>CM055268.1:85827760-86409554 GCA_029237695.1 Conchocele bisecta
TCACCATTTTAACAACTTTGAAAGAGCAATGTACATCGATCATTCCTACCAAGTTTTGTCGAAGAAGATTTTTGAAGAATTTGTGCTATTTTTAGACGGCGGCCATCTTGGATTACGTAATGACGTCATTTTAACAATTTTGTAATCCCCCTACCTAAGGACCATGACCATGAAGTTTGGTGACTATAGGCCCAATGGTTACCGAGGAGAAGACGTTTGAAAATGTTCACGGACGACGGACGACGACGACGGACACATTGCGGTAACAATAGCTCACATGAGCTTCGCTCAGGTGAGCTAAAAACGACCGTGAACATGCGGCAGTAACAGATAGATAAACACAGAAAGTCTTGAAGGAAATTAATTGAATTGTACTTGGAACCGATAGGCGATATAGAAGACTGATACATAATACATAATTTTACTTTTGATACAGCCCCTCGCCCGCATAGCTATGTTTCCATCTGTCACACAGTCATGGCTCATGCCAGTGCGAGTTTCACGACACTTACTTTTGTCCTCATTTCGCAACTTATTGCCCAGTAACTTCTGTATCGTCGGTGACCTCTTGTACTTCCAGTTCACTTGTGTTGGACAGGAGCAGACGGACGCGTTTTTCGGAACATCGTATTGCACGGACGCAACGGGAACCACCTGGCTTTGGTTCTTGTTCCACGTGCTGCACGGATGACAGTTTCCCGCGTGGCGCGTCACCTGTCGCAGCTTCTCCCTCCGCTTGGTAATGATTGACAGGTCCGTGACGGCCCGCCTCATTGGTCGGAAGATGTCTGCCCGCATGACAGGTGTAGATGAAAATACCGCCCTTTCCCAATGCACAGATAATCCTTCCATGAATCACACTTTCCTCCATGGAAGTTCTGTCATTTGAGAGGAACCATTTCCGTGGACGTGTGATGCAACAGGTGCTCGTTGCGCAAAGACAAATAGTTCTAACAATACTCCAATTGAGCAACGTGTGTGTCACTTATGCATACTCTGTTGAAATTACAAAAACAACATAACCACTATTAATGACTACTGATCGCTATTAACCTTTCGTTTACATTTTCTTTTCAGTGTATGTATTAGTATATCAATACGCGACAGAAAAGTCGTCTGCACTGGACTACAAATTGTCAATTAATGGTTTCATTGGTTCAGCTGGAGTTATCGGTACCAATTGTGACATAAAGTAGTTCCGTCATACAGATATTAAAAACCACAGGCACTTTGTGGTATGAACGACAACCCGCCATGATACTTATATAGCATGCACTGACACACCAAACCACAAATACCAATTTTTACTCTGATATTATTTATCTAGATAATTAATATCAGAGTAAAAATGGGTGTGATTTAAAACGAGGGTTTTGTCGTTTATACCACAAAGTGCCTGTGGATAAAACCAAACAGTAGGCGCGGATCCAGGCGGGAGCGTGTCAGGCGCAGACCCCCTCTAACATTTTCCAATTTTTACATAGAAAGATCTGACTATTTTTCTTATTTCTCACCCAAAGTGTATGTTGTTACCATTCATAGACGGTTCAACTCAACTGAGTGGTAGCAATATATTGGTCTACTTTTGAGAAAAAATGCAGATAAAAATATTAAAAATAGTTTGTATTTTAGGAAAGTTGACCCCCTCTAGACCTTTAACATTATTGCAAAAACAAAAGCAAAATAGAAATAAACAAAAGTGAGCTATTAGTATTAAGCGCATTGAATCTAAAAAAAAAAGTAGATATTTAACTGTAAAGTAATTTTTCATCAATAACCAAAAAAGTCACCATCCCTATATGTCTTATTATGGCATAACCGGTCCGATAGGTGGTGTGTTCGAGCCTAGATATAGTCTGAATAGGTGAGCACAAATGCCTCTTCTAAACACTATTATTTTATTTACTTCTTGAACATAAGTCCGTGATCGTGTAGTGTGTAATAACTTATATAAACTTAGAGCTGCGCGCTACCAGCTCGAAAATCCTTAAAACTATCGAAAAGTGTCCAAAACGTTGGCCGAAATGTGCTGGCTAGGTCTGTTTGACTGGATGTAAATTGTTCAATGCCCGACTGACGAAACAAGGCTTCACAACAGGAGGGCTGATGAATTATATCCAGTTCCACCAGAGACGTCATAGTCATACGGGCAGATTGTCGTAATTTACCATGACAAGGGAATTCGGGGAAAAGTCTCATTAATTCAAGTACGGACATACATATTCATATTATTTATGAATTAATATACAGACAACAAGACCGATGTTTCTGAACAAAAGGGGTGACAGTTATAATCCTGATACAGTAACAAGATAGGATACTGCCTAGCAAATTATTACAGTTCGTGTTCGTTCTTTATATGAGAAGTGTAGAATCTACAAGTGTTTTAAGAGAAGGGGCACTACGGTACAGAAATTCCATCAAGGGGACTAAAAATAGATATTTTAAAAAATAATTTTTGAAAATATGGACAGATTTTCAAAATATTACTTTTTTCATAATTTCCAAGCTATTTAGCCAGGTTTCTGAGTCAAAATTCCATGTACTAGGAAAAACAAATTTCGAAATTAAATCAATATTTAATGGAATTTAATAAAATTGATTAATTGATGCTTGCGTTTAACGGACTCTATAATATGGACTTGCACACCGCCTCTTTTCATCAAATAAGTAGTATTATGTGCTCAACCTTTGCTGAGAATGCACGAAATTGCGTTTCCGATAACCTGGATTAAAAAAAAAATCTGATGGAGCATGCCGCCGGACCCCCTAGCTGCCTCGAAAAGACACCCACTTCAAAAAACCTGATTACGGGCCTGCAATGTCTACGATACTAATTTGGAAACTAAACGGTGCGTTATTTCACAGAATACCAGCGTCGTTTCTGTACACAGTGTAAGGGGAATAACTCGAGCTGGTGATGTACTTCACGGTGGTGAAACTGCAACGCGCCAACTTTCGTTATACATGGTTTGGCGTCACATAATTATGGCATTACGTTAAAGGTACATGCCCACTCAGTATGCACATACTGTTCTTTATAGGAATTATAGTCTGTTTCACGAAACCTGCCCAAATTTTACGACTATATAAACAATGCAAAAACAATATATTTTTCGATAATATTAAATTAAAGCAAAATTTAAGAATGAGCCTTCTTTTTATTTCGTGAAATTTGGTCAAATATTGGTTTTATTACGAAAAATTTATTTCTCTATGGGAATTTAAAGCGGCTCCACTCCAGATGGGATTACAGTGTACTGTATTTTTTTCACGCGATGTTTACCTGCATTTGCTATATATCTACACATTGCGAGCTCATTTTCGGTTGGTGGATGTTTATATTCGCGTTAAATCATACTTTATACGTCCCTATACGAAAGGGCTTTTCCGTTTCCAATTCTATTTTTACTTACGACCTGCTTGCCGTACGTAATCCCACGTGACACAAATGGCCCACAAATCATACTTCCGGGCATGCGCACATCGCGTCCAGCTATATCAACAACAATGTCCGACTCTGAGGTAAGTCGATACATATTAGCGTTATACACAGGCGTTCTATATGAAACGAATGTGTTTCAACATCAATACATTTCCAAATAACTTACTTTTACCTAGGGCAGACCACAGATGTTGTTTAAATATGTAGAAAGTATGTATTTTGTAACGGACGTGCTATCGCATTTGGCAATTTTCGCAAAATTTCCGCGAAGTCACGGCTGCTGTGAAGCCCCAGGTCCTCCATAATCTGCTTCCATGGGTTGATCTGGTCGCCAATATTGATTACTTGCTTGCGATATCGGCGATCACGCGATATTTTTCTTCTTTTTCGTTCTGAACATGTCAAAACCATGCTCGTCTCATCTTCCGCTCTGCGAGTCGCCATTTTGGTGGCCAAGACAGTCAACTGCGCATGTGCATGATACCACGTGACGGGCAATATCAGTATAGCGCGAATTATAAAAATAAATGGGAGTAACGCGCGCCACTCCCAACAAATTAATTAATATTAAATAAATAAATATCTATACTGGCCACTTATAATTTTTAAACCTGTCGCAATAGTTACATCATTAGGTACTTATTTATTTAAAATAGTATCCGTTTTACCCCTCATCTGGAGTGGAGTCGCTTTAACATGGGGGGAAAAGAGGTAGAGGACTTGTGGGAGGAGTCAAAAACCAATTATTTTTTTTTGGAAATTGACTCCGAAACCTGGCTAGATAGCTTGTAAATGATCTAACTAAGAAAACAGAAGTTAAATTTTAAAAATCGGTCCAGTATTTCTGAAATTCTAAAAAATGTCCCCATGTTAAATCCCCATAGACATCTTCACTCCGTGAAGATGTCTATGGGGATTTAACATGGGGAAATTTTGTTTTCGCAATAAAATCAATATTTTACCAAATTTCACGAAATAAAAAGAAGGCTCATTCTTAAATTTTCCTTTAATTTAATATTATCGAAAATAATATTGTTTTTGAATTGTCTATATAGCCGTAACATTTGGGCAGCTTTCGTGAAACAGACTATAAATATACACATGTACAAGTGTGTCACTATTCCACCAGTTCTAAAAATTACGAGTTTCCGCTATACAGGTATAATCATTTACTATATTAGTAATGTTTATTTATTTTACTGAGAGTGACGCGCGGTGGTATCAGGCTATTTTCATATGCAAATGAGGCATGATATGTTTTAATTATTTATACTAATTTACCGGAAGTCGCCAAGTATTTTCAACAGATTATAAAACGTGGGGTAATGGTGAATTAAAGGTACATGCCCACGCAGTAGGCACAAAATGTTCTTTATAGGAATTAAATAAGTGTATAATTATGTCACTATTCCACCAGTTCTAAAAATTACGAGTGCCCGCTATACAAATATAATCATTTATTAATTATCAATTTACTGTTAGCGACGCGCGGCGGTAACAGTCTATTTTGATAATGTGCGGGAACGACGACTTTCAAATCACGGCTTGCGGTGCGCATATGTAAACAAGAATATCAACATGTCGAAATGTCCAGGACGGAAATTGTATGAAAAGGCGTCGGCCAAAAAAAAGGCGAAATGTCTGAGTGACAGGCAGTACAGAGAGAGAGTGGTTAATATTGGCGACCAGATCACCAAATGGAAAGAGTTACATGGAGATTTAGATTTTGACTCGAACAGAGATTTTTCTTCTCAACTTCCGATACTTCACTGCGCATGTCAAAGATGTGATATGATTGACCGTGTCACGTGACGCGTGTTGGTAAAAATAGCACGAGGTCGGAAAATACCCTTTCCGGTCGCGGCATATAAAATGCGATTTAACACAAATTAACACGCGCCGTAATTAAAAATAACTCGTTAGTGGGTAAACAAATGGCTCATATAAGGCATGACAGAATGAAAAGTAGTAGTACAGTGTAACCTGCTGCGTGGGCATGTGCCTTTAATGTTTATTTTGCCAGAAAATGTATCAGATGATGTCTCTGATTATGATATAAAGAACATTTTGTGTCTACTTGTTGTGGTAAGTTCATTTATGGTGGGCACAAGTTCGAAAACTGTACGGGCCACCATTCCAAAAATAGTTACATGTAAGGTAAAAGCACAAGATAATTACAACATGTAAAAGATAATTACAGGCAATGCATGAATATGAGAATTAAAATAACGGAGTTGGAGTATGTTAAAACAATATAGTTACATGGCATACAGTTTAAAAATAGCTAGAACGATATAAATGCGTCATGTAAAAATAAGACTACCATATTTGTAGTGTCCAGAAAGGGAACGAGAATGTAATACTAGAGTTATCACCTGGTAAAACGTATTCCCCGCCAGACCTCAATGAGACCCTAGCAAGGGAATAACAACTACTTAGACGGAGACCAAAATGTGCAAAAAATATTTAAAAATCGTGAAGAAAACTAGTTAAAATATTCCTCTTAAAATGGTTAAGGCCAGCTTCAAAGTAAGTAAACCCGCTTTCCCAAATATGTTAGGACAAGCAATTACTATAACTCGTGCAGTAAACATTCTAAGCACATTCCCCGGATGGATAAAAACACACAATTCCAAACGTTACGCTAGCATGAAATTGGTGTCTACGCAAGGTGTGAGATCACGTGGTTTCAGAACCCGATTTTCCGACGTGACGTTTGATGATATATAGCGCACCAAAAACGATGACATATGTGCATTCCATGCCCACTTCTTGTTTGAACACCGAGCTGTCAGGACGTCGCTAATTAGCACTCTTGACGCCGTGTTCGCAGTTTTGAAGCCACTGATGCCGGAGGGGGTAAATGCGAAGCCGTTGTATCGCATACACAATGGACATAAAACATTTACCCTGGAGGTTAATTGGAGTTTGAAACCACAGCAGCCTACCATCACTGCTGTGGTGAAGAAACCCAAGCGATCTCGTCGGTCGAGGAAAATGACTGGGATTGAGAAGGCTCCCCTCGGGGGAGTCACGCTCATCCGGTAACGGCCCTTCTCAGGGCCTCGACGACACTACACACCACCGTCGAGCCAGTACCCATGATGCCACCGACGCCGACCACGACGACCACGCCGACCACGACGACCACACCGACCACTCCTCCACGACGGGAGGAACAGAGTCCGGAGGTGAGCCCCTCGGGGAGCGCCAGCATAAGCCCGGACGAGCTAAACTCGTCCCGGGAAATGCACCCGGACTCCGACAGCGACGACGACGAGTGGCACGATACGTCACCCGTCGTCCCACAGCCGCCTAGACGAACTCCGGAACAACCAACTACATCAATCGCCGGTACATCGACCGGCCGATTCGACTACGACTGCGACTACAACGGACCCGAGATACTAAAAGTCGAGTTGCCGCCATCTACTACCAGGAAGCACCACTACATCGTCAGAAACACGTCAACAGGACCCTTTCGAGCCATCGTTCACCCAACAACCATCACAGACATCAACGGATATCTACACAAGGGCTATCTGACCTGTACCTTCACTGACGGAGATTTACAGGGAGAAAGATACTACCAACACCAGATCACCAGCGAGAACGTCCGCGCGGTTAGAAAACAGATTCATCTCAGCAACAAGAACTACGGCGACGCGTCGGCAGAATTTGCTTCTTTAATGAGGAAACCAGGGCGGAAGCGAGGCGGCATAGATCTCGGGGCCAGGATAGCCATGGAACGACCACCAATCACCACAGTATTCTAGGCGGCTGATTGCGAGCAGCAAACAACATACTCGGCGACCGTGCTGCGGATTACTGCACGAAATTAGGTCATCAAATTGGTGACCGCCAGCAGTAATCCAATTCGCACATTTGTCTCTGGGGCCCTAAGCCCGCGAACTGGTTCTACCCAGATTGCACAATTTCAAAAATTCAAAATTCCCATTCGGCCCAAGTTTTTATTCCGCCTTTTGCGGACGGCGTGCAAGTCCATAGAGACAGTGCGGCCGTTAAACGTAGGCAAAAGAAGGAAAGAAAGATGACATATGTGTTGTATGAGTGTTCTGAAAGTTAAATTTACGGTAACCGATTATTCGTCAAAACGACAGAAGTATGAGTACATGCCCACTCAGTGGGCGCAAACTGTTCTTTATAGGAATTAAATAAGTGTATAAGTGTGTCACTATTCCACCTGATCTAACAATTACGAGTGCCGGCGATACAGATATAATCATTTAGTAATATTTAGTTTACTGATAGTGACTCGCGGTGGTATCAGGCTAATTTCATATGCAAATGAGGCATAATATTGTTTAACTATTTATACTAATTAAACGCGTCACCTGAAAAAAATATATTTTCGACAGATTATGAAGTATGATTATTGCACATCAAAAAATAAATACATAGAATAAATAGTAATGTCCGTTAACAATTTAAGGAAACACGGTTATTGCCCCTGATATCAGTGTCGAAATTTACATATGATATAAAATGTATAATAATGCCAATCAATACGTGGGGTAATGGTGAATGAACATTTATTTTGCCAGAACATGTATCAAATGATGTCTCTGATATAAAGCACAATATGTGCCTACTGAGTGGGCATGTACCTTTAAAGCCGCCTATACAATAAAGGGTAACGAGTACCGCATTTGCTGTGGTATATTTCATAAAAATGTGTCATTCCATTATAAAGATATTAAAGGCAATCTACTGTAAACACATCTAAAAAAACATAACGTTACGCCATTCGGAAACACGTGATCCACACATACGGCAATTCAACGTTGTGAGAAATTGCCAGAATATGACGTCACCATGTTAGAAGTTTCGAAACGTCTCGCTCGGTTGAATGGCCATGTTTATTCTGGTTACCACGTTACTCGTATTGTTGCAAACAGTATTCGGATGATTCGAGCGTTACCAACAAACACCATAACAAAAGAATGACCAAAATGACATTGACGTCATAAACTAATTTCAATGATCTGGCGTCTTTGACAGTACAATTATAAACGTCAGACGAAACAGATGTACTGTAATGATTGATGTTCTGTATATCTAAAAATTAACGTCGCCATTGTCCACAATCAACAATACAGTAAAGGGGACAAGACTTTTGTCCGTGAGTATACATCATAGAATAAATAATTAGATCTAACACATTTTACACACATATACTACAACCCATATATTTTTCGATGAACTTTGATGCAATATATTTCCAGAAAATAATGTTCTCTATGTCACCATAGTAGGCTAGTATACTAAGAATAGCCTCAATATATGGCGTATGGTTCATGTAGTGATGTACTTATTGACTATCATTGTATGCTTACCTGAATATTTCATCCTAACCCAGCGAGTATCGGTTGTTCTCACAAATACTTTAGATCGCCTCGGTTCAGCTACATTTAGACAGATCATTACCGTTTTCGGACGACAAACGCTGGCGAAGACGTAAGGTTAAAACCACGTCACAATTAAAAATACGTCATTGTGATGATATAAAGTAAGTCTACGTCATAACCATAAATCAGACAACGTTTACGTCACTAGCTGTGGCGACACAGACGATATACAGTGCCGTATAGTAGGGGCGGCCCGTGATTATATTCAATTCGTTTATTGGCATTAAACAGCAAAAAGCATATTTATAGCTATATAACAAACATGTATGATGGTTTCATGGAAATGTGTTCTCACTAGACATATTAGCCAAGAGATATGATTATATAATATGTATAGTTGCAGCCTGTAACTCTTTGACCCTCCCTTACGGCACGTTTTGCTGCCGACAAACTTTTGGCCATTAAACATATTAAATCAAAGAAAATGTTAAATGTAAGTACTTTTTCAATAATAGAAAAAGTCACCCTTCCCAAAAAAAAATATTTGATGAAATTGTTGTCAAATAGTAATTTTATTGCGATTTCCTGACACCTAGGCCACGACAAAGTCATCCAACTATTCTAGTATTGTAGATTTTCGTATATTTTTTTTTGTCCGGACCCCCCACCCCCTGTATCCGCGCCTGTCACATATTATTTTCGTTGACAGATAAAAATAATTAAAAGTATATATTCAATGTTCACATGTACAGTAAATTCTTTACTATTTCTGATCTATTTTCCTTGTTTCGAATAAATAGAAAATGTTTGGACTTGATGTTAAAAACTAAAGTTGTTTTCCATAATAAAATCGTTGTTTTGTCAAATGGGGGTTACGTCGAAACCTGGTGCTATATGTGGCTGTGACTGGAGAAATGGGGTTCGTGTGATTTGTGACCAGTGTAGGTCCTAATCAAATATAACACTCCTGTAGTCTAAATACGATCTAGATTGCATGCTAGTGTGTTTTATAGGAGGAATGCCGAAAAGTGCAGAACCTGTTCAGACTGTGCGGATGTACTGGACTGGATCTACACTGGTCGCAAACGCCCTATAAGCCCCGTGTTGTGTTTGGCTTATTGCACCTTCTCAGTGTACAGCGGATGTTGACACAATCTTCAAACAACACCCACCCCCGTGGCAATTAAAGCGACTAGTAATCCCACTGCTGTCACCCCGGGCTTTCCTTAATTGACCCCATGTACAGCATTGTTTCATTGTAAGTGGACAATGGCCTACAAGAATGACGTTATGACAGTTTGACCAGCATAGCACCGGATCCATCTATGCACCTGACAGCTCTGATAAGTGTCTAATCTGTTTCCCTGATTTAGCATTGTATATAAGTACTATCGGGGAAAACATAGATTGTAACCTGGCGATGTAAATATAAATGCATGTATATACAGACTGGTATTCTACAGCTGTTGAAAATTGCACAGTATGTCAATTTTGTCACCCACTGTCGCATTTCAGTATGTAGTTTGTAACTAGGTCATTCTTATATTTGTTACAGTACATATAGGTCCCATATATTTATATCAGCGCTCTAATAAACTGGTGTTCTAAGTAGTCTGTTGAACTATTACGTGTAATAATCGTATTATGCATACATTTCGGAAGTACTACTGATACGTCATACACCCACGTGACCGCAAAGGGAAACAACTGTGGTAAGCAAAATAAGTTGAAGTTAATCATGCAGTGACGGCTGGAAAAACTGGCTGTCCGGAATATGAAATCCGTAAAAGAACGGTACATACTGGTCGGATTACTGCAACATTTGTTTTATTTGATATATAAATGATGAATACATAAGCGTATCGCGAACACAGAAGCTTGTTATATCTCCTTTAAAGACAGAACATTCGGGTTAAATGCATTACTTGACAATTGACAAAGGCGAATACAGCGTGGTAAAATGTTTATTTCATTCCTAATCTTGTTTAGAAAGCAGCAGCAAGTCAGAGAAATAAACATGCAAAAAAATCGCATCTTTCAGAGGCGATTTTATTTCATAGCAAAGTTTATTTCTCTGACGTTTTGCTGGTTTCTAAACAAACATAGGAAAATCGTTTGTTGTAACAATTTTACCATCCCTGCCCAATATTTACATTGGTTGGGATAGCAATGTTTAGCCATTTTACAACCCATGCCACGCTGGATCCACCTGTATTACCAGACACCGCGCAACGAACAAGATACGAGTTATCATTGCCAATAGATCGGTCAATGACCAACCCAGCAGTTGGTTGTAAAACTGAGAGGTCGTATCGTACGGAACCCCGCAGCGGACGTAGAAAATAACAATTCGTTCTCACGGGAACGAATTGTTAATTCGTGGGAACGAATTGTTATATCGTGGGAACGAATTGTTAATTCGAAAGAACCAATTGTTAAATTGAGGGAACGAATTGTTAAATTGAGGGAACGAATTGTTATATCGTGAGAATGAATTGTTAATTCGAGGGAACAAATTGTTAAATTGAGGGAACGAATTTTTATTTCGTAGTATCCTCTGTTGAACAATTTCTGCAGAATTTTATGGAATTGTAAATCACGTCACCGTATTTTGTGAGCTGGTGCTCCCAGATTACACTAGTGCCTTCATAGTGCTATTATATTTCACAAGATCACCGTTGCGGTGGTAAACCTTTGAAAAAAAGTCATTCGGAACTTGTGAAAACGGTACCATGTTGCAGAAGTAAAAATCCCAACTATTAATCTCGCGATATGTCATGTGTGATTGACGCGGTGCTTGCATATATAGTGGAAATAATTTCAACCGCGCATGTCATACCGTTCCGAGTTCGATACTCGATATTATATACTTGATATATATTTATGAAAACGATTTCACGGTACATGTATATGGGTTTATAATACATTAGTAGTTGATGTCAAGTAATGTATTCTATAGATGGTAATCAGAATACGTCATATCTGTAGGTTTGTGCTGCAACGCAATGGCCTAGTGGTCAAGGTAGAGCGTCGGACTGCTGAACCTAATCGCTATCGGGCTACATGAGTGTGCTATTTGATCAGGAGCTACACCGTTCACCAATCCCATATGCCTGATTTCTCCAGTCACAGCCACATATATAGAATAAAATACGAAACTGGGGCTTTGTCGTATGTAAAAAAAGAAGGAAGTAAATATACATGTACATATATGATATACATGTATTGGGTTTGTACAGAGCAGCCGTCGATATGCACGGAGGATAAGTGTCTGATCGAATTTGGCGGTTCCAAACTCGGACACTGCAGCAATTATTTACTGTTTTCTTTGTTACAGACAACAAGACCGCATGGTGTCAGTGAGCAAAGATGAACATTTGACTAGTGTTCTAATCAGCTCTGACGAAGTATTTGACAACATCTGTCGGTCATGCACAGACGATGGCTCGCAACTGGAAGGGACCAGATTACGGGGGTGGGGAATTAGAACGGAATATTATTTACATCGAAATAAATATAGATTTCAGCACTGAAATTAGAATAACCCGACCTGATGCCACACCAAAGTCATTTGGTCCCTTATCCTAAAAGTAATAGGATTACAAATATAAGGGGTATAACCAAATTCAACTCTCACATACAAGAATGCCAAATACGTATCCGAGGGCCAGACAATGCCTCCGGTGGTGATTCCGGTAAGGATGAATCCTGATCGTTAAATATGACATAATTGAACTTTTGGCTTGAAGCATTGTAAAGTAACAAGGCAAGTATTTGGAGCATAGGGAAGGCAATTATTTCATATGGTGAAATGCTGCACTGATAGACACACTGATGGACCTACCACCCACAACATTTAAATGTAAAGAAATCTGATAAAAAAATATATATTGATAACAGTTAATAGACACCAGTATTTTAAAATTTCCAAATGACCGCCAAAACTGCATTTTCTTATAATAGTTTTTTTTTGTTTGCTTATATTTAACGGCGGCACTGGCTCTAGGACCTTGCATGCCGTCTCCCAAGAATGGGAGAAAGAACGGAGGTAGAGATTTTTGAGAGAAGCCGGTAATTCGTATTTACAGAGCAACTACGAATTATCGGTACCCATTTACAGCTGGGTGAACTGGAGCAGTGTGGATAAAGTGTCTTGCTCAAGGACACAACGCACGCCGCTAGTCAGGCTCGAACCCACGACCCGTGGATCAGTAGTCCGACACACTAACCATTACGCCACGGCGCTCCACTCTTATAATAGTCAGGGAGGTTGGTGCATTTATACAAGGTTCGTTTATCCAGATACTAGAGTTTAGCACCGGATAGGGATTGGTCTATTGATCAACTTTATTTATAGTTCTCCATAGGACAATTTTCTACAAGTAGCATAATGCAGCTTCATCGTTGGTGCAAAAACACATGCTAAATATTGTTTGTTTGTTTATTGGTGTTTAACGACATATCAACAAGTAAGGTAATTTAAGGCCGGGCCAACGGGTTCTATAATGCATTTAACCTGCTGCGTTGGGGTAAAATCCCAAAATCAGAACGGAATATTTACATCGAAAACAAATACATTCAGCCCTGCAATTAGAATAACCGGACCTGGTTCCAGGTCCATACCACACCAAAGTCACTTAGTTCCTTCCCCTAAAAGTAATATGATTACGAATAATCGTAATACTCACATAAGGGGAATAACCAGATTCAACTGTCACATACAAGAATGCCAACAACGTATGCGAGGCCAAACCAGGTCTCGGTCGGGATTCCGGTAAGGATGAACCCCAATCGTTAAATTACCCATTGCATGTTCACATCTGCCACCCACCTACATATTGTATAAAGTAACCAGTTAGTTCATGCTATCAGTTGCCGACACCATACATACTTTACGGTGGACACTCGTTTGCAATATATTGAAAACAACTGGCAATCATAACCGATGTGATCGTCATTTAAATGCGTTTTAAATACTGTACCAGAAAAGACTTAATTATTGCCAATGCCGTTTGTTCGCTGACCGTGTTTCAAATAGGATGTGGGAACTTTTGAAAAGAAAACAACTTATATAACGTTGATCTCTTGATTGTATTCATTTTAAAAAAATGCATCATTTGACACAAAATCTGCAAATTGCAGATTTTGTGTCAAATGATGCATTTTTTTTATCCAATATGGCTGCCATCAGATGTTTATCAAACTTTATGTTATTTATATAATTATTATTAATCATAACGTCCTATGTGTTATGACTAAATGTATACGTGCCTTGTATAAAATTACCTTATCCTCCCAGCAGTGTGAAAGATTGATTGGGGTTTTACATCCGTTCAGCAGCAAGCTCATATGTGGCTGTGACTGGATAAATGGGGCTTAAGGGTATTGTGACCAGTGTATTTATTTGGTGGTGTTTAATGGCCTGTCAACAGCTAAGGTCATTTTAGGCCGGTTTAAATGGGCTGAATCCCATATTTCAACTGTTGTGATGTGGGGAAAATCCCAAAATCAGAACTGAATATTTACAGAAAAAAATAAATATATTCAGCCCTAAAATTACAATAACCTGACCTGGTGCCAGGTCCTCACCACAACAGCGTCACTTAGCCCCACTACCTACAAATCATTAGACTAGTACTAATCTTACTACTTTTATAATGGTAATGACCGGATTCAACTCTCTGTGACCAGTGTAGCTGCTGATCAAATAGCACTCTTGTAGCCTGATAACAATCTATGTGTATATTGTTTTAGGAGTGACAAGGCATACTTGCCAAATTATAAGTCGAAAAGGGGGAGATAATCCATTACCGGGGGTGAACAAAAAATCGAAATGAACTTTGCGCATCTACTCATCATAAAGAAGCTACATACCAAGTTTCATGTGTGTAGCTATCAGGGTTTAAGTTTTATGACATACAAGCCAAAATTGGATAATCTAAGTTGAAAAGGAGGGGGGGGAGATAATCCATGACCCCGGGGTCGAATAAACACGAGTTGTCAGAAGACAACGAAGCTCGCCTGTTGGCAGCCTTCACTCAAACTTGGCACAGTTGTATAAAAAACATAATTATTAAATAACTTGACCTTGGGTTAAGGGGTATACGGTGGACCTTGCCATTGTGGTCAGTGGTGGAAAAGTGAAAGGTGATAGGGTTTAACGTCCCAGCAACAGCTAAGGTCATATAGAGACGGGACCACAATTCAAAGTCTCATCCGACAGACCAGTCGGATGGAAATACTATGAAAGTATTTTTGATGCCGAAGGCGAAGTTTGAACCCACAAACTCCAGATTGGAAGTCAGGTGTTCTAACCCCTCGGCCACAACCCATCCCGGTCAGTGGTGGAAGGTGGGTCGTGGATTTGCTATAGCATGATATAGCATATTAAGATGAATGCATGTATGAAATATCAATGCGCTCCCTGAAAACAGAAGTTATACAAGTTTATGAACGCACTAAGTTGGTGATTTGCTACAGCATGATAGCTATTCACATGAGGAATGCATGTATGAATGTGCTAAGTTTGTGACATTGACCTTGGGGAAAGGGGTGGGGGTGGGTCAGGGGTTTGCTACAGCATGATAGAGGGTCATCTGAGGAATGCATGTATGAAATATCAAGGCATTGCATGAAAGGAAACAGATGTTATAAGACATTTACCCCAACGTTAAGTTTATGAATGTGCTAAGTTTGTGACCTTGACCTTGGGGTAAGGGGTGGGTGGTGGGTCATAGATTTGCTATAGCATGATAGTTTGTTTGTTTGTTGGGGTTTAACGGTCTATCAACAGCTAAGGTCATTTAAGGCCGGGTCAATGGGTTTAGTACTAAATCCCATATATTACCTGTACAAGAACATGTACATGTTCAAGTACATGTACAAATGGGGGGAAAATCCCAAAATCAGAACTGAATATTTACAATAACACAAGAATTCCGCGGAATCAAATGTCTCGCCTTGTCCCGCCGCCTTGACCTCGAGCCTGGGCCAGAAAGCAATTTTCACTGGCCCGAACATATACAATTATTGACTAGTGAGCCATAGAATATCAGATTATATTCTATGGCTCACTAGTCAATAATTGTTTTAGTATATGATAATAGTCGGTATATAGCACTTACGACCTTATGTTACTAGACAAATATAGTACACAAAAAAACTTTAACATAAAAAATCAAAGTAATTTGACCTTGACTTTGGGCACAGGGGCCGCACGGTTGGGGGGGTAGAATGAAAATATGGATGATGATAAACACCCATGTAAAGTTTCAAGGTAATGGGCGAAGCAGTTGCAGAGATATAGTATAACGAAAAACTTTAACCAAAAAACTTTAACCAGACGTACGTTAAAAAGTTAACGTTGAAAATGGCTAAGCTAACGTAGAAATAATAGGTAAAGGTAAAAACAAGAAACGAGGCAAACCCACGAAGGCCAGGTTTTTTCCAAGCATAGACACTTGGATAACATAATTATATCCACTTTTTGTAGACTAGATGGCCGTGGCCTGCATGTCGCGCCTGGGGGCGAGGCATGGACACTAAAAACATAGATATGGTAGATGGAAAAACTTTAACAAAACTTTAAGCGGACACACGGACGTACGGACGGACGGACGTATGCCAAAATGCCGATGATATCGCGCTTTCCGCAAGCGGGTGCGACAATGATGATAAACACCCATGTGAAGTATCAAGGTAATGGGTGAAGCAGTTGCAGATATAGTACACGAAACAACTTTTAACAAATAACTTCAAAAGTAATTTGACCTTGACATTGGGCACAGGGGCCGCATGGTTGGGGGTTAGAGTGAAAATATGGACGATGATAAACACCCATGTGAAGTTTCAAGGTAATGGGCGAAGCAGTTGCAGAGATATAGTATAACAAAAAAGTTTTAAGCAAAATATTTAACCAGACGTACATTAAAAAGTTAACGTTGAAAATGGCTAAGTCAATTACGTAGAAATAATAGGTGAAGGTAAAAAAATGGTCACATGTTGGATAGTTGTATGTGGTAGGCACCCCTTGGTTATGAAGCTGTGAAAGTTTGGTGGTCCTAGGTGGTACAGTACCAAAGAAATGGACTTAAACACGAAAACTTAACATTGTAAACGCGAAAACTTAACATTGAAAATGACAAAGTCGACTGCGCGGAAAAAATGGGTCAAGTTAAAAAAAAAGTAACATGTTGGATAGTGATATGTGGTGGCACCCCTTGATTATGAAGCTGTGAAAGTTTGGTGGTCCTAGGTGGTACAGTACCAAAGAAATGGACTTGAACACGAAAACTTAACATTGAAAACGCGAAAACTTAACATTGAAAATGGCTAAGTCTATTGCGCGGAAAAAATGGGTCAAGTTAAAAAAAAATAAGTAACATTTGGTTGGAATAGTGATAAATGTGGTGGAGACCCCTTGATTATGAAGCTGTGAAAGTTTGGTGGTCCTAGGTGGTACAGTAACAAAGAAATGGACTCAAACACGAAAACTTAACATTGATTGTGGACGCCGCCCGCCCGCCCGCCCGGCTTTCGCCAATCCAATAGCCTGGATTTTTTTTCAAAAAACCTGGCTAAAAAACTATCATGCCTCATTTGCATATGAAAATAGCCTGATACCACTGCGAGTCACTATCCGGAAAATAAATATTACTAAATGATTATATCTGTATAGCCGGCACTCTCAATTTTTAGAACTGCTGGAATAGCGACACAATTATACACTTATTTAATTCCTATAAAGAACATATTGTGCCTACCGAGTGGGCATGTACCTTTAAAGAATGAATCCTTAAAGATGGAGTCATTGTTTAGATACGCATACCCTCCCATTCTTTGACACAGCACCAGGAGACGAGTGTGAGTCAACAGACACTAACCTACCCTGGTCCCCAGTTAACTGCTCAAATTCAAATTACCTTGAAGGGGACATGCCAGGGCTACAGAATGAAACTAGATTGGTCAGTAAGCGAGGCTTACGGAATACCCCCCGCGTGGGCCCAGGTACCCCTAAATATGTAAAAAATAATCCAAGTGTGTGGGCTTGTGACCTCGACTCTGGGCTTAGCAGGGGTGGCACGAATGTGAATTTGTCACAGGGTGGTAGAGGTCCATTGGAGCAATGTGTGTGTGAAATGTGAAGCAGATCCGAGCAAGGAAATAGAAGTTATAACCGATTTCTTTGATGTTAAGTTTTGGAAAGAGACTAAGTATGCGACCTTGACCTCGAGATCAGCGGGGATTTGTCACAGCATGATAATAGAGCCTTAGAGGAATGCATGCATGAAATATTAAGAATTTTCGATGAAAGAAATAGAAGTTATAACATATTTCTCTGATGTTAAGTTTTGTAAAGAGACTAAGTATGTGACCTTGACCTTGGGATCAGCGGGGGTTGGACGGTCGTAGATTTGTCACAGCATGATAGTACAACCTTAGAGGAATGCACGAGTGAAATATTAAGAATTTTCAATGAAGGAAATAGAAGTTATAAATTATTTCTCCGATGTTAAGTTTTGTAAAGAGACTATGTATTTGACCTTGACCTTGGGATCAGCGGGGTTTGGACGGTCGTGCAGTTGGCACAGCATGGTCGTAGACTAACAAGAATGAATGCGTGAAATATTAAGCATTTTAGATGAAGGAAATAGAAATTATAACATATTTCTCTGATGTTAAGTTTTGTAAAGAGACAAAGTATTTGACCTTGAGCTTGGGAACAGCGGGGGTTGTACGGTCGTGGATTTGGCACAGCATGGTAGTAGAGCCTTACAGGAATGCATGTGTGAAATATTAAGCATTTTAGATGAAGGAAATACAAGTTATAACAATATTTCTCTGATAAAGTTTAGTAAAGAAAGACTAAGTCATTTTGACCTTGACCTTGGGGATCAGCAGGGGTTTGGGACGGTCGTGGATTTGGCACGCATGGTAGTAGAGCCTTACAGGAATGTATGTGTGAAAAATATTAACCAATTTTTAGATGAAGGAAACTAGAAGTTATAACAATTAAAACTCTGATGTTAAAGTTTGTAAAGATACTAAGTATTTGACCTTGACCTTGGGATCAGCAGGGTTTGGACGGTCGTGGATTTGGCACAGCATGGTAGTAGAGCCTTACAAGGAATGCATGTGTGAAATATTAAGACTTTAGATGAAGGAAATAGAAGTTTATAACAAAATATTTCTCTGATGTTAAGTTTTGTAAAGAGACTAAGTCTTTGACCTTGACCTTGGGATCAGCAGGGGTTGGACGGTCGTGGATTTGGCACAGCATGGTAGTAGAGCCTTACAGGAATGTATGTGTGAAATATTAACCATTTTAGATGAAGGAAATAGAAGTTATAACAATATAACTCTGATGTTAAAGTTTGTAAAGATACTAAGTATTTGACCTTGACCTTGGGATCAGCAGGGTTTGGACGGTCGTGGATTTGGCACAGCATGGTAGTAGAGCCTTACAGGAATGCATGTGTGAAATATTAAGCACTTTAGATGAAGGAAATAAAAGGAAATAAAAGTTATAACAATATTTCTCTGATGTTAAGTTTAGTGACGGACGCACGGACGTTCCTACAAATTGGAATACTTATAGTGGCTAACCCCAATACCTACTTTTTCCTTTGTTCCATCCCATATTGTTCTATAGCCACATAAACCCATTTTCAGCCACATAAAATCACGGAACAATAGAATATTACATAACCTATTGTTCTCCTAGCCACATATGTATCCATTTGTAAGCTCGGACGGACGGACAACCACTCCAGTAAACTCGTTGCGGGGGGTATAAATGTGAATGATGATAAAGTTGAATAAATCATCCTGAACAAATGGAAACGACAATCGCTAAAAATGACTGTGGAAAAATGGAAAAGTGGGTCTTATGCCATCGACGACACTGTAGACCCAAATTAGTCTACATATATATATATGCCAGCCAGTGAAATCATCCATCAAGAACAGATAACTATTGATAGACAATGACAGGAGTGTGTAAGAAAATCAGAAACTAGACTGGCCACAATGGCTGTAAAACATATTTCTCCAGTCACAAATCTGCGTGACTTGCCATAACTGTTACCAACCATATTTCTCCCGTCACAGATCAGAAGCTAGAGAAAAACTGGCCAAAAATTCCATAAGCCTCATGTCTCCAGTCACAAATGCAACTTACAAAATTTCATGCAAGAGAACTAATGCACAAGTTGGGTACTAAAAAAGCAACAATCCATTGTTTAATGTTTTAATCACACATTTTATTTTATAAATATCCAATTTGATTTCTTAAATAGTGAGCGTATGCTGCATGTAGGTTTAATGCAGCATAAGCTCAATATATGATAAAATGCATATGTAACATTCTACTTTCTTCTTTTTTACTCGCCCAAATATTAAGTATTCACATTACAATGAATTTATCTTGTGATTATTATCTAATGGTAAACATCCCTAGAGGCAAACAAATCCTTTAATGTGTAGGCTTTTCATGTCATTTATATGAAGAATCAAAATAATTTTCAACAAATATCGATTTCACTTGATGAGCGTTATCAGACCTTGTTTCCCCGATAACTGTATGAGAAATTATTAAATGAAGATAACCCTTATAATGCGGTATTAAATTTTGTTATCTGGTATTTTTCTTCTTTTCAATATTTCTACCATGGATATGACTCTTATATGCTCTCAAAATGTGTTATTGAAAACAACAACAACAAAAAACAAAAATTAATCCAGCATCAAGGGTTATTCAAACTAAGTACACTGTAGAAGTAACATTTTAATAATCTGCTAATTGGTCACGTGATCAGTGACCAATAGCCACATTTAAGGCAGCTAAACAGTCCAGGGCAATCTGTGCTTCCATCTTCGACTTATCGTCCGATGCACCCTGCAACTCCGCCTCAAACTCTCGCTCTGCCTCGGAGATTGACTGAAATATAGCAATCATTGATAAGCCAAATGACATTAAACCCGATTCAATCGATCAATGTAACATTAATGGATTGAATCGGGTTTAATTATCAACTGAGATTTTGTCTTAAGTTGTTCTAACGTTCATGGTTCTCGGTCTGTCTGTCAGCAATCAACTGAGATAGAGCCTTTATGGATTAGTCAAATGATATTAAACCACATTCAATCCACATGCGGTCTGCTTGGTGGTACGATGGTATAATATCATTTATTTGTGCAAATAAGTCATTTACCTTAACTTATTACATTAAAAAAGGGATTTTTGAAAAACAATTAAGAATGACTTGGCACACATCATGGTACTACATAAATTAATTTTGTTGAAATGATGTCAACATCACATTAATAAATACTTATGGATGTCCTTTAAATTGCATGATGAATTTAGTGCAACAAATTTAACAAAAAAGTTCTATTTTAACCAAAGAAAAAGCAACCTTTTGCTTACCCAAAAAATATATAGGAATTATAGAAATTTTGCCCAAAATATAGGATATTATAGGACATTTTGAAAAAGTCAGAAAAATCTAGAAATTATAGGACCGCTGGAAGGGCTGATATTATTAAACAGAGTAAATAATGTAGACCGAGGCGATAGCCAAATTCAACATTATTTTTCGAGTGTTAACAATATCCACTGTCACCCACACTGGGTACACCCCCCAGTGTGTGTCACAGTGGATATTGTTAACATGTATTTATTTAATGATATCAAACAGTTATTTTGAAAGGAGCTTTCTTGTCTGACAATATGACATCCATCTGGCACGTGACATAATATTGTTATGTCCGATGAGCATCCATGTTGCGCATGAGACATTACATTTTGACAGTACGTTTCTCAGATTTATGCAGGGGATTTGATGAGAGGTATAATACAAATTTATCGACTTACAGCTTTGTCAAATCTGTCCAATGGATGAGCCTCTTCAGCGAGGATTTGGACAGAGGAGTCATCATTCACCGTCATTGTCCCACTGCTCACTGTGAAATCAAACATCAATAGATTTTTTTCAAGTACCGGTAGTACACTCCTGTAGATTGATAACGTCAAACGATCTATATTGCTTGTTAGAAACATGCTTGGTGTTTGAACAGTGCAGATCCTGATCTGATTGTGCAGATGCCCCATTTTCTATACAACCACATTTAGTCCAATTGTTTGCCTTTTTTCAAAATCAGATACACTACGTCTGTTTAAAACTGATCAGTCAATTCATCAATAACTAGATTGGTCAGTAATCGAGGCATACGGAATACACCCCACGTGGGCCCAGGTACCCCTAAATATGTAAAATAATTTCCAAGTGTGTGTGCTTGTGCCCTTGACTCTCGGCTTAGCGGGGGCGGCACGAACGTGAATTTGTCACAGGGTGGTAGAGGTCCATAGGAGCAATGCGTGCGTGAAATGTGAAGCAGATCCGAGCAAGGAAATAGAAGTTATAACCAATTTCTCTGTTGTTAAGTTTTGTAAAGAGACTAAGTATGTGACCTTGACCTCAATATCAGCAGGGATTTGTCACAGCATGATAGTAGAGCCTTAGAGGAATGCATGCATGAAATATTAAGCATTTTCGATGAAAGAAATAGAAGTTATAACATATTTCTCTGATGTTAAGTTTTGTAAAGAGACTAAGTATGTGACCTTGACATCAGCGGGGGTTGGACGGTCGTAGATATGTCACAGCATGATAGTACAACCTTAGAGGAATGCACAAGTGAAATATTAAGAATTTTCAATGAAGGAAATAAAAGTTATAACATATTTCTCTGATGTTAAGTTTTGTAAGGAGACCAAGTCTTTGACCTTGACCTTGGGATCAGTGGGGGTTGGACGGTCGTGGATTTGGCACAGCATGGTAGTAGAGCCTTACAGGAATGCATGTGTGAAATATTAAGCATTTTAGATAAGGAAATAGAAGTTATAACATTATTTCTCTGATGTTAAGTTTTGTAAAGAGACAAAGTATGTGTGACCTTGACCTTGGGATCAGCGGGGGTTGGACGGTCGTAGATATGTCACAGCATGATAGTACAACCTTAGAGGGATGCACAAGTGAAACAGTAAGCATTTTAGATGAAGGAAATAGAAGTTATAACAATATTTCTCTGATGTTAAGTTTACGGACTAAGTATTTGACATTGACCTTGGGATCTGCGGGGTTTGGACGGTCGTGGATTTGGCACAGCATGGTAGTAGAGCCTTACAGGAATGCATGTGTGAAATATCAAGCATTTTAGATGAAGGAAATAGAAGTTATAACAATATTTCTCTGATGTTAAGTTTACCTGGACGGACGGACGGACAACCCGACTCCAGTATACCCCCCCACAACTCGTTGCGGGGGGTATAATTAGCCCAAAAGCGATGTTAATCCTAAGTGCGCATATACACAAGCTGAGCTACCCAGAGCTATGCTGGACAAAAACACACTTGGGATTGTACCACATATGGCTACATGTATATAAATCAACAAAAGTTAACATAAATGTATACTGATCTACCCAGTTTTCGAGCATTGAAGCAATCCACTCTTTGATGAGAAGAAACATACATGTACCTGTATTTAAAATGTCACTGAAGACATGATTTTCTTTCCAAGTCAGATGGTTGATCGATTGATTGATTATTGATGTTTAATGGAATGTCGGATGGAAAATAAAACATATTTTATGAATACTGAAGGTTGTGTGCAAATTTCAGTCTTTATACAATTGTCAAAATGGTATGGGAATCAAAAACCCGAGTGCTATCGATTACAGAGTGGCTGAATATATACCTCAAATTTTCCAAGAGAAATTGAAACAGAACAAATACAAAACAATGGTAATGGTGTCATCACTGGGACCTACCCAGAGGCGCCATGCAGATCGACAGAATCAGCCAATCAATCTGATTGTCTGATCCCGTCAAACTACAAGGCGCCGACAGGTGTGTCCTGGTAATGACATCATCACCCATAAACAGTCACCAACAAAACTCACCAAAAATTGATTTGGTAGTTTCCTGTTCATAGATTTTGACGACCCCAGGTTTTAATACACCAAGAGTTGGTACGTGCTTCGGCAGTATACCTACAGCACTGGTCATCGTTGGCACATCCACCTGCTTTATGTCCTCCACTTGCTGATAGTACATCTGTACCAAGAACAATGAAAATATGGATAATAAAGAATTATTTGAAGTTTGAAGTAAATCGGAGTAAGTGTTGTGGAGATACATGTCTAAGCTACGGTATGTAAAAACGTTAACACAAATTTCAAAGTCATTTGACCTTGACCTTGGGCATGTATTACATTGGCACGCAATAAAATGAAAATATAAATGATGAAAAGGAAGTATTGGAAGTTTGAAGTAAATTGGAGTAACAGTTGTGGAGATAGATATAAGGTGTGTAAAAACTTTAACGCAGATTTTATAATAACAAAACCTTCTAAGTCATTTGACCTTGGGGCACAAGGGCCGCATGAGTGGGACACAGAATGAATACTAGTATATGTATGATGCCCAATAAGCATACAAAGTTTCAAGAAAATCTGACTTACGTTTACAGAGATAGTAGGTATGTGAAAAGTTTAACGCAAATTTTTACAAAAACTTTAACGCAAACTTCCAAGTCATTTGACCTTGGGGCACAGGGCCGCATGAGTGGGACACAGAATGAATATATGGATGATGAGCATACAAAGTTTCAAGCAAATCTGACTTACGGTTACAGAGACAGTAGGTATGTGAAAAGTTTAACGCAAAATGGATACAAACTTTTAACGCAAACTTCATTTCACCTTCACCCTGGCCACAGGGGCCGCATGAGTGGGATACAGCATGAATATATGGATGATGACTAATAAGCATATTAAGTCTCAAGTCAATGTGACTTAGGACTGCAGAGATATACGGTATTGACCATTTTCCCAAAATTTCTGTTTTATACAGCAAAAAACTTCTCCCTCAACTCAAAATAGGGAGAAGTCAGACAATTTAGGGAGTTAATTTCGCCCACTTCATCCCGTAAATTGATCCCTGGTGACCTAAGAATTTTGCTAATATAGAGATGTATGTTTATGTCAGTTTATTGTAATATTTTTGTGTCATATTGTAGAATTGTCTCTCAATAACAATATAGCCAAGTATGAACGTCAACACCCTGCAGGTTTTTTTCTATATTTTAGTGCGCAAAATGTAAATACTACATGTTTACTATTGACTGTGGTGTAGCGACATAGTGCAACCTGTTGCCTATAAAGCAGAAAACGTGCAGCTACACCTTGTTATGCAACTTGGATGGCACTGTAACTCTACTACGATGGTACAAGAGTTCTGCAGTTACTGCCCGCAACATATTAAAACTAGAAATGTAGCCTGTCGGCACACGAATGCCCCCGCTGGCAGCCAAAGCGATCAAGGCACATTTGAAAACACAAGGGGCCAGAGAAGCATGGATTTGTCACAGCATGAAAGCAGACCATCAGAGCAATGTCTGTGTGAAATATAATTGAAGCAGATCCATGTAAGAAAACATATTATAAGACACTTAACCAAGTTTCGAACGCACCAAATATGTGGCCTAGACCCTGGGCTTAGCCGGGGCAGAACAATCATGAATTTTTCACAGGGCGGTAGAGGACCATTAGAGCAATGCATGTGTGAAATATCAAGCAGATCCTCCGTGCAAGGAAACAGAAATTATAAGACATTTACCCGAGCGTTAATGTTTCGAATACATATAATATGTGACCTTGACCCTGGGCTTAGCGGGAGCGGGACGATCATGGATTTGTCACAGGGCAGTAGAGGGACATTACAGCAATATGTGTGCGAAATATCAAGCATATCCAATTAAGGAAATATAAATTATAAGACATTTACCTTAGCGTTAAGGTTTCAAACACATCAAGTATGTGACCTTGACCCTGAGCTTATCGGGGGCAGGACGATCATGGATTTGTCACAGGGTGATATAGGACTATTAGAGCAATGTGTGTGTGAAATACATGAATCAAGCATATCTGTGCAAGGAAACAGAAATTATAAGACATTTACCTGAGCATTAAGGTTTCAAATGCACCAAGTATGTGACCTTGACCCTGGGCTTAGCGGGGGCGGGACGATCGTGGATTTGTCACATGGCATTTCAGACGACCATTAGAGAAATGTGTGTGTGAAATATCAAGCAGATATGCGTAAGGAATTATAAGACATTTACCCAAGCGTTAAGGAATTGGGACGTACGGACGCCGGTAACACTATATGCCCCCCTCACCATTCGGTGGCGGGGGGCATAAAATAATATTTTGTCAGCCAACAATCACATTCAGTTCCATTAACATGGAATTGTTTGTTCAATCCTAGTCAGTTACATACCGAGTTATATATGTACTGAACAAATAAAGAAACGTTAGGCGTTACAGTTTTCAAATTCCTAATATTTGAATTATGCGCATTAATGTGCATAATCCGTTTATATTGTCAGACGGGCTGACTCTCACGATTAATTTGGTGAATAACAGATACACATACGATGTTTATATTGGGCTGGAGGTAGGAAAACAAAACATGTAAAAAAGTTTTTTTTCGTCTGGTGAGGTCACATGATAATTTTTTAAAGTAACAACATTGTGGATTCGAATATTGTATTGTGTGTGATCATTGAAAACATTGATACATTGAACCTGTAATGGTATGAGCACTGTCACTGATGGAAAATAATCAACACTGACATGCAATTGGCAAGCATCAATCAGATTTTGACAATTTAACGATCGGGTTCATCCTCACCAGAATTCTGACTGGAGACTTGGTTTGGCCCTCACGTACGTCTTTGGCATTTTGGATTATTCGTAATTCATATCTAGGGATGTATACCTTTCAGAAAAATATAATGGCAATTTGCCCCCTCAAGTGGTAGTGGTGACACTATTTTCAGGCCTCTGGCTCATGCACTATTGTGTGTGATCATTGAAAACATTGATACATTATTGAACCTGTAATGGTATGAGCACTGTCACTGATGGAAAATAATCAACACTGACATGCAATTGGCAAGCATCAATCAGATTTTGACAATTTAACGATCGGGTTCATCCTCACCAGAATTCTGACTGGAGACTTGGTTTGGCCCTCACGTACGTCTTTGGCATTTTGGATTATTCGTAATCATATTTTAGGGGAAGGGGCCAAGTGACTTTGGTGTGGTATGGACCTGGCACCAGGTCAGGTTATTCTAATTTCACATTTCTAGTTTACCTGTACGTTTTTCAGTCCGGAAAATGACTACATGAGGCTACCGATGACAGATGCAATGCTTATATGTGGCTGTGACTGGAGAACTGGGGTTAATAACAATATAAATATCACAATGGGTTGTAATTTATAACAAAGTTTTTGTGGTATGAATGGCAACCCACCGTGATACATACAATGGTGTCGGCTAATTCTGCGCACTTAAGGCTTTCCAAACAAATTTATATGGAATTACCATCTCCATATTCGGTCAAACTTTCCTAAATATTCAACGCAGTTCAAAAACGTTTGTGCAGGTAAAATGTCATAACATTCTGACGTCAGTAAGTGACGTAAATTGTGTGATGTATGACATCACATGCGTGTTTGCAACATCACATTTGTTTCGGCTAATGCTGCGCATCTGGCAGTGTAAACAAAATGGCGAGCAGCATACTGGATCAGCATAGCAAAATTGGTATTAAACTTGAAGCAGAACTATCCAGTGACATCATGGCAGGTTATTTTCTTCGTTTAACAGTTAATTTAGTAAATAAGACAGCTATTACATCAGCAGGTTCTGATGATTTTACACATTTTGACTATATTCGGAATAACTTTTTACCAAACTATCGGAATGTGATAAAATTGTGCCACAGTGTAGCAATTAATCAGCTTGTTTATTCCAAAATCCACATAGTTTATTATGACGTACGCATGGCTAAATTTGAAGTTAATTGCGCATTAGCTGATGCGCAGAATTAGCTGAAATGACAGTACACGAGGCTACCGATGACAGATGCAATGCTTACATGTGGCTGTAACTGGAGAACTGGGGTTAATGACAATGATGGCCCGTCTTGCTTTTCATCTGCTATAGCACATTCATCCAGTGACATTGTGTCCATTAGCATTGAGTCTGAGTGATGTCATCGCATGTGCGTGCTCCGGTTATTTGTTCCGACAGAACATTTCACAATTAAGCCACAATGATGACATACTGGTAATTTCCTTTGTCTTCGCGTGTTGCTGCAGTCAAGTTAATCGAGTAAGGTTCAAATGTCAAATTCTTTAACTCGAGTTGGAACTCTGCATGTTACATTGGTACTCGTGTTACTCGAGTTGCGACCCGCGAGATACAATGAAAAACACCCAACGATGCGGAAGTCGTGCTTGGATACAGGGAACCAATCAAATGTTTTTAAATGTGAAACAACAACTACGGTACATGTAGTAGTCACAATGTTTTAGACTGACCGCGATCGAAGACGGAAAATACTGAGTGTACCGGTACGGGCCGAGCGTATCGTAATACATATTATTTTGAAATTGTATCGTAATATACCAGTAAACCAATAGACAATTCTACAATATAAAACAAAAACATGACAATAAACTTACCTATTAAATAAAGTGTGTATTAGCAAAATTCTTAGGTCACACTCCAAAAAGTAGAAAATAAACAAAGAACGCTTCAAACGCATATTTGGAAAGAGTTAGACTACTCCGTTATAACGCTTATGTAATGAAATGTAACTAGAGTTATATACTCAGAACTATGAGTATGTGACCTTGACCCTTGGCTTAGTAGGGGCGGGATGATCGTGGCTTTGTCGCAGGGCGGTAGAGGACCATTAGAGCGATGCGAGTGTGAAATATCAAGCAGATCTGTGTAAGGAAACAATTACCGTTGCGTGGCCTTAATTAAATCATGTTGCAGAAATTTTTTTTTAGCTAGCACCAGAAGCGCATACCAAAGGAAGGTGATTTCATTGAAGCTTATAATAAGTAATTTCAGCCTGTAACTCTGTGACATTCCCGTACCGTACGTACCACAGTTACAGTTCCTCCCATGGCATTCCCCTGCAGTGGTGAATCAGATCTAATTCGCACTTTAGACAGTAACTAGATTGGTCAGTAAGCGAGGCTTACGGAATAGCCCCGCGTGGGCCCAGGTACCCCTAAAATATGTAAAAATGTCCAAGTGTGTGGGCTTGTGACCTTGACTCTGGGCTTAGTGGGAGCGGCATGAACGTAAATTTGTCACAGGGTGGTAGAGGTCCATTGGAGCAATGCGTGTGTGAAATGTGAAGCAGACCCGAGCAAGAAAATAGAAGTTATAACCGATTTCTCTGATGTTAAGTTTTGTAAAGGGACTAAGTATGTGACCTTGACCTTGGGATCAGCGGGGGTTGGACAGTCGTAGATTTGTCACAGCATGATAGTATAACCTTAGAGGAATGAACAAGTGAAATAATAAGAATTTTCAATGAAGGAAATAGAAGTTATAACTTATTTCTCTGATGTTAAGTTTTTTAAAGAGACTAAGTATTTGACCTTGACATTGGGATCAGCGGGGGTTGGACGGTCGTAGATTTGGCACAGCATGGTAGTAGAGCCTTACAGGAATGCATGTGTGAAATATTAAGCCTTTAAGATGAAGGAAATAGAAGTTATAACAATATTTCTCTGATGTTAAGTTTTGTAAAGAGACTAAGTATTTGACCTTGACCTTGGGATCAGCGGTGGTTGGACGGTCGTGGATTTGGCACAGCATGGTAGTAGAGCCTTACAGGAATGCATGCGTGAAATATTAAGCCTTTCAGATGAAGGAAATAGAAGTTATAACAATATTTCTCTGATGTTAAGTTTTGTCAAGAGACTAAGTATTTGACCTTGACCTTGGGATCAGTGGGGGTTGGACGGTCATGGATTTGGCACACTCACAAACAGTCTACCGTTTTCAGACTACACGAGTGTGCTATTTGATCAAAACCTACACTGGTCACAAATCACACAAGCCCCATACCTCCAGTCACAGCCACATATCGGACCAAGATATTTATTTTTGACATCATGTCCAATAATTTTCTGTTTATTTGAAACAATTAAGTAGATAAAAACAGTGGATTCAACCAATCAGCATAGAATATGCGTGGCTTCGTTGATTTTAGAGTACACCTGCCGCATTATTAATGACATCCGGCGGCATCCGTTTGAGCGTAGCTACTACACACGTGTGTAAATAATTATGGCGGGTCAAACAAATAATTCATCTCGAAATTGTCAACACGAGTATACTTAACACATATTTGCAAAGCATTGCATAATCAATGTACGAAAAGTAAAAGATATTATGTCGGCATTTTGTAAAAAAAATACCAATTTAACACTTATAATTCCTCATTTTCATGATTCTGTCGAAGGTTTTCTTGATTGAGGCACCGGACAAAATGGGTCGTGTGTTTTTATCGACCGGTAATTATCGGAAGATTTGGGTAGATTGTGGTAAGATTTTGGTAAATCGTGCTGCCGCATTCGAAGTGCGAATCAGATCTGATTCGCTACTCTGCAGGGGAACGCTATGGGAGGAACTGTAACTCTGGTACGTACGGTACGGTCACAGAGTTACAGGCTGCAACTACTGGCGGCAATTTTAATGGACATGTCCGACGACTTTCGTGGAGACTGCACTTATACAAATGTGGCCTGTACACAAACGACTGAAATGCGCGACGATGCTTTGCCCTTGGCGTCAATTATCTATACATTGTGGTAGGTGACCTTAGGCAGCAGCTATTATTAGCTATTGATAAAAAAATCAATATTTGCGTCATATATACACAACTTAGAAATTAAGCAAATTTTCACTGCATCAATTAATTACACACAACGAGACGTCGAGTATACGCCACACACGAAAACAGGTAAATGAAGTAAAATTCGGCAACGTTTTCTGCTTTACATACATCACCAGGAGACGCCAAAGTTAAGGATATTCCATCAGAATATCCTCTGTTTTGTTGACGAGCGGCAATGATTCTTTGACATCGTGAAATTGAAGCAGGAAGGCGAGCTATTTGTCGTAGAAGTGCCATGGTTTTAAGATTTTGTGACCAAGGGCACTTTCAAGGGAGACTACTCTGACACTGCGAAAATGGTACAATCAATGTCGAACAAATAAAAATAGTTAAACAATCGATTTTAAGCGATGCATTATTATTATTATTATTATTATAAACATTCGAAAATATGATTGCCATTTTCCTCGTTACAATGAAATATTATGCCCCACATATCCCTTTAATAGTATTAGTAAATGCATGAGTCAAAATTCCCAGTCCAAAAGATAATTCATGACTCAGTGTCGAAACAAAATAGAAATTCACTTTGTGCATCTACACACCATAAAGAAGCTACATACCAATCATCAATCATCCAGTTATTACGGTTTAGAAGTTCTACAAGTTACAAGGCAAAATTGGGAAATTCTAAGTCGAAAAGGGGGAGATAATCCATGGTCTGAGAGTCGAAACAAAAATAGAAATAAACTTTGCGCATCTACTCATCATAGGGAAGCTACATACCAAGCTTCAGGTCTGTAGCTAGTACGGTTTAAACGTTGTACGCGTTACAAGGCATAATTGCCAAATTCTAAGTAAAAAAGGGGGAGATAATCCATGACCCGGTAGTCGAATCAAAAATCAAAATAAACTTTGCAAATCTACTCATCAGCAGAAGGATGCCATGCTTCAGGTTTGTAGGTATTACGGTTTAACATTTTTATGAATTACAAGCAACATTGGGAAATTCTAAGTAAAAACGGGGAGATACAATCCATGACTTGGGAGTTGAATAAAAATTAGAAATAAAATTTGCGCATCTACTCATCATAAGGAAGATATACATACCAAGTTTCAGGTTAGTAGCTAGTACGGTTTAACAGTTTTATGAGTTACAAGGCAAAATTGGGAAATTCTAAGTCGAAAAAGGGGAAATAATCCATGACCCGGGGGTTGAATAAAAAATCGAAATAAACTTTGAGCATCGACTCATCATAAGGAAGTGACATATCAAGTTTCAGGTCTGTACATATTACGGTTTAAAGGTTTTACGAGTTACAATGCAAAATTGCCAAATTCTAAGTCGAACAAGTGGAGATAATCCATGACATGTGGGTCGAATCAAAAATCGAAATAAACTTTGTGCATGTACTCATCATAAGGTTAGACCACACCAAATAGTTTTACTATATATTTTAACCGAATGCCATCCAATAAGGCCAGTCTCTCCTACTTTCACTAATCGTATGGATGCTGTGGGATCTACTTGTACATGACATGCAGTCAGTATGTGCTGGTTCTGCATGAATTAAACAATAGGTTTATTTACTCCTAAGAAAGAGAAATCCAGCCTCGTATCACCCAATATTGTTTACATTTATTGGCCACGGAAACTCTGTTTACATCACGTGACCAACAGGTTCAGTGTTTTCTTTTAAATGCTACAAATATGCTGAAAACTGGTGTTAAAAGCACCCCAAAATGTTCCTCAAGTGAAATTGGGTAGTAATGGATCAAGATGTGCAAGCAAACTGTGTCTGTGACCTCAAAACGCCCGCACTATTTTGTTATACCGGACTACTTACGCATACCCCCTGGGCAATTTCGCGCCATTTGGTATAGTCTAACCATAAGGAAGCTATATACCAGGTTTCAGGTATGTAGCTAGTACAATTTAAAAGTGTTACAAGTTACAAGGTTGATGAAGGACGGACAAAGGTAACATTAAATCAGTTGAACAAAATGTTTAGACTACTCCATGTTAGAACACGATACAAGGTGTCTATGTTTTTGATGGTCTGTACAAGGACGGCCTCGAGACAACGGACTCTCACGAAACAGTCAACCGATTTATATCATCCCTCCAATTGCAGAAGTTAGGCAAATGTTAGCCCTCCACAACGATATATTCCCCGATGCGCTATGTCAACACGTTTTCGAGTTAGAGATTATTTTGTTCAGCATTTATCTTAGGTAGTAATACTTCGGTAACATTTTTCGAGACTATACTACTATATGACAGCGCAAACATCTGCTTCAAACTACCCTTTTACGTCGTCCGTGCCCGTTAAGAAACAGCTCGCATCGAAACAGCATTGTTTCCAATCGAACATTTGATAAAACCTACATTTATATCAGTCCAATGCATCAAGACAGACAATTCAAACGCACCAACATTTCTATCATTTCTCGGGAAGCCATATATTGTCTAATTGTTGATGGGTTTTCCCGATGACGTCATCGCTAAGCTTATGATTAGTTGAGATTCGCGGAGTGTCACGCTTAAGCCAGTCACCCGTTTACCTTGTAAGCGAAGCTATGAAACGGTACCAGCTGACGCGTCACCGGGAAAGTCAAAGAAATAAACGTGCCCGATGTATTCTTACCAGAGACAAATAATGCGGAACTTTGTTGGAACAAAATAATCCATAGCACGAAAACGCATTGACATAGCGCATCGGGGAATACAACATTGCGGAAGGGCTGACATTTGCCTAACTTCTGCAATAGGTGAACATGATAAAAATCGGTAATTGTTTCGTGACAGTCCGTTGTCTCGAGGCCGTCCGAGCCCATATAAAAATAAGGAACCTTGGTAATGTGTTATGACTGGGAGTAAAAAAAAGTTTAACTTACGTTTTTTCTCACTTTCTCACATGAACATATTCCAAAGGGTATTCAACTTATGCTCCAGACACGAAATCAGTGCGGAGGAAAAACAAAATGAGATAACTCTAAAATGTGTGAGGCCAGCGGGCGAGTTATCATTGTTGCGCGGAAACACCTTTTAGTCCCTGGAGTACCTGTAAAATATAGGATTTTTAATACCATATATGTGCATCTAACATTTTTGTTACCAATGTGACTAAACATATATACTCTATATATTTCCACATGATAGACCTTCAAAAGTAGTAGCTTATGGCTAGTATATTTGCATAAACAAGATGGCCGCCAATGAAAAAGTACTTTAAATTACTACATGTAGAGGCATATCGTATCGTGGACGAACTTTTAAAAGCACACATACCGATCAATTTCAGGCAGTTAATACTTCACAGACAACTAAATCAATCCATTCCATTAGGAATATGATGCACAGAAATCCAACATGGCCGCCATTTTACATAAATGTTATGAATTATTTAAGAAACAGGCACGCACGAGCAATTAAGTGTTGACACCACACAAACACATACGCACGCACGCCCGCGTGCGCACGCACGCACGCACATACATATATGAAACTAACATAGTTCCAGGTTGTTTAGCATATTTGTATTAATAATAATAACATAACGGTTGTGGTATAAACGTGTTATATTGCATATACAATATGGCCGACCTTATGAAATGCATTTCCAGTTTCTGGGATATTTATATGCAAAGTCGTTGTTCCAGCAGTCACAGAACGAGTAATGCAAACACAATTCTGAAATGTGATAACTTACATGCTATACAATTCTTATAAATCAATTGCAGGATAAACATTGGAGTAAATCCAAAATGGCCGCCATTTCATAAGGATTTCGTGAATTATTCTTATAATTTGGATAGCAATGCCGGTACCACATACCCGTTAAAACTGCAATGGTCAGTGGTCACACGAATTTTATACACATTCGTTGATCCACAGCTTACAAAAAGCAGAAAAACGAACATACACGTATTAATTTGCATATTTAAGATATCTATCAATGTAATATTGGAATAGCAATCTGCAGGAATTCAGACATATGCACGTATTACACAAAACATATCAGACGAGAGAATACCGATCAGCTTCGACGATTCAATCTTTGGCATGCCACAAAAAATGAGGCAAATATAATTTGCATACTTTCAAGATGGCCGCCATTTTGTGCAATATTTGTAGCAATGGAACTAAATCAACACATTATATCAGTAGCGGCGGAATAAAACTGATAATTGTTCACTATATATCTGTTTTAGTATGACTAGAAACTCTACTACATACCATATTTTATATTTAACATACTGTTTACTTTATGCTTATCATGAGATTTGGGGACTGTACATGTGTTTGTTTGATGATGAAATGTGTAATATCCTCTACCAGCGCTCATTAGTAATACTGTATCTGTCTTAAGATTGGAACATATTGTATCGCATGTTATTCCATTTTGTATTTTGTCTCATGCATTGCGATGCACGGCATACTGTGCAATAAGAAACGTCTACCTTAGTAACACTAGATGGCCGCGGCCTGCATGTCGCGCCTTGTGGCGAGGCATGGACACTACAAAAAAAGATATAGTATAACAAAAAACTTAACAAAAAAAAACTTAACCAAAAACTTTAACCAAAAAACTTAACCAAAAACTTAACTAAAAACTTTAACCAAAAACTTAACCAAAAACTTCAAAGTAATTTGACCTTGACATTGGGCACAGGGGCCGCACGGGAGGGGGGGGGGGGGTGGTAGAATGAAAATATAGATGATGATAAACACCCATGTGAAGTTTCAAGGTAATGGGCAAAGCAGTTGCAGAGATATAGTATAACGAAGAACTTTAACCAAAAAACTTAACCAAAAACTTTAACCAAAAAACTTAACCAAAAATTTCAAAGTAATTTGACCTTGACATTGGGCACAGGGGCCGCACGGGAGGTGTGTAGAATGAAAATATAGAAGATGATAAACACCCATGTGAAGTTTCAAGGTAATGGGCAAAGGAGTTGCAGAGATATAGTGTAACAAAAAACTTTAACCACAAAACTTAACCAAAAACTTTAACCAAAAACTTTAACCAAAAAACTTAACCAAAAACTTCAAAATAATTTGACCTTGACATTGGGCACAGGGGCCGCACGGGAGGGGGTAAAATGAAAATATAGATGATGATAAGCACCCATGTGAAGTTTCAAGGTAATGGGCAAAGCAGTTGCAGAGATATAGTATAACGAAAAACTTTAACCAAAAACTTTAACCAAAAAACTTAACCAAAAACTTTAACCAAAGAACTTAACCAAAAACTTTAACCAAAAAACTTAACCAAACAACTTAACCAAAAACTTTAACCGGACACACGTACGTACGTACGTACGTACGCCAAAGTGCCGACTATATCACAATTCATATGACAAATATCATGTTTAAGCGGAAGTATGTAATATAGCCAATTAATATGATGTAACATACATCATGCATGTTCTTTCAGTGTCAATTTCATATATACGCGATGTTGCCGCCAAATGAGACTTCTTAACGAAAGTTAGAAGTGTACACATTACGTTACTGCTGTACAGTGTTCTGTTATTACATGTCATGAAGACGTCAGTCCATGCATTCGATATGAGTTTGACATATGTTTGAACATGTAGTGAACATTGTATATCACTTCATTCATTTAATAGTTTCTCCTTACTCATTACTTACTTTATATTGAGTACTTACCTCAGGGAAACATGACGGTAAAGCAAACGAGATGGTTATCATGTGTGTTTTGATCTGTAACATAACAGACAATGTCATAATACCCACATCTTCAGCCAAATACGACTACCAAAACAACGTATACTACGCGGTTAACATTACATTGCTAGCTGATTGCCTGAGTGTGTATTTGTGGGACCGTCTATACCGCCGATCATGGAATCCATTTTAGTGTCTCATTCAAAACTGGACATACTTTCACATACTTGGTACATTATCCTTGTTTTCCAGACCAGGAAGTGGTCTTCGGACTATCAGATGTATTATTTTCTATTTTCTATATTCCATGCACATGCATGCTTAACCGAACTTAAGTAGATCAATGTATGTCTAGTTTTAGCGCAGGTGAGCTATTAATAATTACAACCCCATATGGAATGGATATGCAATTCACTCATGTTACACACGCATGTACATAAACTATTTGTATACACATGTGAGTTTCTGATTACTGATCAATCATATATGTTTTATTCGACTTGCATGCCGTTTTCAGTGATACAAATAAAACCAAATTCCAAATAAATTAAATATAAAACATCCCTCTCATTGCAACAACACAAAAACATTCTGGTATGGTAGATGTTTTTCACAAGTATGAATTTCATGGCCAGCAGCGTATGATACAGAAATGTAAGCAATAATATAACCATGTTGCTTATTAAACCACTATAAACTAGATTGGTCAGTAAGCGAGGCTTACGGAATACCCCCCCCCCCCCACCGCGTGGGCCCAGGTACCCATAAATATGGCAACAAATATCCAAGTGTGTGGGCTTGTGACCTTGACTCTGTGCTTAGCGGGGGAGGCACGAACGTGAATTTGTCACAGGGTGGTAGAGGTCCATTGGAGCAATGCGTGTGTGAAATGTGAAGCAGAACCGAGCAAGGAAATATAAGTTATAACCAATTTCTCTTATGTTAAGTTTTGTAAAGATACTAAGTATGTGACTTTGACCTCGAGATCAGCGGGGATTTGTCACAGCATGATAGTAGAGACTTAGACGAATGCATGCATGACATATTAAGAATTTTCGTTGAAGGAAATAGAAGTTATAACTTATTTCTCTGATGTTAAGTTTTGTAAAGAGACCAAGTAGTTGCCCTTGACCTTGTGATCAGCGGGGGTTGGACGGTCGTGGAGTTGGCACAGCATGGTAGTAGAGCCTTACAGGAATGCATGTGTGAAATATTAAGCGTTTTAGATGAAGGAATTAGAAGCTATAACATATTTCTCTGATGTTAAGTTTAGTGACGGACGGACGGACGGACGGACGGACGCATTCACGAACGGACAACTCGACTCCAGTAAACACCCACAACTCGTTGCGCGGGGTATAATTAAATAAATACTCCAACCACTGGTCGTGGAATACATGTCTGTGCCATGTTGAAAGCTCCTCGACCATCGCTGTGTGCGTGTCATGTGTTTAGCCCATGTATTGCGTTAGTTTCTTCTATACATGGGTGTCTCTTGGGTATCTCGTTATATATTGTCCAAAGCATACCATGCACAAAGAGATATGACAACGAAACATTTATGAAAAGACCACAGAAATAATTTGTTTGGGTTGTTTATCATATCTGAACAAATAATAAATATACATGTAATTAGTAATATAAACCTCCATCATGAAACACGAATATTAACAGGCAACTGAATAATGATGCTAGATAAACTGTTGACATACTTCCTCATGACACAGTACGGTGGATGCTGACGTGTTGCAGATATAATATTCCACCATGCATTGGTTTTCTACACACCGCTTGTTGTACAGTGTACCTCGGTGCCTGTTGACGATTCTGTTATTACCACTGTATGGTGATATATTACATGTGGTCTCATTTCGGTATAGTCTCAATATTCTGAATAAAACGAGCAGTACAGCGAACTTTGGACAGCCAGAAAGCACAAATATTCAATTTGCAGCTCTAGGTTCAATGTTTCAACCGGCATATAGCAAATACTAACAGTGCGCATTGGTATTTAACGGCCTATGCACAGCTAAGGTCATTTAAGGCCGAGCCAAGGGGTTCGATTTCGTATATAACCTGCTGCATTGGGGCGGGGGTGAAATATATGCAGCCCTGAAATTAGAATAACCCGACTTGGTGCCAGGTCCATACCACATCAGTCACTTGGCCCCTTCCCCTAAAATAGGATTACGAATAAAATCGTAATACTCACATAAGGGGTATAACCAGATTCAACTGTTACACAAGAATGCGTACGTGACGTGACAACGACGTACGTGAGGGCCAAACCAGGTCTCCGGTCGGGATTCCGGTAAGGATGAACCCCCGATTGTTAAATTACCCATCGCATGCTCCCACCTGCCACCCACTGGACGAGGCTAGAATGGAAGTTTTTATTTGCACAAAGGACATTCGATTGATACGATTTAATGGTGTTTAAACGGCCTGTCAACAGCTAAGGTCATTTTAGGCCGGATTAACGGGGTCAAATCCCATATTGTTACCTGTTGTGATGGGTTGTAAATTCCAAAATATTTACAGAAAAAAATAATATTCACCCTAAAATTAGAATAACCTGACCTGGTGCCAGGTCCTCACCACACAAGTCACCTAGCCCCACTCCCCAAAAGTACGAATCGTATTACTTTTATAATGGGTATAATTTGTTTGTTTGTTTATTGGTGTTTAACGGCCTATCAACAGCTAAGGTCATGTAAGGCCGGGCAAACAGGTTCGATCCCGTTTTAACCTGCTGCATTGGGGGGAAAATCCCAAAATCAGAACGGAATATTATGTATCGAGATACAACATATTCAGCCCTGAAATTAGAATAACCGGACCTGGTGCCAGGTCCATACCGCACCAAAGTCACTTGGCCCCTTCCCCTATTTAAAAGTAATACCGGTAGGATTACTGTTATAAGGGGTATAACCAGATTCAACTGTCACATACAAAATGCCAAAGAAGTATGTGAGGGCCAAACCAGTAGCCGATTTCATCAAAATTGCAAAGTATACTTTTCTATCAAAGTATACTTTGAGGGAGTAATCATTTACTTTTCCCAAAATGCATTATATCATATAGAACTAACTACTGCATATATTTGATGATTAAAAGTATGAAGAATTATTATACTGAATTTATTACATTATCACAGCCAAAATGGCTGTGATAATGTAATAAATTCAGTATAATAAAAATTAATAAATTTATCATAAAATTGAAAATTTCTCCTCAAAGTATACTTTGCTACTAAAGTATACTTTGCAATGTTGATGAAATAGGCTACAGGTCTCCAGTCGGAATTCCGGTAAGGATGAGTGAGTGAGTGAGTGAATAGGGTTTAACGTCCGCTTTTCTGACATAGAGGTACAAGCCTCAGGGAGTCTACACGCAGACGGGTCAACGGGGTCGAGTCCCGTATCCACCTGTCCAAGGGGGGTAAATCCCAACTTCAGAACTCAATATTTACAATCAAAATATATATTCAGTCCTGAAATTAGAACAACCTGATCTGGTGCCAGGCCCTCGCCACACCAGCATCATTTATCCCATCCCCTAAAAGTAATAGGATTAGCGCTAATCTTACTTTTATATATGGGGCATAGCCCGACTCAACTCTCACATACAAGAAAGCCAAAAATGCACACGAGGGCCAAATCCGGTATAGTGGGTTCCGGAAAGTATGAACCCAATCGTTAAGCCAGTTTAGTCGCCTTTTACGACAAGCAATGGCTACTGCAGCACTATTCTCAGGATCAGTTGATCCCGCCCCGGTGCCTGCACGGGGCGCAATGTTGATGAAATAGGCTACAGGTCTCCAGTCGGAATTCCGGTAAGGATGAACCCCCATCGTTAAATTACCCATCGCACGCTCCCACCTGCAATGGGTACAACTGGATTCAATTCCAGAGTACCAGAAAGCCAAAAATGTAACTGCGGGTCAAGCCAGGAATATCGGGATTCCGTTAAGGATGAATCCCATCGTTAAATGTACAGTTCACATACTTCCAACCAACCACCCACTATTGAGGAAGAAGACGAAATATAAAATAACAGCAGACGACAATTTTTGTTTCCCACATTCTAAGGACTAAGGAATTGTCAATAAAAGCAACAATGTATGCAGTACCACCGTTTATTTGGAACAAACACTTAGTACTGTGATAGGTCATAAGTTTAATTCATGTTATGCCATCATATACCCATCCATTGCTTCAAAAACAATTTCTGTCATTTCATTCACTTCTCCAGGCTAACACAAGTTATGACGGTTCATTTGAACTGTCTCAACGAGTGGTCACAACATATATTTTCATGCAGAAGTTAATAAAGTATGAAAATATGTTTTAAATTTGGAACAAAATACTTGACATAAAATTAATCACATACAGTGGCCAGCATACAACCACATGTGTAACAGACTTTCACAGTCATCACAACTTAAGTCTTGTGAAAACCCTGTTCTCCTATGGCAGATCATAATGAGTTATCACCCTTTGTTCTATTTATAGAAACCCAATCCAATGGTTTTGCCATATTTCTATATTTGTTCATTTGTTTATTGGTTTTTCACAGCCTATCAACTACTATTTCTATGAAATAAACGTTGGCTGTGACGATAAGACCTATCATAATAACCCTAAATATTCGAACACCATTCAGTTGGGGAAACATAAAAATATATGGTTTCCCCACAACAGTGAGTTTGTTTGTTTAATGGTGTTTAACGGCCTATCAACAGCTACGGTCATGTAAGGCCGGGCAAACTGGTTCAATCCCGTTTTAACCTGCTGCATTGGGGGAAAATTCCAAAATCAGAACGGAATTTTTACATTGAGAATAAATATATTCAGCCCTGAAATGAGAATAACCTGACCTGGTGCCAAGTCCATACCACACCAAAGTCACTTGGCCCCTTCCACTAAAATAGAATTACAAGTAATCGTAATACACATATAAGGGGTATAACCAGATTCAACTGTGGCATACAAAATGCCAAAAACGTATGTGAGGGTCAAACCTGGTCTCCAGTCGTAATTATCGTTAAAGTACCCGTCGCATACTCCCACCTGCCACCCACTACACAACAGTGAGAGTGCCAATGGTGAGAGTGCCAATATTTAGGGTTAGTATGGCAGTAGCGGTCTAATCTACTGTATTTGGATACAATTTGTCCTGGGAAATTACGGTAATGCAAGAATTGGCAATCAGCATAGATCCAGATAAGTCTGTGTATCCACATTCACAGTTCATGCTTTTCAATGGTATCACAAACAGCACTAAACCTGATCATACGACACATGCTGATCTGGTCTCGTGTTGTTTAGAATTTAATTTAATGGCGACCATGAAATTACAAAAACCTAACCTGGTGCCAGGTCCTCACCACACCAATTTAGTTTTATTGACAGGCACGAAATAAACATACATTAACTGGATAACCAGGGGGCCGTTTCACTAAACTTCCTACGACAAAAATGTTAGTAAGTGCAAAAATATAAGTTTGTAAATTTCTCATTAACAATGATTTCTTGTAAACAATTGTTAGATTTACATTTATTGAGCATAGGCTGCATATGCAGCCTATGCTCAATAAATGCAAAGCCATCAATTGAAATTTAGACTATTCTAAATCTGCACTTACAAACATTTTAGTCGTACAAAGTTTAGTGAAACGGGCCCTAGATTTCTATAAACCCAAATCAAAGACAAATATCTCGCTATGATCACACATTGAAGGGATCCGAGAAGGGACGTAACTCCCGACTTTGTTGATCCCCAACAAATGGAGAGTTCAATGAGGACATTTATACATAATTTTCACATTGCATTGCATAAACATGCACGGGGCTAAAAGAATATCTCTTACAAATATCTTATTATTATGTACCGATTTATGTCCGTCCAGTATATAAACAAGGTCATACGTGGCTGTGACTGGAGATGCCCCATTTCTCCATTCACAGCCACATACATATTGTGTGGCTGTGACTGGAGAAATGGGGCATCTCCAGTCAAGTCACAACCACACAGTATGTGTGAGCATACAGGCATGTCACAGGCTACACTGGGAAACCACCAATTGGTCAGTGTTACCACGACAAGTCGCATAGCATGCATAATACATGTCGATGGTCTAGTAACATAAGGTCGTAACTGCTATGCTAAAGCATAGCACTTACGACCTTATGTTACTAGACCATCGATGTATGGTGAAAATAGGTACCGTAATAACCATTTAGACACATTTTATTCTGGGGAAACACATAAAATATAAGGTTTCCCACAAGGAAGTGTGTCCTAATAGTTATGGTTAGTAGTATTGTACTGGTTTATCAACATAATATATTTGGACACAATTTGTATTGGGGGAGGGATACTGGAAACAAGACTTCCGCCACAGGAGCGGTGTCGCGTGTCGCGCCTGCCGAGGCATTTGACCGTAACATGATCATGGGCATGTGCTAAAGTAAACATCACAAAAACCGTCACAGAAGTGCATGCTTAAAACAATAAAAAGGTCAAGGTTGAAGAAACTGTTTGACATGAAAAATGGGTATATTAAAGTGTTTCCACAAAAATCTGAAGGTTTTGTTTGTTTGTTTGTTTGTTTGTTGGGGTTTAACGGCCTATCAACAGCTAAGGACATTTAAGGCCGGGTCAATGGGTTTAGTACTAAATCCCATATATTACCTGTACAAGTAAGTACATGTACATGGTCAAGTAAATGTACAAATGGGGGGAAAATCCCAAAATCAGAACTGAATATTTACAATAACAAAACTATACATTCAAAAGCAGTAGGATCAGTAATAATCTTACTACTTTTATAATGGGCAATAACCCAATTCAACTCCCAGGCAACTAAAGAGCCAAAATGTGAAGGTAAAAAAGGTCATGTTAATGGTGGCACGAGTGTGTTCCAAATGCTCACACGTATCAAGTGTCCAAATATTGAAACAATCTGTCAAGTAATATTAGTGATACCATGATGAAGAAACTTGTACAAACTTTTTGACGCAAAAAATGGCCAAGTGTTTCAGCAAAAATGTGAAGGTAAAAAAGGTCAATGTCATGTTAATGGCGATATGAGTTTGTTCTCCAAATGGAGGGTGTTCTGAATAATTACATGTATCAAGTGTCCAAATATTCAAGCAATCCGTCAAGTAATATTAAAGTTATACCATGATGAAGAAGCTTGTACAAAGTTTTTGACATTTCGGACAACGACGGCAAAAGAGGCGACTATAAAGCAGGCGCAACATAGGTATAGCATAGGCCCCTGCCCAAATATGATTATGAAAGCAAGTTGCAAACTAACGTGCACAAATTCTTGTGTAACATATTCAACATTTTACAATTACTGCATTTCAAACATTTTACGTCTGTGAAATTACGCAAAATATACAACAGAATTATTTGACAATGAAAATGCATCACAGATAATCGACTCCAGATTAAATTAAAATCCTGAAACGCGCAGTGTCGATATGAAGAGATCAGCACAACACAATACGAGCCTGGCTCAGGATTTAACTCCCTTGTCTTATTACCATGGGCATACAGAATACGAGGCTTTTGATATCAAGTTTATCCGGCTAGGAAACGCATAGGAATTCAGAGCTCCAGTAAAGGTGCGTAATTTGACCAATTTGGGGTGACATTTTGTTATTTCTTCATCAAAAATGGCAAGTTAGGAGTCCTTTAGAATCGTCTCATTGAGACGATTCTAAAGCACTCCCAACTTGCCATTTTTGATGGAGAAATAAGAAATTTACCTCCAAATTACGCACCTTAACTGGAGCTCTGGGAAATCCGAGGCTTGCCGTTTCCGAGCCGAGCCTGATAAACTAGATATCAAAATACACTAGCATGATTTATCTTCTTTTTTTAATCATTGGCAAACCACAGCAAAAAACCAGGGAAGGAACTCCCGGTATGAAATCATTGTGAATTTTCACAGACAAAATTGTAATCCATTCACTGGTGGCATGGAAGGTACGTAATTGAGACATAATTTACTCCACATACGATTACGATAAAAACAAAAGACAATGCTGATGATTGCCGAAAGACTATGGGTCTATTATGAATGCCAATTTATAGGAGTCGTTAGCACTGTGAGTCACTTTGTAGTGATAAGCATCGGACAGGAATACCAAATATGAATAAGAATGATAACTTTGTTACAATTTTGTTCATGAAGCAAAATACCATTTTAATAGGTTTCACATAGCAAAATTGATATGTTTGCTGAAACTTCCGAGATACAAAATGGCTGTCTGTGTAAATTTGCCCACTTTATACAGTTAGATCACCATTGCAAAAATTAAAAAACATACACAGTAGAACCTCTCTAAACCGGACAAAAAGAAAGATGGGTGTTCTTAATTATGGTGGGTTTAGTTTAGGTTTATATATTATTATGTTAATAGGTGTTCCATCTCGCAAAGCACATAGTCACTTCTTGGAGTGCTTATTTGTCTGTTTTACAGTGGAACATCTCTAAAGCGGACACCCTTGGAACCTCCCAGGGTGTTCCGTTTAGAGAGGTTCCACTGTACCAGCATTTCTCATTTCGGAAATAGTGGGCCGATTTTCAAAATTTAATTTCTAGTATCATTTCAATGCTATCTAGCATTTCTAGTATTTTCCAAGGATCAAAATTGCCCGAAAGATCTCTATTGAAAACGACATGTATTTTTCCATGTCTGGATTAATCTCCAAACAAAACACTTTGGGTATTCCTGTGGAATGCAACAATATCTGACACACCACGTGAAAAAGAGGCTTATTCAGTCGCTGACTAGTATAGCTTCTGGTCAGCTGGTGCCTATGAAGCTTATTACGGACCAGAGGTAATTTCTTTAGGCTTCAGGGAAGCTGGTACAAATTAAATAGCGAACAGCGTAGGCCTCCATCAGACTGCGCGAATGCACAGGCTGATCTGGAGCTGCACTGGTCGAACTCAATAATCTTGTAATAGTTTTGGCACAAGGAAAGCTTGTCCAAATTAAATAACGATTAGTTATAGTTGCTGCACTAGCCGCAAACTTGATAAGCCCGATTTAGTAATGGTGTGTCGCATATATACATCTACATGCACATTGTATTTACATGTGTCATGTAACAGAATGCTGTCAATAGTTTATACACATTTTCCCAAATACAAAATCTAATGTGTCTGAATTCTATGTACAGGAACTGAAATAAAAAAATTGCTTTGGACATGCTATGTACACATTTGCATTATCGACTGTCTGTTCAGTTAAAATCTGCCGATGTATTTTGGGACAATTAGACATGTGTCACGTAACAGAATGCTGTCAATAGTTTACACATTTTCCCAAATACAAAATCTACTGTGTACGGGCTTAATTATTTGTTTGTGGCATTCATTGTTCAGGATTTCCACCCGACAGTTTCAGCTCTAGGTTCGTAATCGAGGCGGCCTGTGCACTAAGTGCAACAATTACAGTACCTTGCTTCCTTTATGCGCTTACCCCTTCAGTTATGGCTCATCGTCACTGTGTATTCTATACAGTTACACTGTTGGTCGTTTATCAACAGACACGGGCATTAATAAAATAAAGAAAGCGGTAACTCCATCTTTGTTTTTTATTATTTACACACCCATTACACAGCAACAGAAAACAAACTATTTATAAATGGCCTACGTGACGTAACGCATGTATCAGCGGACTTGTCTGCTCCGCCCGATTGGGACTCTTAATTGTTACATATTCTGGTCACTATTGTCTACGCTCAAATGACCACTTGAAATTTGTTTGGTCAACTGGTCAACACTAGGTGTGAAGTTCAATCAACTAACCTGGTGACAGTAATCAGACATATTTTTTTTATGGTGTTTATAGTGGATTTTTACACTGCGGGGCATGGTTGTGGTTCGACTTTTCCCGGGTAGTTTTAATGTAATTTTATAGGAATTGCGCCGAGACTGTCATGCTAGTTTTCCCGGGTTCTAGCTATCGAAGTTCAACTGTATCGCGAAAGGTATTGTAAGATGTATTTAAAATGGGCTGAATTGAGAGGAAATAACAGAGGTATTCAAAATACTTGGAAAATTAGTCTACAAATGATCAAATTAATTTAAAAAGAAGTAGGCCCATTTTACATTCGTATAGAAAACAAATCCCTATTAAAAAAATAAATATTTAACTTTTTTTTTTCTTCAAATAAAATATTTTGAGAACAATTATTATTGAGAAAAAAACACTTTAATATTCAGATTTAATGTTTAACTGTCCAAAACCAATCAACATATTTTAAGTGGATCAGAAACAGGGGCGGATCTGGAGGGGGGGGGGGGGGGTGGTTTCCGGGGTTGCAACCCCCACCGTTCAGCCACAGAGTTTACATAGAACACAGTTTACCACCAGATGGAGTCTGAATTTTAATGCCGTAAAACACAGGAAAGTGTATTTCTGGACATCTAGATTTCAAAATTTATCCTGTGGGGCATGCCCCCGGACCCCCCCTAGCATACTCGCTCCATGGAGCTCGAAAATAGGACAACCCCCCACCCAAAATAAGCATATGAAAGTACTTAGTTGAGCGAAACCGGGCTTCAAACATATTTACAGGACATGACAAAAATTACATTTCTTTTGGACACTTGCCACAACGACAGGCTTATATACGACACCTGCTGAGAAAAGGAGCTCCAACAATTACCATTTGTGGCTAATGTAGTTCCTGATAATCATGGATACATTGTACACTTGGGAGATTGATCAAAACCGAAAGAGGCATAGAAGATATAATTATTCGATTACCCTTTCAACATTATATACCTCAATAGCAGTGTTTGTAAAGTGTAGATCCAGATGAGCCGGCTCATCAGTCCTCTACGCAGTCTGTCCAGGGCCTATGCTGCTTGCTACTGCAACATTTCAGATCAGCCTGCGACTGCAGTCTGATTTTGTCTTACACAGTTCAATATTCACCAGAGTAGCCCTAATGTTGTCGGCAAAAAATCACATCCATCTGATTCAGGGTTCCCACTGCTTTCTGAGAATTAAACAAAAAGTGAAAGGGTTCAATGCCAATTTTTTACAACAAAAATTACAACTTGCTTTATTTTTGTAGTCTTTCACCGAAGACAGCCACACACGTCTTAACCCAGCTGGGTTTAAAAACACATTTGTCCGCACACATTCCGACTTTCCGTTTACTTTCTGTTGTTGTTGTACATCACATGTGCGTTATTGCAAAAGTGATGACGTAGTACGCTCTATTTGCGGATTACTATAAAACACATATGGACAGCCGGTGCCATACGGCAAGTTTTATGCCGACGTTAGACAGGGCACGTCTCCATGAATAAATTAACGAATCTGCAGACATGGACGTGAAACCTCTTGAACTGACATGAATCTCGTTGCCTTAGTGATAGATCAACAGAATTCAAGTACTTTTCAAGGGGGGTGGTGGAAATTCCAGTACTTTTCAAGGATTGAACTGAAATTAAGCACTTTCCATTTCCGTACGAACCCTGTGATTGTTTATTTGTTTGTTTATTAGTGTTTAACGGCATCAACAGCTAAGGTCATGTAAGGCCGGGCAAACAGGTTCAATCCCATTTTAACCTGCTGCATTGGGGGGAAAATCCCAAAATCAGAACGTAATATTTACATCGAGAACAAATATATTCAACCCTGAAATTAGAATAACCGGACCTGGTGCCAGGTCCATACCACACCAGTCACTTGGCCCCTTCCCCTAAAATAGGATTATGAATATCGTAATACTCACATAAGGGGTGATTCAACTGTCACATACAAAGTGCCAAAGACGTATGTGAGGACCAAACCAGGTCTCCAGTCGGAATTCCGGCAAGGATGAACCCCGATCGTTAAATTACCCATCGCGTGCTGTCACCTGCCACCCACCCGTGATTGTACCCAGAGGACCTGGGACTGGTGGTAAATGTAAGTAAGTCAACCAGAAACGAATATGAAGCGCAATGTCCCATGTCCACATGTATCAGTGTGAAAATTAAAAGCTATATTCATTGAAGTTGCATAGCATGATGGAAGAAAATCTTAGAAATGTTTTGATGGAAACGACCAAGGACGTACGGCCACAACAAAGAGTATACCAGAGCTCCAGTTAAGGTGCGTAATTTTACCAACTTGGTGTGAAATATTGCTATTTCTTCATCAAAAATGGCAAGTTGGGAGTCCTTTAGAATCGTCTCATTGAGACGATTCTAAAGCACTCACAACTTGCCATTTTTGATGGAGAAATAAGAAATTCACCCCCAAATTACGCACCTTAACTGGAGCTCTGGTATACCCATCCTGCTATCACATAGGGGGCATATAAAAATGTAACTACCGTGCCCATGACCAGTGCAGAACATATTGTTAGTATCTACAACAGAGAATTACACAGAACTTTAGTTATTATGTGTACAAGTTGAGACCGCCCACCACCCACACAAGGTGAATACATAATACGTCCCATCGTTTCAAATAGGCGTATAAAAAACCCAGACAATATTTTTTTCCCACCTTTTAAGTTAATCCTTTCAACCCTTCAGAACATAAAGCCAATGTGCACTAAAACTGTAGATCAAGATGAGCTGGCTCGCAACGAGCCGCCTCATCAGGATCTGCAGATTTTGTCAATATTTCTTAATTCTAAACAAATTCAACATTTTCGCATTATGGAATATTACCCGGTACCAAAGATAGCATGGAAAATCCAATGTTAGATACATGTAATTAGGGCTGAAACGGTTAACTATATCTGAAACACCATTGTGACACAAGCATTGACCAAGGTTTACAATTACAAGACCCATACAGACGGAAACAAACAATAGGGCACAATAATATCCATTTTATTACATAGAGCAATACAAATAAGAAGCTTCTGTTATGACATTTTAGAATTTTTTTTTTATATATTTAAATGTTTAATAGCGTTATACAACTTCCTGCATAACATGCTATTCAGGTAAGCTAATGAAGTAAACAAATAAAACTTGTAAGGAAAAAAAATGGTCCTGTATGTGGGAACGAGATAAATACTGTAGACGTTACATAAACTGCATAATCGTGACATCATCCAATCTGTTTCCTGCTTGCGGCAATGTAGATATACTGTAAAATTTTGTCCAAATTGTGAGGTTTCCAAATTGTTCCTAGGCTCAATTTTTGTCCGCCAATATTTTAAACAGAACAAAAGTAACGCGGCATATTTTGGAACGCTACTTCAAGAGAGCAAACTTTTCCCTTTTTATAAACATATCAATCTGATCGCACCATCTTCTATCCTTGTCCAGGTTGGAGAGGACGTATCTATCGGACACGATCTCGTATTTGCGACAAGGTTGTCCTATCTGCGAAGTTTGCGAACTGCTTTTTTGATTTTGCGTCCAGAGTCGGGAGTACCTGTACTTGTAGCACTGCAACATACACAGAACATGGTTAATCTTTTGTTGCCTGCTGTTTATTGTTTAGTTTTCAATTGTATCAACAAATAAATAGTTTGGTGGCAATTCAGAATCATTTCTAATGGAAATCATTCTAAAGTGCTGCCGAATCATGTTTTTATGGACAAAAAAGAAAATATGAAACAGCAGGCAAAATGTTTTGTTTCCCCGCATTCTAATGGTTAACCCTCACTACGCGGAAGACGAAAATAGTCGTCTGCTGTTATTCATTTTTGCCTTAATTCTTAACAAAAAACCTGGTTTGGTAGCACATGAGATTCTCATGCGCTGTCAAAAACAGGTTTTTATCAAGAAATATTGAAAATAAAACATTTCCAGCAGACGACAAAATTTAATTCAGCGTAGTAAGGGTTAAAGACCCTGTGTCTCAGATGTGAGCAAAACAGTAGGTAAAACAGAATTTAATTAACTCGTAATGAGCAGTCTAATCAGGATCTGCACCATTTGCAAGTAATTTTCACATTTTCGAAAAAAAAACCACCAAAAAACACTGAGAAATGGACTACCGGTAGTCTGAAAATCCTTTTGTGACGATTGGATTGGTCATTAAATTAACGTATCACAGTCCATTGCAAGCTATTTCGGGCAGAAATGGGTAGTTGTTACTGGGTATCTCATGTTGGCAAAAGTTCAATTAACTAAACATTGTGTACTTGCCACAGGTTTTTCCCTTACAGACATATATTAGGAGAAAACAAAAAATTAAACTTGCCATGAAGGTCTCGGATGTTTCTTTTGTAAATGACATTGGAAGTTCATAGCATAGAACATTTGCAGAAAATATTTCTGGAATCAATATCGGCAAAATACGGAGATAATGGGGTGTATCACCCAACATATTGTACAAACCTTATGTTCCATTCTAAACATTGGCAGAATGCGTTGCAGCATCACGGCTTGCTTTGCCTTAGAGAATAGAGGATAGGGAGAGAGAGATAGATAGAAGATAAGAAGACAAGACGCAGACATGTACACAGGTACAAGCATCAACAGTACGTATATATGGCTGTCATTGGAGAAATGGGGATATCAATTTTGCGACCAGTGAAGACACAGATCAGCCTGTGCATCTGCAGTCTGATTAGAATCTGCACTGCTCGTCATTCCATCAATGAAACACGTGGCATGCGTGTAACAAGCGATATAGATCATTATCAGGCTACAGGAGTGCCCTACTTGATCAGGAGCCAAACTTGAGACAAATGTCATAAATCACATTTCTCCTGGCACAGCCATATATATAGGAAACGGATAGCAGTGTCCGACAAATTTTCACATTCTGTGGTAGTCCAAATTTGGTTTTCCAAACGGTTGCTCAGAATTTGTGATCAATCACCGTTATTTTATTTGGGTTGTCTAGTAGCATGGAGAACTACGAGACACTTTATTTCTCAGTATGTTCTTTTGTATGTTGTATTTTCAAATGTTCAAGTTACAACAGTTAACTTTCAGTAGCTCGCTGGACTACCAGTTTCAAACTGGTTGCAAAACATGAAATATGATTTGTCAGACACTGGGTAGAACAGAAATACATAGCAAAGCAAATGTCCAAAAAACAAAACAAGCTGTGAACAAGCAATAAAATAGACAGATTAAATGGGGTTCGATAATCACAGAAGATATACAGTGCGACCCCTCTATTGCACGGAAGTCTGGCGACGTACGACCTTCCGTGTTGCTTATCCGAACCGTGCAATATCCGTACTCGCCCAAGACGCATCATGTCAACAACAAATACATGTACACTTGGCGAATGTACGACGTCGCCAATGCCTATAATATGCCATAAATTTCTATCTATATGTCATATGTAATGTTTTCAGTTATCTTCGTATGTAATAAATATATTGAATCAACCAAGAATTGTTACCGTCGTGTTTTATTTTATAATTTATCCATGTAGATCTACACAGGTCCATGCAATGCATTATTGTAAACATGTGTAGCCATCATCATTCGATGACGCAATGACCCAATTACCGACATCCTGTTCCATCAGCCCAAAGCTCATGCGTTGCAATCTGTGTAATCTCAACAGGGGTTGAAATTTCACTCGCCCAGCTCGCCATGGCGAGTGCTTTTTGTGGCGGTCGAGTACTTTTTACAGGCACTCGCCCAGTTTGGCGAGTGAAAGATTTGGTCAGTATGTTTTATGTCAATTTCAATGCCGTTTACGGAAGATGATACGATAATGTCTGCTCCGAAATTTATGACAGTTTTCAACGTAATTTGCAGAAGTCGATTCTATTTTAATAGTGCCAGGGGATATGAATTCCAAATCCGAAATGCGATTACACCTGACACATATTACACGGACGAGATTTGTGTGTTGCTTTGTGCAAAAAATCGATAACACCCATCCGTGTCAACTAACAGGTGTTTATCGTATGACATCATTCAGCACGAGGCTGTAAACTGTGTGACCTTTAGGCTATGTTTTGAAATGTTACTGATTGGTCAACACGCCTTTTGATGTGCCTCAGACGTCGCGAACGTGCGACTTTCATCATCGCATCCTGCGGCAATCATGCAGTAACCCATTTCATGCTGAGGATACGCTTATGTTTGCGGAAAAATATTTTCCTTCTATGCACTCAGAAGTATATGCCGCGACCACCAGCTAAACCGTCTCGTCGAGACGGTTCAAATGAGAAATTGAGAAATAACAAAAATAAAAATAAATTATTTAAGAATTTCATACCTGTAAATGTGTATTCCGAAAGGAATGGATTAAAAACTAGATTGGTCAGTAAGCGAGGCTTACGGAATACCCCCCGCGTGGGCCCAGGTACCCCTAAAATAAGTAAAAATGTCCAAGTGTGTGGGCTTGTGACTTTAACTCTGGGTTTAGCGGGAGCGGCATGAACATGAATTTGCCACAGGGTGGTAGAGGTCCATTGGAGCAATGCGTGTGTGAAATGTGAAGCAGATCCGAGCAAGGAAATAGAAGTTATAATTTCTCTGATGTTAAGTGTTGTAAAGAGACTAAGTATGTGACCTTGACCTCGAGATCAGCGGGAATTTGTCACATCATGATAGTAGAGCCTAAGAGGAATTCATGCATGCATGAAATATTAAGAATTTTCAAAGAAAGAAATTATAACATATTTCTCTGATGTTAAGTTTTGTAAAGAGACTAAGTATGTGACCTTGAACTTGGGACCAGCGGGGGTTGGACGGCCGTAGATTTGTCACAGAATGATAGTACAGGCTACGCTCGTTTACTCAAAGTCGCTTACGTCGAAATCATCGGTTACGTCGAATTACTAGCACGGTCCCATTTAAAATCCTATTATTTTCCATATAACTAAGTTCGGTTAAGTCAAATTTCGATAACTCAAATTTTCCGTTTATTCGAAGGTATATTTAGGTCCCGAAAACGTAAATCTACTGTATTTCACACTCGTTAAGTCGAAATGTCAATTTGCGGAGGTAAGTAGAAGTTTGTCACCTGCAGTTTACCTGATCAAAGTCGGGTATTCAGACCGTAGTTAAAGGTGTTTGCGTTGACACTGATTAAACAGACCTCCCGAAATGACCGTCGGTGATCATTAAGTGGTGAGCAATAAATGGCAACTATTTTAATTGGAATGGCATTAAATGCTTTTACTCGAACGTTAATTAAAGTGAACACAAGTTGCGCGATTAGAAATGAGTGAAATATTTCACACTCGATCGTGTGTATATATCTCCCGAATGTGGCAGCATCAGTATAGGGACGAAACATTGAATGGGCGAGTTTTATGTTCTAAACATTATTAGTTTGTACAATCAAGATCTGGTCAGAAATAATCATTTATAATAGTGTTACAAATCAGTATTTCTTGTTTTGTGTTGTTTCCGTGTATAATTTATTAAAATAATTCATAAAATATTATGTTCTTGTTATTATTTATTTCATTGGTGAACTGAATATGTACATATCGCTACATGCACATGTCACGTGTGCCACATCCGGGTTATCTATTAATTACACACAGACATGCATATGTGTATTTGTAAACAAACCGAAAGTGTTTAAATATGATTTGTCTTAGAAACAGCATTTAACATGTATCCATGTACATTTAATTGCTAAAATAAATCATATTTACTACTCAAGGCTACATCAGCAAGTAATCATTTGGTTCTAACTGTCAATAAAATAGTTTGTTGTCCGACAGGTTGCGTACTACGGATACGTCAAACTACGGTTAACTCAAAGTATTTTTTTATCTCCCTTCGAATTCGAGTAAGTGAGTGTGGCCTGTACAACCTTAGAGGAATGCACAAGTGAAATAATAAGAATTTTCAATGAAGAAATAGAAGTTATAACAATATTTCTCTGATGTTAAGTATTGTAAAGAGACTAAGTATTTGACCTTGACCTTGGGATAAGGGGGGTTAGACGCTCGTGGATTTGGCACAGCATGGTAGTAGAGACTTACAGGAATGCATGTGTGAAATATTAAGCATTTTAGATGAAGGAAATAGAAGTTATAACAATATTTCTCTGATGTTAAGTTTTGTAAAGAGACTAAGTATTTGACCTTGACCTTGGGATCAGCAGGGGCTGGACGGTCGTGGATTGGGCACAGCATGGTAGTAGAGCCTTACAGGAATGCATGTGTGAAATATTAAGCATTTTAGATGAAGGAAATAGAAGTTATAACAATATTTCTCTGATGTTAAGTTTTGTAAAGAGACTAAGTATTTGACCTCGACCTTGGTATCAGCGGGGGTTGGATGGTCGTGGATTTGGCACAGCATGGTAGTAGAACCTTACAGGAATGCATGTGTTAAATATTAAGCATTTTAGATGAAGTTATAACAATATTTCTCTGATGTTAAGTTTTGTAAAGAGACTAAGTATTTGACCTTGACCTTGGGATCTGCGGGGGTTGGACGGTCGTGGATTTGGCACAGCATGGTAGTAGAGCCTTACAGGAATGCATGTGTGAAATATTAAGCATTTTAGATAAGGAAATAGAAGTTATAACAATATTTCTCTGATGTTAAGTTTTGTAAAGAGACTAAGTATTTGACCTTGACCTTGGGATCTGCGGGGGTTGGACGGTCGTGGATTTGGCACAGCATGGTAGTAGAGCCTTACAGGAATGCATGTGTGAAATATTAAGCATTTTAGATGAAGGAAATAGAAGTTATAACAATATTTCTCTGTTAAGTTTATCCGGACGGACGGACAGACGGACGTTCTTACATTACTATACTTATGTGGCTTATCACATGTTAAATATTAGCCACATAAAACGATTTTTAGCCACATAAAACGATTTTTTAGGTGGCTAATTGTAACCAACCCTATCCTTTACTAAGTCCATAACCCTGTGGGGCTAGCCACAAAAGTACCCTAATGTGTGCCCGGACGGACGGACGGACGGACGGACGGACTACATGACTCCAGTATACCCCCCCACAACTCGTTGCGGGGGGTATAATGAGAATACTCTTGATATAGGATTTGTTAATGTGACACATAGTTATGTATTGGAATATGGATTCAAGTAGAGGGGACAGGACATTTGTATAAATGGCCAGGTTAGTGTCTTTTTACTTAACATAAGCTTTCCACATTAATACAATATGTTGAACAATACTTCAGTAACCAGAACCCACTCTTCCAACATTTCGGCACAAGGCCTTTATCAAGCAATTAATGTCTACTAAACGCTAAGTGGCATCCATTATAGTTTCACAATCTGTTTTTCTGCAATTATCAGGAACCTGAAATCCTGAGAAGTCCCACCCCTGCACCCAACCACCCACGATGCGGGCTGTGTACCCACCTAAAGGCAAAGCTGCCGGGAGCTGTGGAGGAGGAGAAGTTGTAAGTGCTGGGTGTCTGGTTTGAGGTGGCCACCATCGGCCCGAAGTTGAAGCCTTGCTGGGGGGCGGCGGGCGCAGCTGCGGGGGCTGGTGTCGGATCTGGCGGCTGTAACACAAGTGTAGCAGTGGTCAAGGTTCATCTCTTTGAACACTGCAGACCTATTTTGTGGTGTTTGCAAACAGTGTAGATCCAGATGAGCCGTCTCATCAGGTTCTGCACTTTTTGCTAGTAATTTTCATATTTTTCAGAAAAAAAATCACCCCCTTATAAATGGACTAGTCTGAAAATCATTTGTCCTTCAATTAACATATCACAGTCAATTCCAGTTATTGAGGGTTCAAAGGGTATGGCAACAGCTAAGGTCATTTGTGACCAAAGTTATATTTACTCATTAACTTAGGCCAAGGGGTTGTTGAGAATATGACTTGTAACTGGAAAGTTAATTGAAATCTGGACGACAACAGGGAATAAAAAAGGTATTATAAAGTCCTCAGTTTTCAAGACATTATCCCAGATGCTACATATTTAGAATTTTAAAATTTACTCATCAAAAGGTCAAGGTCATATTAAGTGCAGCATGGATGTGTGGCATTTGTCCTCGGATATGATGTATTGAAATATTAAAGTAATCCACCAAGGAATATAGAAGTTATTACATAACTAGAAATGTGGCCTGTCAGCACACGAATGCCCCCGCTGGCAGCCAAAGAAAACGAGGCATATTTGATTACAAGCCATTTACCCGAGCGTTAAGGTTTTGAACGCACCTTGACCCTGGGCTTAGTGGGGGCGGGACGAATGTGGATTTGTCACAGGACGGTAGAGGACCATTGTAGCAATGCGTGTGTGAAATGTGAAGCAGATCCGAGCAAGGAAACACAAATTAGAAGCCATTTAACTGAATGTTAAGGTTTCAAACGCACCAAGTCTGTGACCTTGACCCTGTGTTTAGCGGGGGCAGGACGAATGTGGATTTGTCACAGGGCGGTAGAGGACCATTGGAGCAATGCGTGTGTGAAAGTTAGTGTAGGATTGAGAAACGCGCACGTAGATTTGTCCCAAAGTGGCAAGTAAACAATTAAAGTGGAAAAGGTGAAGGTCAAAGGTGAAGGTCGAAGTACTGGGGGGTGGAGTGTGTAAGGCATGTTCATATGTATCACGTGTATAAATATGGACATAATATGTGAAGCCATGTAGAAGTTACTAAAGAATATGGTAAGATCGGGACGTACGGACGGACTGGACGGGACGGACGCCGGTAACACTATATACCCCCGTACCTTTCGGTAGCGGGGGCATAAAAATATGCACTTACTGATTGAAAGTGAAAGTGAATATGCTTTATGTCCCAGTAACAGCTAAGGTCAAATCGAGACAGTACCCCGGTTTCAAGTCGCAATCGAAAGACATGTTCAAGTACATGTACAAATGGGGGGAAAATCCCAAAATCGAAACTGAATATTTACCAAAAAAATCTATATATTCATCCCTGAATTAAGAATAATCCTGATCTGATGCCAGGTCCTCGCCACACCAGAATCACTTGGCTTAATTTTAACAACTAGGACGGGGATTGCACTTGCAATCTCTGGTATTCAAGTCCAGTGTCCTAACCTCGAAGTCTGAATCCATCTCGGTTTACCGATTTGAACACAAAATAATGTGGGAATCGCCACAACTAAAAGGCATTCATTGAGATTCAAAGAGAGCGTACCTTTGCCCCAAACTGGAATACACCCTGTGTGGTAGAAGCCGTCATGCCAGACTGGAAACTCCCTGTAATAGACACCACAAATACAGCATATGATGTCGAAATATAATATGTGGCAGTGACTGGAGAAATGGGGCTTATGTGTTTTGCGACCAGTGTAGATCCAGATCAGCCTGTGCGTCCGCAGTCTGATCAGGATCTGCACTGTTCCTCATTCCATCAATGAAGCACCCGTTCTGCTTCTAACAAGGAATATAGAGGGTTATCAGGCTAAAGGAGTGTGCTATTTGACTAGGAGCTACACTGGTCACAATTACCATAAGCGCCATTTTTCACAGTAACAAATAGCCAACAGAGAACCCATTCATTCTTTACAAATGCTCAGGGGAATTATTTATTGCAATGAAGTCTGGTGTCCGCTTCATTGAATGATAAACAAGTTTTTTTATTTATGAATTTTGTTTCGCACATTACAGTAACCATGTCAACGTGGTTCACTAATGCTACTATTGTTCACCTACAAACAAGTCCATAAATGTGAACAAATACACTAAACAATGAGAACGGTTTGTCAAGATCGGTTCTCCGTCTTGTTTTCGTAAATATCAATTTTACACTAACAAACTTATTTAGTCTTGCAACATGAACGTGAATGGGTTTAACGTCCCAGCAACAGCTAAGGCCATATAGAGACGGTACCACAGTTTAAAGTGTCATCCGACAGTGGGATGGAAATACTATGAAAGTATTTTTGAACCCACAACCTCCGTATTGGCAGGGGTTCTCACCCTAGGCCAAACGCCCATCCCTTTTAGTCTTACAAAGTTTAGTGAAATGGGCCTCTGTTGAATAGGCAACAAGCATTAAGATAGTCACGTCAATTCACTCCGACATACATGAACCGCTTATAATTACAATCATAGTGGCAAGGATATAGAGCATTGTGTATCGTCATATAAATGTATCAACCAAATATATATTTTACAATGGCAAGGAGATAATGAATATAGTTAGACAAACAACAGTTGCATCTCTATGGCACATTTCAACACAACAATATCAATAAGCATGATAAGCAATATCCTAATCTAAACAAAGTTGCAACAATATGGTCCAACAAGTCATCTGTGAACAGAGTAATATATCTAAAAATAAGCTAATACATTAACATGCAAAACATACAATGAAACGACAAGCACAACAGATAGCGATGCAGAAAGATAGCAGAGAGAAATTACATATAATAGTTAGAAATGAAATGATAGTTAGATATTTAGGAAAGATTGACATCTGAAGCAGTCACTCTCTCCCAGCATTGGTTGCGGCAAACGTTATTAATTTCTGCACAGTGTTAGTAATTGTATAAATGTATCTAACAAAAAAAGTAATTCAAGAGCAAATACAACAGCTAAAATTGTAGAACGACGCTGGCCCAAATAGCAGCATGTGATTTCATTAATAACCATAAATATTAAATGCAGTAACATGAATGTCTGGAATTCACCACCTTATTCACGATTTGTAACAAAATTTGTTGCCATAGACGACAAAAGAAAAACTTGGGAAGTGCCACATCAGAAATGATAGCGCTCGTGGTGCATAATTATGCAAGAATGTTACCCTTAAATTTGCCACAAACATAAATGCTGGGAAAGAGTTGACATGAACAGATGTGTACCTGAGACTTTAGACTTAGCCAGGAATGAAGCTCCAAACGGATTCTGTGACACATTTTGAGAACTCATTTCTCCCATTTCAGTTCTTGAGCTTGATCCCCGTGAGCGTCGTCTAGAAGGCTCATCGTCTGAATCAGAACTGCTTGACGAACTGGAGCTGAACCTTCTATGCGACGGTGATCTGGACCGTGACCTTGAGCGGGACCTTGACCTAGAGCGGGAGGAGTCCGAGCTGGATGAGCTGGAGGAGTGGCGGCGGCGTGAGTGAGGCGACGAGGAGCGGGAGGAACTGCTGGAGGAGCTGGACGAACTACTGCTGGACACGGCCACCATCTCCATCATGGAGTCCTGCAGCTGAATGGACTGGGAGCCCTGGGATGTTGGCAGGGACGTGGCAACCGAGGACATCTCCATGTCTATGGTACTCATCCAGTATGGCAGGTGCTTGGCAGGTGCACTGGTGCTTGTGGCGGCCATGGTGGTGGACAGAGGCTGCGGACTGGGTTGGATTGGTGCGTACTGCCACGAGGTTAGACTGTTGTTGACCACCGAGACAGGCGGCTGTACGGGCAAATAGCGCCAGGTTGTAGGATCACTGGTCATATCAACAATGGACGCGCTTGCCAGGTCATCATCTACATCCATACAACATTCAACCCTGTTGGCCCGTGGACTGTGCACTGTGGATGCTGTCTCCATGCCGTTCAATCCAGCTGCTCCACTGGGCCGTGGACTTGGCACGCTGGATGCTGTCTGAATTTCATCCAATCCAGTAGTGACTGCGCAAATAAATCCCATTTGTTGGTTTGTCACTTGTGCTGTTTGAGGCACTATCTGCTGCCTCGATACTTGAGATGCTTGTGTTGCATTGAGTCGAGCTGTTATCTCCGCTACATGTGCAGCAATCTGGGCCGCTTGTGTGACATTTGGTTGACTCGTGGTGGCCGGGGCTGTTTGATGCACTATTGTTTGACTTGCAGGCTGTGACACACTCTCTCCGTTCGAGACTTTCAATGCCATTGGTTGAATTGTGATGTGAGATTTTTGCGACACCACACCAGTATAGATCAATTGAATGGTTCTTTGGTAGTCGAGATCCACTCTTGAGAATGCTTTCTTCATTGTAGCACTCAAATCACTCTGGTAGCAAACAAGCAGCCGCTTTGCACGAGAAGAAAGATTGAAATAATCACGGACAGCAGCTGAGACATCACCTTCATACGCCAATAGAAATGGCATGCCATTTGCATACACTGCATTCCCCCTCTGGTCAAATTTTAGTGTCATGCCCGGATTCACTTGAGCACTTGTGTGACTTGAATTTCCTGGCGTCTGATTTGGATCAGCTTTATCCTTTGCAGTATTGACCCCAACACCAGCCGGTGTTGGTGGCTCATCTCCCTCACGTTTTGGCCGAGCTCGATCCTTCACAGCATTGACACGTGTTGTCTTTGCTTTGGCCCCAACACCAGCCGGTGTTGGTGGCTTATCTACATCATGTTTTGGCTCAGCTCGATCATTCACAGCATTGACATGTGTTGTCTTTGCTTTGGTCCCAACACCAGCCGGTGTTGGTGGCTTATCTACATCATGTTTTGGCTCAGCTCTATGCTTCGCAGTATTGTCAACTGCTTTGTTTTTGGCCCCAACACCAGCCGGTGATGGTGGCTCATCTTCCTCACTGTCGTCACCCCTCGATACATCTATCTTTTGCTTTGTCAGTGAATTGTAGAAACCAAATTTACCTTCCTTCGGGTAGACCCTTCGTGGAGGTGCATCCTTTGACACCTTCTTTACAAAGCTCTTAATTCCTCCAAATATGACAGCAGCTTTGCTTGCCTTCTCTTCAGAGTAGGATTTGGTATCGGGGGTCGCAAACTGTACTCTTGTTTTGCGGTGAGCTGGAGAGGCCCTGTGAGACGACTTGGATTTGGACAATGGAACTGTATCCCCTGAAGAAACTGCAGCTTTACCGAATGGCGACGCATACTCATTATTGGTGGAATCATTTTGGGCCTTCTTGTGGGTACTAGTAGATTTTTGCCTATGCTCACTCGCAGTGTCAAGTTTGACTTTATGTGCTCTCGGTTTCTTCTTCAGACAGGACTTCAGTGGCTTCACTGGTGTTGGAGGCATGGCGACCACTGGGGTGGAGGAAGCAGCTTGCGGGGACAATAGTTCAACCTGGTCAAGTATGTTACTTAGTTCACACTCTGGCAGCTTCTTTACATCATCTGCTTTTCCAGGATTGTCAATAACAGCAACGGATTCAGCCTTTTTAACATTAAACTTCTTAATACAGCCTTTTGGAATCAAAGATACATGGTTTGATTGAGACTGATCAAGTGTGTGGTTGTTAGATCCATGCTGCTGCTCCACTGACTGGTTGCTTGGTCCAGATTGTGGTTCAAGTGTGTGGCTGCTACCTTCTGTCTGTTTAAACTGACCTTCATGTTCATTGCTTTGTCCGGACTGTGATTGCGCTGCCTGGCTAGCAAGTGCAACCTGTGGTTCACATGTCTTGGGTTCAGGCTGTGGTTCAAATGTCTGGCTGCTAGGACCAGGCTGTGGTTCGAATGTCTGGCTCCTAGGTCCTGGCTGTGGTTCGAATGTCTGGCTGCTAGGACCAGGCTGCGGTGCGAATGACTGGCTCCTAGGTCCTGGCTGTGGTTCGAATGTCTGGGTGCTAGGACCAGGCTGTGTTTCGAATGTCTGGGTGCTAGGCCCAGGCTGTGGTTCGACTGTCTGGCTGCTAGGTTGAGACTGTGGTTCGAATGTCTCACTGCTAGGAGCATGCTGTGGTTCGACTGTCTGGCTGCTAGGTCCTGGTTGTGGTTCGAATGTCTGGCTGTCCAGTCCTGGTTGTGCTTCGAGCATTTGACCACAGTGTACTGTCTGAGATTCAACTAGCTGATCAGCTTGGTCCATTGCAGCTTTCTGCTGTGCTGCCATGTCAAATATACAGCGCTGCTCGTTTCCTCCGTCAAATATGCTGCCCTGCTCGGTTGAAGTGTCAAATATACTGCGCTGCTCTTTTGCTCCATTAAATATGTTGCCTTGCTGTGTTAGTTTGTCAAATATATTGTGTTGCTGTTGTACCTGGTCAGATGTGTTGGATTCGTTAAACATCGAGGTGATATGCTGATTAAGTGAATCATATTGCTGGTATAACTCTTGTTTGAATTGTTCATATTCCTGACCTATCACCTGGATGGGGTGCTCATACTTCATTATGTCCATCATTCCTTGCTGAAGCTCAGCATTGAACAAGTGCCCATATTGCGCTATCTGACATTGAATTGACTGCTGTCTTTCCACCATCTGTTTGAAATAACCTTCATACAGCAACATATTGTGATGCATATCTTGTGCAAAATTGTGATGCAGTTGTAACTGTTGTTGTTGGACGAAATGTTGAGCCTCATACGTATAATGTGCAAACTCATTACAACAGGACATAAATTGCTTGAAGTCATTCTGATGCCCTAGCAACTGTTGGAACAGGGTAGATGTTACTTGTTGGTGTTGCATCATCATCTCAATTTCATTTTGTTGCTGATCTGCCATCTGTGTAGTTCCGGGTGTAATTTGTTGCAGTATTATCTGTTCAGGTATGTGTGGAGTTTGTTGCTCCTGTAACATCATCTGTTGTTGGACCTCGTGTGTGATATGCTGTGGAGTCGAATGTTGCAGATGATCAGGTGTTAAGAGCTGTGGCACAAACACCTGTTGAATCGGAGATGCCATGATTGGCTGTGTTGCAACATGTTGCTGAATTTCAGGTGGCATAATTTGCTCTGGTGCAATAGGCTGCTGAATTTCAGGCACACTGATTGGCTGTGATGCCCAAGGTTGCTGAATTTCAGGCGCAATGATTGGCTGTGGTGCCCAAGGTTGCTGAATTTCAGGCACAATGATTGGCTGTGGTGCTAAAGGTAGCTGAATTTCAGGTGCAACGATTGGCTGTGGTGCCAGAGGTTGCTGAATTTCAGACACAATGATTGGCTGTGGTGCCATAGGCTTCTGAACTTCTGTAATTATTTGCTGTTGTGTCATCTTCAGACTTTTCTTCTCGTCATTAAGTTCTCCAGCAAACTTCACAGTTGGCTGCGTAACAGCCTTTGGTGCACGAGTGTGTGTCATGTCATCAGCTGGGATGTCAGTAGTGAGATGCAGCTTCACCCTTTCTGCTGGTGATGTTGGCTCTACGTCTGAGTAGAATGTTTCTTCCAGATCATTGTCTGAGCTGCTGACAGAATCTTGGGAGTTTGAGCTTACAACACTAGTGAAGCTACTGGCAGCGGTTAAGTATTCTGATTCACTGTCGCTGTCAGCACTTGTCTTGTAGCTTTTTACACACGCTGATGAACCAGAGGCAATCGACTCCTGTGAATCTGAATCTGTTACGTCACAAACTGCTTTTGGACTTTGTATATCAACAATTTCTGGGAAAAAGCCGACTCTGGCTCGAGGTTTACTCACAATAGCAATACGTCCATTCTCCTGATTTTGTACATTACTTTTGACTCCTGTTCGTAGGCATCCTGCATTTGATTTTGATATCGCAAAGAGACTGTCATAATTTTTTCTACTATGATATTCCCGATATGGTCTTGTATCATCATTTCCAATGTCAGATTGTGGGTTCACACTAGCTGTGCTAATCCTACCGCCTGCGACAGATTGTGGGTTCACACTAGCTGTGCTAATCCTACCGTCTGCCACAGATTGTGGGTTCACACTAGCTGTGCTAATCCTACCGCCTGCGACAGATTGTGGGTTCACACTAGCTGTGCTAATCCTACCGCCTGCCACAGATTGTGGGTTCACACTAGCTGTGCTAATCCTACCGCCTGCGACAGATTGTGGGTTCACACTAGCTGTGCTAATCCTACCGCCTGCGACAGATTGTGGGTTCACACTAGCTGTGCTAATCCTACCGCCTGCGACAGATTGTGGGTTCACACTAGCTGTGCTAATCCTACCGCCTGCCACAGATTGTGGGTTCACACTAGCTGTGCTAATCCCCAATACCGCCTGCCACAGATTGTGGGTTCACACTAGCTGTGCTAATCCTACCGCCTGCGACAGATTGTGGGTTCACACTAGCTGTGCTAATCCTACCGCATTCTGCAAGTTGTGTAGCTTTGGTAATATTCAAACCCGGCGTTTGTAATGTTGGAATTGATTCCTGCTCACATCTACTGTCTGTCGATTGGCCACTGATCATCGGAAAGTTGCTACAATCCAGAATTCCAAGAGACTGTGTGAGATCCAATCCACTTTTGGCTTGTGACACTGTCGATACATCGTAATAAAATCCCTGTGGTAGTGCTCCTCCATTCAAACTATCGATATACTCCTGTGAAGCAGAGCTGACTGCACTAAGTGACACATCTGTACTTCCAACTATTGGTCCTGGCATCAGATCTGTTCCTCTTCCAAGGCAGTTCACATCAGCATTGCCTTCCGAGATTGGCATCACAGCAGATTTTCCAAAGTCACTTGCAGATAGTGGGTTCACACAGCTTGTGCTATTCCTAACCTCTGCTGGTCCTGGAATTGTGTTCGCTGGCACAGGAAAAAACCCTTGTGGCATTGGCTCTCCAGTCAGGCTGTCACGAGAAAGTATGCTTTCACCACTGCTGGACGCTGAGGAGCATTTGCTGGCATCTGAATCACTGGAGTTGGTCATGCACTTGTCAGAATCCCGGGACGAATCTGTATTCAACTTGGTACTCTCTGCATCCGAGGAGTCGATATTTGAGGAGTCGGAATGAGAAGAATCTGAACGAGAGGCGTCTGATCGGGATCTGTTAATTACAGATCCAGAGGACCCACTTCTAAGAGAATGTGTGCGGTCAAGTCCACTTTTGGTTGGCGAGCATATTTCTGTTGAGGTCTTTGAATGAAATCCCTGTGGCAGTGCCTCTCCATTCAAGCTATCGATGGACTCCTGTGAAGCAGAAGACACAGCACTCGGTGACACATCTGAACTTCCTGGCTTCAGATTTGTTCCTCTTCTAAGGCAGATTACATCACTATTGCTACAACGGCTGTTTGGACTTGGTGTCAAAGCAGTATTTCCAACGTCACATACAGATGGTTGGTCCACACTGGCCATGCTAATCACACCCGTTGCTTGTGATTCTGACACTGTATTTGCTGGTGCACGGAAAATTTCTTGTGACATTGGTCCACTGGCGAGGTCCTCGTGAGACGACACACTTTCACATCTGCTGGAGACTGATGAGGCCTTGCTGGAATCAGAGTTGCTGGAATCAGACTGTGATTTGTCTGTCTCACTGCCTGTGTCTGTGTCTGTGTCTGTGTCTGTGTCTGAGCTACTGCAATTGGCCTTTGACGAGTCTGTATCTGAATCGCTTGAATTTGATGCATCTGAATCAGAAGCATGATCTAGTGGGCTGTTCAAGTCAAGGAAGTCTTCATCTGACAACTCTTCCTCTGGTACATCCATATCAGATACATTTGCATCGGATTGTTTCACATTTGGATAGTCTTCATCTGAGATGTCTTCGTCTAGCTCATTGATATTTGCAATGTCTGAATTTGACAAATTTGGAGCTGAGGAACGCGCATCTTGTACTGCTCTGTCCGATAAATCCGTAGCTGAAGAATCCACGTCCGAGGACTCGGAATCAGCATAATCCGAGCGTGAGGACTCGCCACTAGAGCTGGTGGAACATTCCGAAGCTATTGTGGAGGAGCTGCTGGAACTTGATACAGGTGAACCAGTAAGATCTAAGTCTACAGCAGAGCTAGAGCATTTCTCAGGTACATGAACAGCACAGGAGGCAGAAGCAAGAGCGATAGAAGAGTCAATGGAGGAAAGATCAGAGGAGCTGCTAGAAGATCCTTTGGCAAGCAGAGTAGACTCAGCAGAGGAAGATAGAGTCACATTTGAAACAGACTTGTTACCTCCGAACGTCGAACTTGCGGCTGCTGGGACCTCAGTTCCTGACCCCGACTGGCCAAATGGTGCCGATGGCGTGGCCCCAAAGGCTGGCGCAGTGGTTGGTGCAGGTGTGCCACCAAACGCATTTGTACCAAATGAAAAACCTGGAAGTAGAAAATTAGTTTTAGAATGTGGTCGATTATAGGAATTTACATTTTATTTATGTTTTAACTTTTACAAGTCCAACAAGTGCATCGTTATCACTAAGCGAATCCTCTCGCTCGCAGCCTTGATAAAACAAAACAAGAGTGCCGTAAGTCACAAATACGCCCTTCGAAGATGGGCCAGACAGCGAAGATGCAAAAATGTGAAGCTGTCACCAAGGCAAGAAACATTAATAAGAATTTGAAAATCTATAGCATTTCTTCCTCTTGTTGTGATAAACAGATCAGGGTTCATGTTTGAGGGCGACATGGGCGCTTTTTTTCTGGCCAAGTCACCTTATTTTTCCCGTAGGGGGAAGTCAAGTCGCCCTGGAATTTTCTGTTTTTACTATGAATTTCAGACCCTAGGGGCGAGTGCATGTCATAAATGCGCTAATCCCACCAAATAGGCGTGTAAAATTGGATCGCATCGATTGTTTGATGACCCCTGGTGTGTACACATAGAGTTTACAGTTACGCGATAACCGTAAGAGAAATGTTCAGTGAAATTATGATTTTTATCACTTCTCCCTAATTTTGCCTCACTTCTCCCTATTTTGCCAGGAGGGAGAAGTCACTTCTCCCTAAATTTTTGGCCTAGCTTGAACCCTGCAGATATACTAATTTAGGTAGAGATGTGTAAAGTAGAAATTATATATTGTATAGTTTCAGATCGATTGACTGAACGGTTTCAAAGGAGTTGTGTACACAAACTCTGTACCCTATATAGAATTGTATACACAAATGTAGAAAAAATGGCTAAGCTAAAACGGTGGTATTTTTGATAAAAACAATTTTGTCGTAAATACACCAAGGTGCAAATCTTCAATATGTGAAGAAGACAGCGCTTCTAAAATGTTCAGTTTGTCGGTTCTGAACCAAATTTTGAAATCTCGGACCGATTGAGATTTGCAAACTATCCTTAAAGGAAATATAACCAGGTTCTGTTTTCGCGGTACGCTATGTATTCATCTTTTATATATCAAATTTGACAGTAATCCGACCAGTATGTGCTGTTCTTTTACGGATTTCATATTCCGGACAGCCAGTTTTTTCAGACTTCACTGCATGACTAACTTCCCCTTATTTTGCATACCACAGTTATTTCCCTTTGTGGTCACGTGGGTATATGACGTATCAGTAGTACTTCCAAAATGTATGCATAATACGATTATTACAATTAATAGTTCAACAGACCACTTAGAACTCCAGTTTATTAGACCGCTGATATGAATATATGGGACCATAGCTGTACTGTATAGAGAAAAGAATGACCTAGTTACAAACTACATACTGAAATACGACAGTGGGTGGCAAAATGGACATACTGTGCAATTTTCAACAGCTGTAGGATACTAGTCTGTATACATGTATTTACATCGTCGGGTTACAATCTATGTTTTCCCCGATAGTACTTATGTATAATGCTAAATCAGACGGGCAACAGAATAGACACTTATCAGAGCTGTCAGGTGCATAGATGAATCTGGTTCTATGCTGGTCAAACTGTCATAACGTCATTCTTGTAGGCCATTGTCCACTTACAATGAAGCTGTACACATGGTCAATTAAAGAAAGCCAAATGCCCGGGATGACAGCAGTGTCGCTCTCGCCAGGGGGGGGGGGGGGGGGGGGGGGGGGGTGGGTGGTGGGGGGGGGTTCACTACAGGGAAGTGACGGCTATATCCCGTATATGTTGTTTGAAGATTGTGTCAACATCCGCCGTACTTATCAGAGCGATTAATTGCCCCGCCAATGGTCCCTGCCAGGGCACTGCGAACAAAACACGGGGGTTATAGGGCGTTTGCATCCGTACAGTTTGAACAGGACCTGCACTTTTCTGCATTCCTTCAATGAAACACACTAACAAGCAATCTAGATCGTATTTAGACTACATTAGTGTTATATTTGATTAGGACATACACGGGCCACAAATCACACAAACCCCATTTCTCCAGTCACAGCCACATATAGAACCACACTATGTTTAATCAACGTAACCCCAATTTGGCAAAACAACGATTTTCTTCTGGAAAACATCTTTAGTTTTGAACATCAAGTCCTGACATTTTCTATTTATTTGACTGTCAAAGAACAAAATATGTGATTTAGCTATATTTCAGTATTCGGAAACAGCATTTACGGAAAAATAAGCGAGGGACATTCAAGTTACACAATTTTAGTCCTGCAATATAACAATCATCCATGTGTAAACACAAACACATCAAGATTGGATTTTCGGAACTGTAGAAATCATCCTGATCTGCACAGTGTGTCTATTCTTCCATGCCCGTCAAACTGGACTCAACCAATCAGCTTGGCCTCGCGGATTCAATATACACCTGCCGCGTTATTGTTGACATTCGGCGGGCAACCATTTGAACGTAGCTCAACACAAATAGGTGTGGCTTCGTTGAATTCAGAATACACCTGTCTCGAAATCCACTGCCCTATTTGCTGGCGGTCAAGTCATCGGATCAGTTGTTTGCTATGCCAAACTATTAATGACCTTCGGGGCATCTGTTTGAACGTAGCTAGCTACACACGCGTGTCATTGATTATTTCAGATCAAAATAAAAACAAGTATGCTCAAGTGACATTCTGCAAATAATTGCAGAATCAATTTACGAAATGTCGGAGATATATGTTAGCATTTGTAAAAAAATAATAATAGAAATTTAATATTTAATTCCCCATTTTTTTCTGATTCTGGCTCGTCTGTCTGTTTGACTGTGAATTACAACCGACTTCCGCACAGATAATCATCGCCGACTATTAAAATAACGATTAACGTATATGTTAAACGACAAAAATGAAGAAATTATGCAACAAATAAATGGTGTCCGTAAATCCAAACGATATTATATAAGAAACCTTTATCCACCAATCAGGCAAGCTGTACTACTGATACGTCATAGCGGTTATTTTTACAGCGCCACCTCTCGCCAGTATGTCGCAGTAACACGAGAGATAAGTGATGACCAATTCATTGCATGGCTCTGTATAGGTGTCAGATACCGTGCGATATGAGAAATCTCAATGTCACGAAAAATACAAACAAACCGGAAATCGGTTATTAGGGTCGCCTTTGTTGTTTTTAGAGCATTTGAAGAAAATAAGTGATAGTTTGTAAAGTGACCTTTAAAATTTGGTCCGAAAATAATGCCAATCCGGCTGATATTTCGGTATAAACAGTGTAAATGTACCGAGTAATGCCCATTTTATGACACATATCCGGGGCATATCCGTGTTAAAACATTGTCGGGTAATACATCGTGTGTTCGGTCGCCTTTCAACACATTTCTCCCAGTATCGATTTTTCAGAACACGCGCATGGTAATTGCGACAGGTGTAAATAGACTGGCTTTAGCGTAAAGATACGTGATTGTTAGACTCGCCATTTCTGAGGATTTTAAAATAAAATAAAGAAACCATGAACTGTGGTTATCCATGTTTGTAATATTTATAGTACACCTTTCACCCCCAAGTAACCGACACGGACTATTCCATTTTAAGTTTGGAACTGTTACATTACACTGTATTAGGCGTCATTTTTGGTATAAATAAACAGGGACCATACATACATGTACATGTATCCTTCGTCCCAGAAATAAAGTAGGCCTACGTATGTATTGCGTAGATTCTGATGAGACTCGACGGTGAATAGCCGACTCAACAGCATCTGCAGTTTGCAAACATTTTGATAAAGGACAAAGGTACGTCTGCCATGTTAAAAGCGTCAGCAATCCAAAATAATACAATCAGTACAATAATACATTTTGCTGCAACCCGAATTATAAAACACAGACAGCAAAAACGCAAGATTACGCAGTGAGGTTGCGAAAACGCAAGATTGAAAATGATGGAATCGCGTGTTTTCGTCTCGCCATCTCGCGATCATACTTCGCATATCCGGATCAACCTAAGCGCGATATCTCGAGAACGCGAGATTGTAACATGTCCCAAACAGGACACCTAAAATAGTTTTAGGAGACGATTCTCATGTGCTGCTGAAACATGTTTTGATTAAGTAGAAGTAGAACAAATGTGGACAAACGCCAATATTTCTTGACAAAAAACAACAACAACAGCATAGTTTGACAAAAACGCGATAATCATTGTCTTAGAAGAAGATTCTAATGTTCTACCAATACACGTTTAATGGCGAAAACACATATTTTGATATGTGTTATTGGTTACTGCATTGCATCGCCAGTTTTTGCCTCACCTTTTTTTTCAGAGATTCTGAACCTCCGACTTTTAACTTTTCGACGACATAAATTTATGGAATAATTATGTGCGAAATATAATTCCAGAGCCAGATGTTACTAATACGAGTGTCCGACAGTTACCTCAAGACCGATTGGCATTCTGAAATTTTAGAAGCCATGGTAGAAGATGTGCGTATAGTTTCATATCGATTGACTGAACTGTTTCAGGATTTGTGTACACAAACACTGTACCCTATATAGAATTGATACAAAAATGTATAAAAAATGGCTAAGTTAAAAAGGATATTTTTGTGATTTTCGTGATTTTTGTGATTTTTTCGGCATAAAAACACCAAGGTGCACATCTTCAATATGTGTAGAAGACATGTGTATAGTTTCGGATCGAGTGACTGAACGGTTTCAGAGGAGTTGTGTACACAACTTGACTTGACTGCCATACCGTTTAAATTCGGTTGATGTTCAAGTAGTCGATGTTGATTAATTATGGTTTAAGTGAATCCCTTTAACATGTTTGTGCAACTTTTAACACATTTGAGTGGCAGTGGTTTTTATTTCCATAGACGTGTGAAACCGTACGTAGATAATCTCGCTGATTCAGACTTGGCGGTGCCGGGCGCTTAATTTTCACATCGACTTATCAGAATACGAACATGAAGTAAACGTACTATCGGGACTCGATTTCCACTTCGACAAAACCGAAATATCGACGTATCCGATATCAATTTATCAGGATTAAAATGCATGATCTAAATAGGGAATTCAGCTGGGACCTCGGACGCATATCGAGACAAGTGATATCGAGATAATCATGGGCATGTGCTAAAGTAAGCATCACAAAACCATCAGAGAAATGCATGCCTTAAACACGAAAAAGGTCACGGTTGAAGAAACATGCACAACCTTTTTGACATAGTACAAGAATGCTGCAACGGAAGCGGTGTCATGCCTGAACTGAACGTAACATGATCATGGGCACGAAAAAGTTCAAGGTCATGTTAATGGCAGCAGGAGTGTGTTCTAAATGCTTAAATGTATCAAGTGTCCAAATATTGAAGCAATCCATCATGTAATATTAAAGTAATATGCTGATGAAGAAACTTGTACAAACTTTGTGACCTAAAAACAAGAATTCCGCCACGGAAGTGGCGTCGCGCCTGCCGAGGCATTTAACAGTAACATGAACATGGGCATGTGCTCACGTAAGCATCACAAAAACCATCAGAGAGATGCATGCTTTAAACACGAAACAGTTCAAGGTTATGTTAATGCCAGTATGAGTGTGTTTCATATGCTCACAAGTGTCCAAATATTGAAGCAATATGTCAAGTAATATTAAAGTTATATCATGATGAAGAAACTTGCACAAACTTTTTGATGTAAAAATGGTCATGGTCATGTTAATTGGGGAATGAGTGTTCCAAATGCTCACATATATCTAGTGTCCAAATATTGAAGCAATCATCAAGTAATATTAATATTATATCATGATGAAGAAACCTGTACAAACTTTTTGATGTAACAAGAGCTGTAGGAGAACAGCATAGCTCGACTACGAGGGTTGTCGATGTACACATAGCTTGACAAAGAAGGTGGCTGCGGCCTGCATAAAAACCTTAACCAAGGTTGACTAAAAACATTAACCAAGGGAAATTAAGTAAGTAATTCAAAGTTAAATGTAGGTCAATGTCAGATATAGGTCAGGGGTTATTGATGTACATCACTAGGAGATAAAGTTTTCCAAGTATGGTTGCTGTAGGCCCAGGAGTATTCCATATACAAGCTTGAGTAAAAACCGTAACCAAGGGGAGATAACTAAGTAATCCAAGGATAAAAGTAGGTCAAGGTCAAATATAGGTCAGGGATTATTGATGTACATCACTAGGAGATGAAGTTGTCCAAGTATGGTTGATGTAGGCGCAGAAGTATTCCATATACAAGCTTGACTATAAACATTAAGCAAGTAATTCAAGGTTAAATGTAGGTGAAGGTAAAATAAAGGTCAGGGGTTTTATTGATGTACATCCCTATGAGAAAAAGTTATCCAAGTATGGTGTCTGTATGCACAATAGTATTCCATCTACAAGCTTGACTAAAAACCTTAACCAAGGTTGAGTAAAAACCTTAACCAAGGGGAATTAAGTAAGTAATTTAAGGTTAAATAAGTAGGTCAAGGTCAAATATAGGTCAGGGGTTGTTGATGTACATCATTAGGAGATGAAGTTGTCCAAGTATGGTTGGTGTAGGGCCATGAGTATTCCATCTACAAGCTTGACTAAAAACCTTAACCAAAGAGAATTAAGTAAGTAATTCAAGAGGAAATGTAGGTCAAGGTCAAATATAGATCAGGGGTTATTGATGTACATCACTATGAGAAAAGGTTGTCCAAGTATGGTGTCTGTATGCACAATAGTATTCCATGTACAAGCTTGAGTAAAAAGCTTAACCAAGGTCGAGTAAAAACCTTAACCAAGGGGAATTAAGTAAGTAATTCAAGTTTAAATGTAGATCAAGGTCAAATATAGGTCAGGGGTTGTTCATGTACATCACTAGGAGATGAAGTTGTCCAAGTATGGTTGGTGTAGGGCCAGGAGTATTCCATCTACAAGCTTGACTAAAAACGTTAACCAAGGGGAATTAAGTAAGTAATTCAAGAGGAAATGTAGGTCAAGGTCAAATATAGATCAGAGGTTGTTGATCAGGGTTCGTACAGACATGACATGATACAATTCAAGCACTTTTCAAGCACTTTTCAAGTACAATTATTATTTTTTCAAGCACAATATCAATTTCTTTCCGACATAGAGTACAATAGGCTTTGTGCTTATCGGGCGCTTCTTTAACCCACTTAAAGCGGCTTATCCAGATACGGTTGAATACATTTTTCCCCATTGTGAAAACGCAGTGTAGCGTTCACGCACGTCGCCATTAACCATTCAGAACGATTATCATATTGGACCAGTTTAAAACCAGAACCGCGCACGGTTTTGCCGATACGCAGCGGGTTTGCCGATACCACGCATAGTTTAACATGCAGTTTCCAATACCGATCAGCGCTCCACAATTTACACTCGACCCATCGAACATCGAATTTTAGCGATTAACCTTTTTATTTTTTCTATTAAAATTCAAGTACTTTTTAAGCACGAAGGCATTTTTTTAAGCACTTTTCCAGTACAAAAATTCAATTCAAGCACTTTTCAAGCAGATTTTCAGAAAATAAGTACTTTTCATTTATCACTCGAGAATTCAAGTACTTTTCAAATCTGTACGAACCCTGTTGATGTACATCACTAGGAGATGAAGTTGTCCAAGTATGGTGGGTGTAGGGCCAGTAGTATTCCATATAGAAGGTTGACTAAAAACCTTAACCAAAAGGAATTAAGTAAGTAATTGAAGAGGAAATGTAGGTCAAGGTCAAATATAGATCAGGGGTTATTGATGTACATACCTATGAGAAAAGGTTGTCGAAGTATGGTGTCTGGATGCACACTAGTATTCAATGTACAAGCTTGAAAAAAACCTTAACCAAGGTTGACTAAAAACCTTAACCAAGGGGAATTAAGTAAGTAATTCAAGAGGAAATGTAGGTCAAGGTCAAATATAGATGAGGGGTTATTGATGTGCATCACTAGGAGATGAAGTTGTCCAAGTATGGTGGGTGTAGGGCCAGTAGTATTGCATATACAAGCTTGACTAAAAACCTTAACCAAGGTTGACTAAAAACCTTAACCAAGGGGAATTAACCAAGTAATTCAAGAGGAGTGAGTGAATAGGGTTTAACGTCCGCTTTTCTGACATAGAGGTACAAGCCTCAGGGAGTCTACACGCAGACGGGTCAACGGGGTCGAGTCCCGTATCCACCTGTCCAAGGGGGGTAAATCCCAACTTCAGAACTCAATATTTACAATCAAAATATATATTCAGTCCTGAAATTAGAACAACCTGTGATCTGGTGCCAGGCCCTCGCCACACCAGCATCATTTATCCCATCCCCTAAAAGTAATAGGATTAGCGCTAATCTTACTTTTATATATGGGGCATAGCCCGACTCAACTCTCACATACAAGAAAGCCAAAAATGCACATGAGGGCCAAATCCGGTATAGTGGGTTCCGGAAAGTATGAACCCAATCGTTAAGCCAGTTTAGTCGCCTTTTACGACAAGCAATGGCTACTGCAGCACTATTCTCAGGATCAGTTGATCCCGCCCCGGTGCATTCAAGAGGAAATGTAGTTCAAGGTCAAATATAGATCAGGGGTTATTGATGTACATGTACATCACTAGGAGATGAAGTTGTCCAATGACGGTGACGCAGACGCCGGGGTGACAACATAAGCTCTACTTATTCTTCGAATAGTCGAGCTAAAAAAGGCCAAGGTCATGTTAATGGCTGCATAAGTGTTCCCAATGCTTACTTGTATATAGTGTCCAAGTTTTGAAGCAATCCATTAAGTAATATAAAGTTATATGATGTTCAAGAAACGAGTACAAACTTATTTCAACAAAAGTGTCACGGTCATGTTAATGGGGGAATGCGCGTGTTCCAAATGCTCACATTTATCAAGTGTCCAAACATTGAAGCAATCCATCAAGTAATATCAAAGTTATATCATGAGAAATAAACTTATAAACTTTTTGACACAAAACAAGAATTCAGACATGGAAGCGGTGTCGCGCCTGCCGAGGTATTTGACCATAGCATGATCATGTGTTAAAGTAATCATGCTTAAAACACGAAAAAGGCCAAGGTTGAACAAACTTATTGACATAAAAAAATGGCTAAGTGTTACCACAACCATGTGAAGTCAAAACGGTCATGATCATGTTAATGGCGGCACGAGTGTGTTTCAAATGCTTACATGTATCAAGTGTCCAAATATTGAATGATATACGATGATCAAGCAATCTGTCGAGTAATAATAAGTCATAGCACGACAAAACAAGAGCTGTAGGAGAACAGCATAGCTCGACTAGTCGATGTACACATAGCTTGACAAAGAAGGTGGCCGGCCCGCATAAAAACCTTAATCATGGGTGACTAAAAACCTTAACCAAGGGAAATTAACTAAGTAATTCAAGGTTAAATGGAGGTCAATGTCAGATATAGGTCAGGGGTCATTGATGTACATCACTAGGAGATGAAGTTTTCCAAGTATGGTTGCTGTATGCCCAGGAGTATTCCATATACAAGCTTGACTAAAAACCTTAACTAAGGGGAAATAACTAAGTAATCCAAAGGTAAAAGTAGGTCAAGGTCAAATATAGGTCAGGGATTATTGATGTACATCACTAGGAGATGAAGTTGTCCAAGTATGGTTGTTGTAGGCCCAGGAGAATTCCATATACTAAGTAAGTCAAGGTTAAATGTAGGTCAAGGTAAAATGTAGGTCAGGGGTTATTGATCTATGATAAAAATGTTATCCAAGTATGGTGTCTGTATGCACAATAGTATTCCATCTACAAGCTTGACTAAAAACATTAACCAAGGTTGACTAAAAACCTTAACCAAGGGGAATTAAAGTAATTCAAGAGGAAATGTAGGTCAAAGTCAAATATAGATCAGGGGCTATTGATGTACATCCCTATGAGAAAAGGTTGTCCAAGAATGGTGTCTGTATGCACAATAGTATTCCATCTACACGCTTGACTAAAAACCTTAACCAAGTCAAGGTTAAATGTAGGTCAAGGTCAAATATAGTTCAGGGGTTGTTGATGTACATCACTAGGAGATGAAGTTGTCCAAGTATGGTGGGTGTAGGGCCAGGAGTATTCCATATACAAGCTTGACTAAAAACCTTAACCAAGACGTGACGGTGACGCCGGGGTGACTACATAAGCTTCGAATAGTCGAGCTAAAAATGGATAAGTGTTTCCGCAAAATGTGAAGATAAAAAAGGTCAAGGTCATGTCAATGACAGCAGTGTCTTCCAAATGCTTACATATATATCAAGTGTCCAAACATTGAAGAATCAATCAAGTAACATTAATGTCATACGATGATGAAGAAACTTGTAAAAACTTTTTGAAACAAAAATTGTGTTTCCGCAAATATGTTAAGATAAAAATGATCAAGGTCATATTAATGGCCGCATGAGGGTGTTCCAAATGCTCACATGTATCAAGTGTATTGAATCAATATGCCAAGTAATATCAAAAATATATCATGATGAAGAAATTTGCACAAACTTTTTGACACAAAAACAGTCATGGTCATGTTAATGGCGGCACAAATGTTTCTGCAAAAATGTGAAGGCGACAAAAGTCAAGGTCATGTTAATGGTGGCATGAGTGTGTTCCTAATGCTCACTGTATCAAGTATCCAAATATTGAAGCGATCCGTCAAGTAATATTAAAGTTGTAAAATGATGACGATGCTTGTACAAACTTTTTGACATTTCGGATGACGACAACGGAAAAAATCGGTGACTTATGCTAAAGCAGGACCGACAAAAACTTGCACAAACTTTTTGACGCAAAAATGTGAAGGTTAAAAAGGTCAAGTTCATGTTAATGGCGGCATAAGTGTGTTCCAAATGCTCACATGTAACAAGTGTCCAAATGTAGAAGCAATCTGTCAAGTAATATTTAAAATTAAAACCATGATGAAGAAACTTGTACAAACTTTTTGACGCAAAAAAGAAAGGCTAAGTGTTTCCGCAAAAATGTCAAGGTAAAAAAGGTCAACGTCATGTTAATGGCGATTTGAGTGTGTTCCAAATGCTCACATGTATCAAGTGTCCAAATATTGAGGCAATCCGTCAAGTAATGATAAAGTTATAACATGATGACGAAGCATGTACAAACTTTTAGATATTTCGGACGACAACGAAAAAGCAGGCCTAACAAAAATTGGACGCACACAAAAAGCGTCGAATATCTCACGCTGACCGCAAGTGGGCGTGATAAAAGGGTAGGTGAGGATGATATTCAGTAAATTAATTTAATATTGCCTAAACAAGTATATGAATGAAGTTTCAAGTCGATCTGGTTGCTTAGATAATAGGTACCCGAAAACTTTGATACACAATTCAGACGGTTGGCAGGATGGATGGATGGACAGTGGTTTACAATAATATGTGCTGTTTTACAAACGAGCATATACAAATAAACAACAAGAAAATGTCGCCTATCGGCACACAAATGCCCGCGATGGTAGATTGGAGAAACTCCGGCATACTTCTTACCAGTCCAAACACTATGTGCATCCAGGCTCTACCAACAATACCTTTTTATTTTTCAATTATTCCTTTCAGGTTTAACCCTTTCAACACTACAGACCTCTATAGTGGTGTTTGCAAACAATTTAGATCCAGATGAGCCGTCTCATCAGGATCTGCACTTTTTGCAAGTAATTTTCTTCTTTTTTTTAAATAAAAAAAACACACACCCTTTTCATAAATGAACTAGTCTAAAAATTATCTTTTGATGATTAATTTTTCGGAAAATAAAAATTAATTCCAGTTGCTTAAGAGGTGAATGGGTTGAGAATTCTGAACGACAAAATTCCCACACCGGTATGCGTCATATTCCCAAAATGGCAACAAAAAAAACTCCAAACAACTGCTGCTGACCTGTATTTGTGGGGAAGCCGATGGTACTGCTGCTGCTGGAGACTGCCTCGATCTTCTGGCCGCTGAAGTTGAAGCCCGCCGCTGCTGTCGTGTTGCTCGCCTGAAAATACGGCTGTGTACATAAAATTTCACACGGGATCTTTCATAAGTACACTTATTTTGGTCTGTTCAATTTCAATAGTTGTATAGTGTCATACGCAATTTTTCAGGGGTTTCACAAGAATATTTAGGGTCAATACGGTATTTTGATTTTCGCACAAAACAGCTATAAATTATATCTCATATCATATTCTTGGCTATTTATTTTCTGAGTTTGCCAGACTTACAGGCAGAATTGGTGATGGCTGACTATGAAAAACTGTTGATATTTCAAATGTTGCGGATGTGACATGTGATGTGAAACATGTTAATTTCAGATACAAAATCACACAAAATGACTTGTGAAACAAAAATAATCTGTATTACAGTCAAACTTGCATTCAGCGACCACCCAAGGGAGACACCAAAAATGGTCGCTTAGAACAATGTCTGTATATACAAAAAAGAAAAAAAATGGAAATCTGGATACTGGTATGTCTGGTTATATGGTTTAATATTCGGAATCAGGAAATCGCGCATATTAAACATTATGACGAAACATTATTAAACATAGAAATAACTACATTAGAATACTACCGGTAATGTTTACTGTGCACTTTTCTGAATTATTCAGGCTTTATTTCATCAAAATAGATGAAAGAATTTGAATGTTATAGCAAAATAAAATCGCCCCGCTGAAATCGCAAATAGGCAGTAGTGACTGCGATTACTTCGGACCAGACGTGTTTCGCCCCAGTTAATTTTACATCCATTTTTACCAGTCGTTGACTGACAACCAAACCAGCTGATAGAAGAATGATTTATTAACGCATTGTTCGGTATATACCAGTATCGTTACGCGTCAAGAAAATTGGAATTGGGTGAAATAACAAGAGTTGTCAGAAGACAACGAAGCTCGCCTGTTGGCAGCCTTCATTCAAACTTGGCACAGTTGTATAAACAAGAGGGCCATGATGGCCCTAATTCGCTCACCTGACTCCATGAACACCAGATAAGAGGAGAATGTGACATCGAGTTAATGTGTTTTAATAAAATTGTGCTATTTTTAGATGGCGGTCATCTTGGTTTAAGCGATGACTCATTTTACCAAATCTGAAAATGCTTCACCCAAGGATCTTAACTTACTATGCAGTTTGGCCAGCATCGGCCATGTGGTGCCTGAGAAAAAGACGTTCAAAATCTCGAATAAATGGACCTTTTGGCGGCCATCATGGATGACATAATCATCCGATTCTGAATTGCACCAGAGCAATCGCCTCATCGATACCTTCAATTTGATATATGACATGAGCATGTTCGGTCAAAAATAAAATTTTACCCCAATTTGACAACTGAAAAGGCTTCACCCATGGATGATCATAACTGTGAAGTTTGGCCACCATGGGCCAAGCGGTTCGTGTGAAGAAGAATTTTGAAATCTCTAATAAAAGAACGACCTTTTGACCTTGCGGCGGCCATCTTGGATGACATGACCATCAAATTTCGACAAAAAATGTACCAGAGCGATCGCCTCTCTGATACCTTTGATTTGATATAGACATGACCATATTCGGTCAAAAATAAAATTTTACCCCAATTTTACCTCACGGGCCACGCCCATTTTTAACAACTTTGAAAGAGCATCGATCATTCCTACTAAGTTTCGTCGAAATCCGGCTGGCGGTTCATAACAATTTTTTTTAAGAATTACCGGTATGCTATTTTTAGATGGCGGCCATCTTGGATTAGCGACCTCTGTTTTAACAAATCTGAAAAGGCTTCATCCATGGTCCATAACTGTGAAGTTTGGCCACCATGGGCCAAGCGGTTCGTGTGAAGAATATTTTTGAAATCTAATAAAAAATACCTTTTGACCTTTCGGCGGCCATCTTGGATGACATGACAATCCAATTTCGACAAAAAATGTACCAGAGCGATCGCCCCTTTGATACCTTCGATTTAATATAGACATGACCATATTCGGTCAAAAATAAAATTTGACCCCAATTTCGACAAAAAATGTAACAGAGCGATCGCCTCTTTGATACCTTCGATTTGATATAGACAACCATATTCGGTCAAAAATAAAATTTGACCCCACAGGCCACGCCCATTTCTGACCCCGGGGTCACCATTTTAACAACTTTGAAAGAGCATTGTACATGAATCATTCCTACCAAGTTTCATCGAAATCCGGCTAGCGGTTCACGAGAAGATTTTTTAAGAATTTATGTTATTTTTAGACGGCGGCCATCTTGGATTAGCGATGACCTCCATTTTAACAAATCTGAAAAGGCTTCACCCATGGACCATAACTTTTAAGTTTGGCTATCATGGGCTAAGCGGTTCATGTGAAGAAGAATTTTGAAATCTCTAATAAAAGAACGACCTTTTGACCTTTCAGCAGCCATCTTGGACGACATAACCATCCGATTTCGACAAAAAAATGCACCAGAGTGATCGCCTCCTTATCAAAAATAAAATTTGACACCAATTTAACCCGACGGGCCAAGCCCATTTTTAACAACTTTGAAAGAGCATTGTAAATCAATCATTCCTACCAAGATTTGTTGAAATCCGGTTGGCGGTTCTTGAGAAGTCTTTTGAAGAATTTGTGCTATTTTTAGATAGCGGCCATCTTGGATTACGTAAGGACATCATTTTAACAATTTTGTAATCCCCCTACCTAAGGATCATGACCATGAAGTTTGGTGACTATAGGCCCAATGGTTACCGAGGAGAAGACGTTTGAAAATGTTCACGGACCGACGGACACATTGCGGTAACAATAGCTCACATGAGCTTTGCTCAGGTGAGCTAAAAACATGATATTATATAACTTCACCTTGGGTTAAGGGGTGTGCATTGGACCTTGTCATTGGGGTCAGTGGTGGAAGGTGGGTCGTGGATTTGCTATAGCATGATATAGCATATTAAGATGAATGCATGTATGAAATATCAATGCGCTCCCTGAAAACAAAGTAAAAAAAAATTTAACCCAACGTTAAGTGCATGTATGAATGTGCTAAGTTTGTGACCTTGACCTTGGGGAAAGGGGTGGGTCATGGATTTGCTGTAGCACAATAGAGGATCATCAGATGAATGCATGTAGATGTTATAAGACATTTACACCAACGCTAAGTTTATGAATGTGCTAAGTGTGTGACCTTGGGGAAAGGGGTGGGTCATGGATTTGCTATAGCACGATAGAGTATTATCAGATGAATGCATGTATGAAATATGAAGGCTTTCCCAGTAAATAAACAGAAGTTACACAACATTTACCCCAACTGTCGGTCCAATTGTTGGCAAAATCAGGATCATTTTCGGGTGTGAAAGTGGGAGATACTCACTTATTTTCGAAAAAATCTCATGAACGTATCAATAATATCGATCATTTCACTAGATTTTGTCAAAATAGACTCAAAGTTCTTCTGCAAAATACTTCTATTTTGAAAAAAATGTCAGCAGAAGCAAGATCATTTAGGCATGTGAAAGTAAAAGCAAACACATTTTTGAGAAATTCTTACAAAAACTTTCAAAACAATAAACAGACAGACGGACGTACAATCAGTAACGAGGGTAATTGTATTAAAGGTACATGCCCTGAATCAGTAGGCGCAAAATGTTCTTTATATCAGAGACATCATCCGTGACATTTTCTAGCAAAATAAACATTCATTCACTTTTAAACCACATATTGATTGACATTATTATACATGTTATATCATGATAGTCAGGGGTGATAACTGTGTTTACTTAAAATGTTAACAAACATTACTTTTTATTCTCTGTATTTATTTTTCGATGTGCAATGATCATACTTTATAATGTGTAGAAAATATTATTTTTCCAGGTGACGCATTTAATAAATAATTAGTATAAATAATTAAAAATTATCATACCTCATTTGCACATGAAAATAGCCTGATACAACCGCGAGTCACTATCAGTAAAATAAATATTATTAAATGATTATAACTGTATAGCGGGCACTTTTAGAACTGGTGGAATAGTGACACAATTATACACTTATTTAATTCCTTTAAAGACCATTTTGTGCCTACTGAGTGGGCATGTACCTTTTATGTGGAATGATGTATAGTTACTAAGTAATGCATGTGTGCACTTTGAAGATATTAGCTGAGGGCAAACAGAAATTATAGGTGATTTGAGAAGCTTACAAAAAATAAACGGACGGTCAGACAGACGGAGAGACAGGCGAAACCTTTAGGGCACCGCCTATTCTAGGCGGGGCCCTAAATATCAATCCTCTCACTACATTTTGTCAAAAGTCTCGAAGCAGAATCCCTACATTTTATCAAAATTTTGTAGTGAGAGAATTGATATTTTTTTGTCTGCATCCCTGCTAATGCATGCCCAATGCCCCATCCAGCATACCTGCTGTGGAGGTTGAGCATTTACGGGCTTGTTCATGGCAGCACCAAAGTTGATGCTTCCACCGGGGGCAGTGGGTGGAGGGGCGGCTTGGCTCGTCGCGGGCGGCTGTTGGCTGAACGCCGAGAAACTGAGACCACTTCCCACAGCCAGGTCTGGAAATAAATTGTTGGATTTGTTGCTCTCCAAGCAAAGTGTGTGTGTGGAGCTAAGGAGGTCATACGAGACACGCCATGCGAGTTTGTACCAAAGAATCTGTAAATACATTTCATGAAAAATCGCACATGTTCTGTACAAAATCACATGGCGTGTCTAGTCTAACGTATTCAGATATGCGACTGTGACTGGGGAAATGGGGCTTATGGGATTTGTGACCAGTGTAGCTCCTGATCAAATATCACACTCCTGTAGCCTGATGATCTATATCGCTTGTTGGAAGCACGACGGGCAATTCATTAATTGAATATAGAACAGTGCAAGCCCTGATAGCATGTAAATAAAGAACGGGCCCGTTTCACTAAACTTCGTACGACTAAATTGTTCGTAAATGCAAATTTAGGATCGTCTGGAAATTTCAATTGATGGATTTCAGGGCTCACGCTGGGCTTCGCAAATTGCGCCAAATGCACTAATAAATTGAATGTGGTACAAGAAAACAAAATTTGGCAAAAGTTAATGGCGCAGGTAAAAAATATAGCAAAAATTGACACAAGTCTGCTTTTCTCAGGACACGGTCTCTGTGTGTGTATTGATAGTCCAGACTGGGTTTTGTCCCTTGGAGAAAATCAATAACCAGTCCACCTGTGTGTAATTTTCACAGAATCGTGAGAAGTTTTAAGTGCCGATCTCTGTATAAACTTATCCAAAGTTCTCTTAATGTGTGCATCATAAACTGGTAAAGGGATTCTTTACAGAGTTAATTATCATGGTTTATCAACAAGAAGTCACCTCCTGTTCACACCCGTTATCCAGAGATACGCAACTAGGGGAGGAGAACATGGAAAGGGGAACGCACAAACTAGTGGGAATTTGGAGGGTTTGTAAAATTAGCTAAAACAATATATTTTATGCATGATCAGAACAATGTGAGCTTGCAACGTGGAGGAAGAATGATTGAAGCACATGTAGCAAAAATATTGAGCTCGAACGCCGTCGTAAAAGTTGAAAATTTATAAATAAAATATAGGATTTTATTTTTTTTTGTCATTTTTGTTTAAAAAATCGTCTTTCCTGCACCAATCGTATGCTTTTCAGCACTATCAGGCATACAGTTATGTTTGCTGATCATTTACACTGATACCTTAAAAGCGACAGCGACCAGGATCTTCTGAGAAAAAAATGGCGGCCGTTTTATGCACCGTGGTATTTTATAGCGCAAAATGGTGCACAAAAACTATGGGACTGGAGGACACAAATTGGGGGACGAGTGCACACAAACTGTGGAACGCGCTGCACAGAAAATGCCAATATACGTGGGTTTTAAGTTGCAAATTCACGTATGTATTTACAAAAATATTATATTTGCAGACGAGGATCCACGAATATTTACGCAATGTGTCTGTAAGGAATTTATGCAAGTTTTTAATCAATATTCACCACAGTTATGCATTGTTTTAGTAAGTTCGCTGTTCAATGCAGGCTTCTTTAGCAGCGCTCGTTTATTAATGGGCGAGCAGAGCCTCATTTCGTATGCAATCAGTAAACCCGTTTAAGGTGTAGACGCCTCTCACGCCCCCACCCCCACCCCCCTGGATCCGGGCCTGAAGGTGCAACTCAATCTTATTATCATTGGCGTTAGCAAGACGTTTGGCAATGATAACCATAATGAGAGTGTCGTGTCCTGTGTATTCTCGAGGCAGATAGCGACACATTCCAGTCGGAATTATCCCGGAATAAGGACCGACTCTCATTGCAATTGAGATACTGCACAGTCCGTCAGCGGGCTGCAAAACACACATAGAGCACCCACCGCCACAAGTTTAAGAACTTTCCACCGGTAAAGACAGTGATGCTGGAGCGCGAGTGGCCTAGGGTGTAGCGAGATGGACTGTGGATCGGAGGTCCCCGAACTGCGCAGGTTCGAGACGCGGTCGGAGCCGGCGTGTTGTGTCCTTGAGCAAGACACTTTGTGGTGGTGATCGTGTAAATATTTTACACACATGTAATACAGTCGAACCTGCTCGGGCGGTCACCTTTAATCAGCGGTCACCGCCGTTAAGCGGCCACTTCAAATTCCCCCCGCGCATTTTTGCTATATAAAACGCTTTCATTCAACGGTCACTCGTCTAACGCGGCCAGCGGTCATTAATTATCGTCCGAAACTAGTGATCCAATTTCATTAAACGGTCACCGCTAATCCCGATTTCAATGTACCCTGCGGCGGTCGTTACCGAAGCGCGAATTAACAATGGTGTCAGCAGTCAATGTGGGTAATTAAAAACACCAAAACACGTTGCCGCGTCGGTGATATTGAGAGGGTATGTTTCACAGGTGCAAATTGTGTTGCCCGAACTGTCTGCGCATTATTGAAAGAACAGCCTATCGCATCCGGGTTCTTGCACCCTTGTCCGTCGATTCGTAATTTCTATAGGTTACCGACACAAATGTTGTAAAAAGGAATAGCCCATTGCTAATTACCAAAATTGACAATTGAAAACACGAATAGCTGATATAATTGATGTGTATGCCCAGGACCGAGTGTAACCGGCTCAAATATAATTTAAGCAAATGGCCTCATACATGTATGTCGAATATGAGCCGAATGTCGCACTTATTGACTGCTTTTTGCTGACATCGCCTATGCATTATTTACATACACAATTGGAAATGAATCCAAATTCGACTTGACCAATACCCGACAAAAAAAATATAAAAAAAAATTGCATAACTTGTCCCACTCCATTTCCGATTATACCACATTATGCCCTATTATTTAGTATATCTATTATAAGTTGTCTACAATATGAGTCTTGCAGATTAGCAGTTGCAATAGGCTGTAAAATAACAACAAAGACGTGAACATTGGTGTTTTTATTTGTTGATAGATTTTTTATTTCATTAAATGATATAATTACATTTGTATTATCAAGTCAACATACATGTCTATGTTATCTTTATCTTAATTTCAATTTTCAAAATTTACCTGAAATGTACCTAAAAACACAACCCTCTATTAAGAGGTCACCTCTGTTAAGCAGCCAGTTTTGTAACTTCCCTTGGGTGGCTGCTTAAGACAGGTTTGACTGTACATGCATGGTGACTGTCTAGATGGTACAATGTACACAGATAAGACGTACCGCAGTTACCCTTGGTGATGGGAAATAAAGAGATATCTCGCTAGGACGAGGGTGCTCCGAGGACACCGGAGGAATATATATACATACAATACAATTGCAGTGTTACTTAGTATAAGTATGGTGTTTATATGTTGTATATACACATCACGGTGCTCTCCGACAAACAGTGGGTGCTACAGAAACAACAACGATTGCGTCACAAACATTCTATGACGGACGGAATGGTCGTAGGACGAACGAATGCACTTGTGAATCGATGGATTGGTTATCGCAGACAAAACTTTATGGCGACCCCCGAAATTCTGCGGATGAAATCATGTCGACTTGTCGTATGCCGTGCAAGCTTGCTGTGGTCTTTCTCCGGGTATACTCCGGGTTTCCTCCGAGTTTAGGTGGTGACCTATGGTTTAATGTGTGATATGTATTAAACGGGTTTACTGATTGAAATACGAAATGAGGCTCTGCTCGCCATTAATAAACGAGCGCTGCTAAAGAAGCCTGCATTGAACAGCGAACTTACTAAAACAATGCATAATTGTGGTGAATATTGATTAAAAACTTGCATAAATTCCTTACAGACACATTTGGACCGGCCCCTGCGTAAATATTCGTGGATCCTCGTCTGCAAATATAATATTTTTGTAAATACATACGTGAATTTGCAATTTAAAACCCACGTATATTGGCATTTTCTGTGCAGCACGTTCCACAGTTTGTGTGCACTCGTCCCCCAATTTGTGTCCTCCAGTCCCATAGTTTTTGTGCACCATTTTGCGCTATACCACGGTGCATAAAACGGCTGCCATTTTTTTCTCAGAAGATCCTGGTCGCTGTCGCTTTCAAGGTATCAGTGTAAATGATCAGCAAACATAACTGTATGCCTGATAGTGCTGAAAAGCATACGATTGGTGCAGGAAAGACGATTTTTTAAACAAAAATGACAAAAATAAAATAAAATCCTATATTGAATTTATAAATTTTCAACTTTTACGACGGCGTTCGAGCTCAATATTTTTGCTACATGTGCTTCAATCATTCTTCCTCAACGTTGCAAGCTCACATTGTTCTGATCATGCATAAAATATATTGTTTTAGCTAATTTTACAAACCCTCCAAATTCCCACTAGTTTGTGCGTTCCCCTTTCCATGTTCTCCTCCCCTAGTTGCGTATCTCCGGATAACGGGTGTGCTGTTGTGGTCTAGGAAGCGAATTTTGCCTGGTAAACAGGGAAATATCCGCAGTTGTATTCACTTGAAACAGCCGATGCGTACTTGAGATCCAGCCTCTTTGATACTTTTATTGAAAATTGCATGAAACCTGGGGTATACAAGTTATATTTTAACCCTTAGAATGAGGGACCAAAATTGCTGACTGCTGTTGTTTCATATGTTGTCTTCTGTCAATAAACCATGGCAGCATTTCAGAAACTGAGAAAGTAAGTGAGCAGGTTTTATGTCCCAGCAACAGCTATGGTTATGTAGGAACAGAATCTCGGTTTGAAGACTCGGTTTGAAGCATTTTAATGGAAATGATTCTAAAGTGATGTGAAAACATGTTTTTTATGAATAAAAGAGGAAAAAAATTTAAAAAATCAGCAGACAACATTTCATTCAGCATTGTAATGGTTAAAGGCCCCGGGTGTATGAACTGTGAGCAAGGCAGTTAGTGAAAGAACATTTTATGGTAGATTTGAATTTCTGAACATGTATGATCTGAAAAAACGTAAAGCTATAAAAAAAACAACACAATATAGCATTCCAATTTCCCGCACATGCGGTTGCGATTGTGGTCACACGATTGAACACGTCATCGGCTACGCCAGCGATAACATTCAGTTCTCTTATTGTTAAATGTGTTGTGTGTTAAGGTATTACAGTGTTTGTGGTGATTATGTAGAAGGGATCAATGCTGAAATATATTGTTTTTTAACAGTTTCCAACAGGTGTGTCTTATCTGCAGTAGGTGGTAGCTGTAAATTGGTGAATTTGTTTTGTTTGTTTATCGGTGTTTAACGGCCTATCAACAGCTAAGGTCATTTAAGGCCGGGCAAACGGGTTCGATCCCATTTTAACCTGCTGCATTGGGGGGGGGGGGGGGGGGGGGGGGGGGGTGGGGGGGGGGGGGGGGGGGGGGGGATGGGGGGGGGGGGGGGAAATATCCCAAAATCAGTGGGGGGTGGGGGGTGGGGGGTGGGGGGGGGGGGAATATCCAAAAATCAGAACGGAATATTTACATTGAGAAAAAATATATTCAGTCCTGAAATTATAATAACCCGACACAGTGCCAGGTCCATACCACACCAAAGTCACTTGGCACCTTCCCCTAAAATAGGATTACGAATAATCGTAAGTCACATAAGGGGTATAACCAGATTCAACTGTCACATACAAAATGCCAAAGACGTATGTGAGGGCCAAACCAGGTCTCCAGTCGGAATTCTGGTAAGGATGAACCCCGATCGTTAAATTACCCATGTAAATTGGTGAAAGGAATTACATCACTACTAGTGGGATTTTCCAGATAGAGTGCAATATAACCAAGTTAACTTAAGCATGGAACATATGTTTATGACCAAGAACAAGTTGCGATGGTATCTCAACTGTTTTTGTGAAATGCATCTTTAAAGGTACCATCTGAGACACAATTACTTTTAGTCTCTTGAAACGGTCTTTGAAAAGCTTTGATGGTGAAATATTTGATTTTGAAGCTGGCTTAAAATTTTGGCTCCAACTTGAAATGGTTTCAATTTTTTTTTATTTGACGAAATTGTTGGCGCAAAGAAAAAAAAAGCCAGTTGAGTCCTGGGTTTACATGTATTGAGCATATGCAGCCTATGCTCAATAAATGTATATCCATTAATAGTTTACAAGAAAACGTTGTTAATGTTATCACAATTTTGCACTTAAACATTTTAGTCGTACAAAGTTTAGTGAAACGGCAAGAGACAAACAGAAAAGAGAATAAGGAGATACAAGTGAAGTAGAGAGTTGAGTCTTCAATAACACTGTTTCAGACATGTACAACCATAATCTGAAAACAAATAGAGACAGATGAACAGACAGACAAGATAGAAAGAAAGGAGATAGATGGAAGGCAAGTAGAGAGCTGGACTCCTCGATAAAACTGTTAAAGAAATTTACAACCATAACCTTAAAATAAAGGATAGATAGATGAACAAACATACAAGGCAGAGAGAATGAAGTGATAGATGACAGACAAGTAGATACGAGACATGAATACAATTGTTATGGATATTTACAATCCTAATCTGAAAACAGAATAGATGAACAGGTTGTGAGAATAAGAAGAAAGATGAAATGCAAGAAGATAGATGGATATATAGAAAATGTTTCAGATATTTAGGCCAGAGAAAATTAATTTGCAGATTGATCATTCTCGTCAGCCCTTAAAATAAATCAACAAATTATGTTAGGCCATATAAAAAGTATTTTGGTACTTAGACATCGCTTCGTCAGAAAAATCCCTGCGAGTTGGATATCTGAAAAATAATAATAATATATACCAGTATTTAAAAAATCCGCCCTCCAGCGTCAGACTCTGCAAACCCCGGGTCTGAGAACCAAAGCTCTTTTTTTATAACCTTATTTGTATATATTTTCCAATAAATATAGAAATTATTTTTTTACACTGCTTTTACACTAATTTCAGTAAAAAAATATAATTGGAGGAGTGGGCGGAAGTAGTATATATTTTATAAATAAAATACTCACTCACAGAAACCCCATTTTATTGTCGGATGAGAATCTAATTTAATTTCTATGGCCTTTAAGACATGTGATAGAATACAGCTCGCCGAGAGTCAAGACAAAACAGAAACATGACGAGAGTGGAAACAACATGTAGGTACTAACTGTTAGACTGAAACTGGAATGTTGGTGCAATTGGTGTGCTATTGTTGACTTGCCCCGCACTAAAGCCAAACGCTTGCTTCTTGGCAGAGCTTTCGCCCTCATCTGTAAGAAACATGGTATGAAATGTGGCATGTTATGCTCAGGCTCAGCGAGGTTCACTGCAGTGTGATGGCTATAGTAAGTCTATCCGTCCATTCCTCCATTGATGTTAGTATTGGGTCAATCATCACGAGTGTCAATTTTGACAGTTGTGCACATCATGCCTATTTTTGGTATCGTGCATTTTTGCTGGCGTCGGTGCGTAGGACATATTTGTGACACAAGAAATGGGGCTTAAGGGTTTTGTGAGCAGTATATCATCCGATTAAATAGCGCACTTCATACCTTTACAATTTCGCCACCTGCGATCTGGGATTGAAAGTTTAATGCGCCTGGGGCGCGCTCATTCCTGGGGCATATCGATAGGTTTGTCAATAGGGATATTTTGTGTCAATGACGCGATCCAGCTTCCTTGGCAGAACACTGGTCTTGTACAGTAATCTGTACACCAAACAATACAGGACAGCTGACCCATTAGAACACGTATGACAATCCATGTGTATCCATACAATCAATACACCCACTGGTGACACATATTATTATGTAGAAATAAGTCATTTCTTTTCAATAAAATGTATTGTATCCATAGACTTCAATGGGTTAAGATATTAATCCTTAAGGATGTATTCACAATAAACCCTTTCAACACTTCAGCCCTCTATTTGTTTGTAAAAAGTGTAGATCCAGATGAGCTAATAATTTTCATATTCGTTAAATAACCACCCCCTTTTCATAAATAAACTAGTCTGAAAATCATTTTGTGACTATTAAATTGGTCTGAAAATTAACATATCAAAATCCATTTCAGTTATTTCGAGGTGAAAGGGTTAAGATACGAGTCCACTCCCCCTCCCAACCCGCCCAGACACGGTAATGGAGAATGAAACAGGGCGCCATCCGGAGAACACACCTTCGGTCCTCCCTCGCTTTGTGGGTGAAGTCTTATCCGAACCACTAAGCTTTACTTCAGGTTTCTGTTGAGCAATGTTGAATCCACCAAACGCAGTAGTATTCTGTGCCGGCACTGTGATATTTGGTGCCGATTCTACAACAATATTCAGGTATCACCTAAGAGAAATTGTTTATTCGTGAAAACAAAAAGAGATTAAAGGACAGCAAAGAAAGCTGAAATGAGGTAGAGAAATTGAGATCAACATAGAGCCAGGTTTGATAAAGATGAAAGCATAAAGGGACATATAATACAGTAATGAACATTTTACACGACATTGTCATATATCACGATTTATTTTGCAAACATGGAAAATAGTGAACATCCATTCATCGTCAAGCATTCGATCCCTGTTAATATGGGAAATATACAAATATGTATCCTTTCTTGAGCATTAGACACATTCTGTAAACAAGAAAATTAAAATACATCCATACTCATGCCACAGTCTGTAAACATGTTAAATGGCACACATCCATCCCCTGTCAAACATTACATATATTCTGTAAACATGTCCAACAGCACACATCTTGTCATAAATTAAAACTTATTATGTAAACATGTTAAATGGCACACATCCATCCCCTGTCAAACATTACATTCATTCTGTAAACATGTCCAACAGCACACATCTTGTCATAAATTAAAACTTATTATGTAAACGTGCCAAACGGCACATATCCATTCCTTTTTCGGTGTTAAATTCATTCTGTAAACGTGCCAAACGGCACACATCCATTCCTTGTCATACATTATATACAGACCGTAAACATACCAAACGACACACATCCATGCCATGTCGTACATCACACATTCTGAAACCATATCAAACGACACACATCCATTCTTTGTCATACCATTGATTTAAGAACAAGAAGAGATCAGATGAAGATATAGCAGGACAACAGAGAGAGTAGAAAACACAAACATTACAAGCCGTCATAAAGAAGTAGAGGCAAACATGGAAGACAATCAAAAAGAAAAACACAATACATCAACAGCGAACCACTCAAACAGCTGCGGATAATCTACATCTTGTAAACACCACACAAGCCAACCACACACACACACACACAATGCCACCTACCTTTATTTGCACTACTTGTAGACGTTGAAGTCATGAAATTAAATCCACCTATAGATGGTGTACTAGACACCACAGATTGTATAGTCACTATAGCACTTGTTTCTGTTTTCTTATTGAATAGTAAACTAGAATTAAATCCACCTATACTTTGTGATGTCACCGAGTTACTAAAACCAGTGTGTGTATTGATTAATGATTCACTAGTTTTCACAGTTGATGATTCGGTAGTTAAATTAAATCCTCCGGGAACGGAAGTAGTCGCCTTTAATGCCTCGGATTCTTTGTTCTGTTTCTGTCCGAATGTAAACCCTCCTAGAGGTGTTGTCACTGGGTTGAAATTAGAAGTCACTGGAGTACTAGCACTCACTGATGTGTTTGTACTCGTCACCGGTGTTAATGTTTTCCCAATAGCAAAGCCTATCCCTACACTAGGGGCAAGTTTACTTTCAGCCACAGACGTTGAAGCACTTGTGCCAAATTTAGAACCGGATGATGAATTGTCACTAGTTGTGCTTTTAGGAACAAACTGAAACCCAGATGAAGGTAACTCTGGTGCGTCTTTTTTATCACTAGACACAGTGGAGCCACCAAATTTACACGTGGCAGCACCAGTTGTCACACTACCTCCAAATTTAAACCCACCGGTAGTCACAGAGGGATCAACTTTTTTGCCAGAATCACCAAATGAAAATCCCGATGAATTAGAATTAGAGGTGCCAGATTTATCACCGAATTTGAATCCCGATTGCTCGGTACTGTTGGTCGTGGCTCCTATCGTAGCCCGCTTTTCCAGGTATGTCTTTGCACAGCTAGGTACTGGAGATATAATACAATTGCTATGAAACACGGGACAAATAATATTTGGACAAGCACGAGAATGATATGAACGATTGAAATGTGTTTATGTTCATTTGAGAACAATCATGTGACTATTTAAGTGAGGCTTAGTTCTTGAGGCCAAGAAAATGATCCAGAATGAGTAAAACAAAAAATACGGCATCAATAAAGAAATGAATAGTACATTTGTATATACAAAATATTTAGGTGCATAATTTTACGCATTAGTAAACACAGCACGCATTGTTTGCCAACGCGAAAAATGAATATGTTTGCAGTTTCACTCTGAAAGATTTTCTGTGAATTTATTCTCTTTTAAGATACACATTTTAAATTTTAAAGAAGAAATTATAATTAATGTATTTTGTCTTGATATTCAATGCATGTTTAAAAGTGATATAAGCGATATGTTGATTGCAGATTTTGCAAGTCTAGTGGCACGTGTGTATTACAGTGGAACCTCTCTGAACCGAACACCTGTGATCTTATTTTTGATGGCTTTCTTGGTAATTTATCTCGGATGATTATGTCTGTTCATGATCGCATAGCACACAGCTATGGTTCAGAATTATCAAATGCCTGATTTACACTGATTTACCTCTCTAAACCAGACACCATTGGGACCTCTCGAGGTGTCCGGTTTAGAAACGTTTCCCTGTAGCACCATCTAGGACCTTGAATGAGAGCTATTGCGAGTGAGATACATACATGTAGTGCTATATATAAACGGCCAACCAAGATAGACGTCTAATTTAAATAACAGAGTATTTTGTTTTTGGATTGCAAGACAAATTTCGCCACACCCAAAGTCTAGATGTGTACCTGCTTCAGTGCGAGCGGGGGCCGGCCGGACGTACCGACAAGACGAGCATTGGCTGCTGGCCTCGCCGTTAGTGTGGCCACACGTGTCACATGACCACAGGCCTGCAGGGTGCCGCAGGGGCTTCGCTGAAACAGCCCGCCACTTCCAGTTAATGATTACCACGTATTTAAAAAAAACTTGGCAAATGTAAATCATCAGCAGCTCAATAGATTTCACTAACAATTGTAGGGGTCCCTTTACCCCACTCCCTTATTATGGGACTTAAACTTAGTCACCTTCTACAGAACTTGTGGGACTTAATCCCCATCCTTCCACTAAACCCTTTCACATGTCACAATGTGATTTAAGACTGGGCAAATGAATCATTTGCAGCTCAATAGATATAACAATGTTAGGGGTCAGTTGAAGAAGGGGGCTAACTTCCTTATGAACTTAGCCCCCTTCTTCCAGTGACCCCTTCAATTTAGGTTTATAATGGAAACCGACCTGGAAACTATCCTGACCTAAGATTTCAATTCGCACTTCGCACTTCGATGTTACGTATACATGTACAGGTCAAGAGTTACCTAAAGAATTGTTAGAAATGAGTGCATGATATTGTAGTCGTTTGTTTTCTTCATTCAAGCCACGATACCAAATACACACATGCAATGTAACGGCAATTAGTCCTCTAAACATAGTGATAACATGCAGATGTGTTATATGGTCAATCTATTACATTAAACAAGAATTCCGCGGAATCAAATGTCTCGTCTTGTCCCGCCGCATTGACCTCGAGCCTGGGCCAGAAAGCAATTTTCACTGGCCCGAACATATTATATAATTATTGACTAGTGAGCCATAGAATATCCGATTATATTCTATGGCTCACTAGTCAATAATTGTTTTAGTATATGATAATAGTCGGTATATAGCACTTACGACCTTATGCTACTAGACAACAAGAAACGAGGCAAAGCCACGAAGGCCAGGTTTTTTCCAAGCATGGACACTTGGATAACATAATTATATCCACTTTTTGTAGACTAGATGGCCGTGGCCTGCATGTCGCGCCTTGGGGCGAGGCATGAACACTAAAAAAATAGATATAGTAGATGGAAAAACTTTAACGAAAAAACTTTAACCGGACACACGGACGTATGGACGGACAGACGTATGCCAAAATGCCGACGATATCGCGCTTTCCGCAAGCGGGTGCGACAATGATGATAAACACCCATGTGAAGTATCAAGGTAATGGGTGAAGCAGTTGCAGAGATATAGTACACGAAAAAACTTTAACAAATAAATTCAAAGTAATTTGATCTTGACATTGCGCACAGGGGCCGCACGGTTGGGGGTTAGAATGAAAATACGGACGATGATAAACACCCATGTGAAGTTTCAAGGTAATGGGCGAAGCAGTTGCAGAGATATAGTATAACGAAAAAGTTGTAACGAACAAATTTAACCAGACGTACATTAAAAAGTCAATTACGTAGAAATAATAGGTGAAGGTAAAAAAATGGTCACATGTTGGATAGTTTTATGTGGTAGGCACCCCTTGGTTATGAAGCTGTGAAAGTTTGGTGGTCCTAGGTGGTACAGTACCAAAGAAATGGACTCAAACACGAAAACTTAACATTGTAAACGCGAAAACTTAACATTGAAAATGGCTAAGTCGACTGCGCGGAAAAAATGGCTCAAGATAAAATAAAAATAACATGTTGGATAGTAATATGTGGTGGGCACCTCTTGATTATGAAGCTGTGAAAGTTTGGTGGTCCTAGGTGGTACAGTAATAAAGAAATGGACTCAAACACGAAAACTTAACATTGTAAACGCGAAAACTTAACATTGAAAATGGCTAAGTCGACTGCGCGTAAAAAATGGGTCAAGATAAAAAAAAAGTAACATGTTGGATAGTAATATGAAGCTGTGAAAGTTTGGTGGTCCAAGGTGGTACAGTAACAAAGAAATGGACTCAAACACGAAAACTTAACATTGATTGTGGACGCCGCCCGCCCGCCCGCCCGGCTTTCGCCAATCCAATAGCCTAGATTTTTTTTAAAAAAACCTGGCTAAAAATGGAAAAAGAATTTGAAAAAAAAGAAAAGAAATGAGGCCACTTTTTGTAGACTAGATGGCCGTGGCCTGCATGTCGCGCCTTGGGGCGAGGCATGGACACTAAAAAAAGAGATATAGTAGATGTAAAAACTTTAACCGGACACACGGACGGACCTATGCCAAAATGCCGACTATATCACGCTTTCCGCAAGCGGGCACGACAATGATGATAAACACCCATGTGAAGTATCAAGGTAATGGGTGAAGCAGTTGCAGAGATATAGTACACAAAAAAAATAAAGTAATTTGACCTTGACATTGGGCACAGGGGCCGCACGGTTGGGGGGTAGAATGAAAATATGGATGATGATAAACACCCATGTAAAGTTTCAAGGTAATGGGCGAAGCAGTTGCAGAGATATAGTATAACGAAAAACTTTAACCAAAAAACTTTAACCAAAAAACTTTAACCAGACGTACGTTAAAAAGTTAACGTTGAAAATGGCTAAGTCAATTACGTAGAAAAATAATAGGTGAAGGTAAAAAAAAAATGGTCACATGTTGGATAGTTGTATGTGGTGGGCACCCCTTGGTTATGAAGCTGTGAAAGTTTGGTGGTCCTAGGTGGTACAGTACCAAAGAAATGGACTTAAACACGAAAAGTTAACATTGTAAACGCGAAAAGTTAACATTGACTGCGCGGAAAAAATGGGTCAAGTTCAAAAAGGTAACATATTGGATAGTGATATGTGGTGGGCACCCCTTGGTTATGAAGCTGTGAAAGTTTGTTGGTCCTATGTGTTACAGTAACAAAGAAATGGACTGAAACGCGAAAACTTAACACTGATTGTGGACGCCGCCCGCCCGCCTGGCTTTCGCCAATCCAATAGCGTGGATTCTTAAAAAAAAAAAAAAACCTGGCTAAAAATGGAAAAAAAGTTTAAAAATTAACAAAAAAATAATGCTCGCTACTGGAGCCCAGAATTTTTATAATAGTCCTATATGTATCTACATATCATATCTGCACAGGTCCACATATTGCCACAATATTGTCAACACAGTTTACGGAAATGTAATACCCAGGTATAATAATTTAGCTGTATAAATTACCTGTAATAATTTAGCTGGACATTCAGTGGTCAAGCTGGAAATTTGCACATGCTTGCACATGCACAAGTGTTCAACTGGAGAAGGCTATTGTTCTCTCTACAGGTAAGGTGTACAGAGTGCACGAGAAAACAGGTCTTCATGCATTAATGTTCAGTTTGTAGCATAGAAAGAAATAGAGTTTGACCTTGACCCTGGAGCCCGGAATTTGTTTTAATAGTCCTATATTCATCTACATATCATAGTAAAGGTATGTATAAAGTTTGATGACTGTAGCTGATAAGGTGTTGAAGTAATGACCGTAACACGAAAACTTAACATTGAATGATGACGACGCCGCCGGAAAAGCAAAACCTGTCTCGCTTTCCGCTTTGCGGGCGAGACAAAAACTGTTGCTATTGAACATAAATTATTGATTAACTGGGATGTAACTTATGTTTAACAACTGACTGTATGGGACAAACCTGATTTTGTAGTTTTACAACAGACACACATTGCGTCGACGCCTTCATTTCGGACAAGACAAACTTCACAAGTCCAGAAAGTGGCCTCCGACTTCTTTGACGCTAGTAATTGTGTAGTCGCTTGTCTATCTGCCGATAACTTGGGAGGCGCTACAAAATTACCAGCCTATTGTGATCCGGAATACAATATTAATGGCAAGAAACTGTATTCTCCTACTTAACCATTCTTATTTCTCCACGAATGAGCATATGTCGAGAAAATAGCAAAATGGCTTCTGAATGAAATAATCAATGAATGACATATTTAAATGCTATTATATACACAGTGTACATCAGTCTCCGCGAAATACCGTCGGACCTCGGACCTGGCCGACAAAAATTGACCAGGACCGGTAAATATTCTCGAAACTTCGGTCCTTGTTTACGATGAAATTTTCAAGTTAGTGACGAGCTCAGCCAGTGACAAATTGACAAATTCTCGTCCTTTACTAGTTTAGAACATGAAGTGAAAGTCATCGAGCTGTGATTGTTTACAAAAATGTGTCTGTTGAAATGGTTGTAAGCTACTTCCCTATTGGTGAATAGCAATCATAAAGTCAAATATCATTGGTCAATAGCCAATCAAATATCGCGTTTTTAAACTACACGCGTCCGAATAGTGAATAATTAATTTACGTTTGTTTCCGTAATGACCGCCCCTCAATATAATGTGTGGCAGTTTTCCCACGCTAGCGACACCTGTCGGGACATTCATTGGACACTTCAGACATTTATAGGTTTCTACACTTCCCTAATAATGAAATTGAGTAAGTTTATTTCTAATAATAGAACCACACGCGATTTCGCGGAAACGAATATGCGTACTCCCAAGTTAGTTTTGCATATTTAGCATCAAAACCGATCCAAACTGGCAAGAAACACTGAATATATTCAATGGAGAATGTGTTTCAACAAAAAAAATACATTTATTTACGATCGAAAGTGAGTTTTAAGCTGACAGAATAATGGTCTTATCGATGACACCCGAGCAAGTCGCCCCCACACAGTTTCGGACCTAAAAATGAATTTGTGAGAAATTTATAATTTCAGTTTTATATAATTTTAAATATATTAATTGGTTAATATAAATTAATTATAATAGGGGATAGTGTCTGTTGACGGCCCTGAGCAATAAAACATACTGTTTTCAACAGTTTCATGAATTTATATAGTGTATATTAATTCCAACTCGCATAGTGTTTGGACCGTCCGTCCGTGCGTCCATCCGTAATAAGTTTGTAACAGTTACTCAAATCAGCGGCAGGAGCCATCTGTGGTCTGCTAGGCCACATTTCTTGTTTAATGTTTGAACGTAGCCGTCCATCTTTAGTCCGTAGTACGTCCGTCACCCTACTGTCACCACTAATCCTCTTAAACCAGTTGTAGAAAGTTGAAACTCTGCAGTAAGCTTGCTTTAATATGATTGTCTGCTTTCATAGTATTTATTTTGTCGTATTATAAATTCAGTGTTGATTTTGATTGTAAATTTCCTCACAGCTATGTACATGTCACTTGATGTGACGAGTCACGGAGTGGGATTCGAGCCTACCGAACCAACATTATATGACTGCAATATTGTTGAAAGATTCTTAAACCCTTTTCACTAACTCACTAATGAAATGGAAACTTGTTTCATATCCTCTTGATAGACTATGTTTAATGTGTATGTTTGTCATGCTTAAAATGCAGATTAAATAAACCCGAAACTATGTTATTCCTATATATTTAATATTTTTGGGTAAAAAATGTCCGGGCCAGTAATAAATGCTGGGTTGTCAGTCCTCGTGGCCAGTAATATTTTGGGGACTTTCGCGGAGACTGTGTACATGTAATAATAATATTCAGAGATAGGATGGATGGAGATGTATTATTGTAATTAAATAACAATAACTGAAAACATGACATCCAAGACCTGGTGAAGTCATCCGTATAACAATTGAAGAACAAAAATGATACAGCATTGGCTAGTGCAAGGTACCATACATCACTTGGCCCACAGAGTGTGAATTACAGGAATGGAATGGTGCTTAATGGCCCACCAACACCAAAGCCAATCATTTAGGGCCAAGCAATGTAGATGAAGAATTGTGAATTACAGGAAGAATTAATTTAGTGTTGAGGATTAAATCCAGGAAAGGTATATATTGCAGTTGGAATGCTCGCACACACACCATCCAATCACACTCGCACGATCACTTACAGACGGGCGTGTCTGGCTTGGTCGCGGCACAGTGAGCACAGACAGTGGCGGCACCCTTGTTCTGCACCCAACACTTGCCACAGATCCAGTTGCCCGGCATCAGTAGGCCGTGGGTCTCCACCAACCGTGTGTGGCTCGCGGTCGCCGCCGCTACAGACACAATACCACGCTCAGGTCATTTGATATAGGGGATGTTACACAAGTGACAATTGTCAATACAGTTAAACCTCTCTAAAACCGGACACCCTGGGAGGTCCCCAGGGTGTCCGGTTTAGAGGTTTCACTGTAAATCATGCATTTGATCATTCTGGGCCATAGTTGTGTGCTATGCGATCATGAACAGAAATTATCCGCAGATATAAATGACCAAGAAACTCATCAAAAATAAGATCACAGATGTTTTAGTGTGGTCAGTTTAGGGAGGTTCCACTGTATTACCATGCTGGTGGCATTCGGCACACTAAAGTAAATGGAATATTCTGGCTGTTCCAACAAATTCGGGTTACACTTACACTAGTGATGATTTAACCCTGTCAACACTATAGCAGTCTTTGCAAATAGTGTAGATTCAGAGAGACGTCTCGTAACGAGCCATCTCATCAAGATTTGCACTTTTTGCAAGTAATTTTTATATTTTTGTTTGAAAAAATAAATAAATATACACCTGTTTATAAATAGACTGGTCTGAATTTCATTTTGTGACAATTGGATTGGTCAGAAAATTACCATATCATAGTCAATTCCTGTTATTTAGGGTTGAAAGGGTTAATATGGTTTATTTATGAAACAAATTTAGACTAAAAGAAATGAGGCTATGCTGGTGTCATGTATTTTAAATGAGTGATGATTTAATATGGATTTTTTTGAAAGAAGTTTACTGATTTCATATTTAAACCAGATGGCCACGGCCCGCATGTCGAGCCCGCCGAGGCATTTGATGGTCTCATAGTGTATTTATTTGAAGTTTGATGCCCAATAAGATACAAAGTTTCAAGCAAATCTGACTTACGGTTACAGAGATAGTAGGTATGTGAACTTTAACGCAAATTTTGACAGAAACTTTAACGAAAACTTCTGAGTCATTTGGCCTTGACATAGGGGCACAGGGGCCGCATGAGTGGGACACAGAATGAATATATGGATGATGACTAATAAGCATATGAAGTTTCAAGTCAATGCGACTTAGGACTGCAGAAATATAAGGTATTTAAAAACTTTAACGCATATTTCAGAACGCAAACATTTGACCTTGACCTTGGGCACAGGGGCCGCATGGGTATACAGCAGGAATATATGGATGATGACTAATAAGCATATGAAGTCAATGTGACTTAGGACTGCAGAGATATAAGGTATTTAAAAACATTAACGCAGATTTCGGACGGACGGACGGACGGACACCCGGACGTCATTGTGATCACTATGTCTCGCTTTCCGCAAGCGGGCTCGAAAAAAACAGGCTATATGTGTTATATGTTATATACTGTTTATTCAAACAGTTAAGATGAATATTGAATTTGAATACAAATTAATACACCTTTACGGGTATGATTTTTTAAAAAATATTTCTCAAAAAAAGTATATGTTGCGACCACTCATTTGAACCGTCTCGAGACAGCTCAAATGGTGGTCGCGACATACACTTCTAAGCACATTTAAAGAAAATATTTATGATTTTCCCAAATCAAAATGGCATATCCTCAGTATGAAATGGGTTAAAAATGTTAAATGAAGTATATGGAGATTAATTAAACTATTTGTACATACAGGAACACTTTTTATTTACCATGCATGCCGCTTCTTAAACTTTTACCTATAAAATGCAGTAGTTTTCCCAAATTTTGGTGTTTATTTGACTAGAACGTTAATATTGGACAGACTTGATTTTATGAACCAACTTCCATATAATGAAACAAAATTCATATTATGCCACAGCATTAATTGAAAGATATAAAATGCTTCACTTCTACTACAATGGTGGAATATGTGAATGCGACAGCTGCTGCAGTGTGGAAGGAACGAGATGTTTAAACCTTGTCAGTATGTCCGGCCAGCTCTACTGAAACCCGAATTGCTGTTTGGTACCTGGGGGCCGTTTCACTAAACTTTGTACAACTAAAATGTTCGTGGAAATTTAGGATCGTCTGAAAATTTCAATTGATGGATTTACATTTATTGAGCATTTGATCGGTCAAAAATTGGAAACAGAATTCAGAAGAATCAGCCCCAAACAAGAAACTTTAAAGTCGTTGACTACTTCGTCCCAAATTTACTCAGCAAGGACTAAGGGAGTCAAAGTATATATAGAACAAGAAACGAGGCAAAGCCACGAAGGCCAGGTTTTTTCCAAGCATAGACACTTGGATAACATAATTATACCCACTTTTTGTAGACTAGATGGCCGTGGCCTGCATGTCGCGCCTTGGGGCGAGGCATGGACACTAAACAAAATAGATATAGTAGATGGAAAAACTTTAACGAAAAAACTTTACCGGACACACGGACGGACGGACGGACGGACGGACGGACGGACGGACGGACGGACGGACGGACGTATGCCAAAATGCCGACGATATCGCGCTTTCCGCAAGCGGATGCGACAATGATGATAAACACCCATGTGAAGTATCAAGGTAATGGGTGAAGCAGTTGCAGAGATATAGTACACGAAAAAACTTTAACCAAAAAACTTAACCAAAAAGCTTAACCAAAAACTTTAACCAAAAAACTTAACCAAAAAACTAAACCAAAAACTTTAACCGGACGTACGTACGTACGCCAAAGTGCCGACTATATCGCGCTTTCCGCAAGCGGGCGCGACAAAAACTTTAAAAAAAAAATTCAAAGTAATTTGACCTTGACATTGGGCACAGGGGCCGCACGGTTGGGGGTTAGAATGAAAATATGGATGATGATAAACACCCATGTGAAGTTTCAAGGTAATGGGCGAAGCAGTTGCAGAGATATAGTATAACGAAAAAGTTTTAAGCAAAGAATTTAACCAGACGTACGTTAAAAAGTTAACGTTGAAAATGGCTAAGTCAATTAATAGAAATGAAGGTAAAAAAATGGTCACATGTTGGATAGTTGTATGTGGTAGGCACCCCTTGGTTACGAAGCTGTGAAAGTTTGGTGGTCCTAGGTGGTACAGTACCAAAGAAATGGACTTAAACACGAAAACTTAACATTGTAAACGCGAAAAGTTAACGTTGAAAATGGCTAAGTCGATTGCGCGGAAAAAATGGGTCAAGTTAAAAAAAAAAGTAACATGTTGGATAGTGATATGTGGTGGGCACCCCTTGATTATGAAACTGTGAAAGTTTGGTGGTCCTAGGTGGTACAGTAACAAAGAAATGGACTCAAACACGAAAACTTAACATTGATTGTGGACGCCGCCCGCCCGCTGGAAAAAATGGGTCAAGTTAAAAAAAAAAGTAACATGTTGGATAGTGATATGTGGTGGGCACCCCTTGATTATGAAACTGTGAAAGTTTGGTGGTCCTAGGTGGTACAGTAACAAAGAAATGGACTCAAACACGAAAACCTAACATTGATTGTGGACGCCGCCCGCCCGCCCGGCTTTCGCCAATCCAATAGCCTGGATTTTTTTTCAAAAAACCTGGCTAAAAAAGTAACATGTTGGATAGTGATATGTGGTGGAGACCCCTTGATTATGAAGCTGTGAAAGTTTGGTGGTCCTAGGTGGTACAGTAACAAAGAAATGGACTCAAACACAAAAACTTAACATTGATTGTGGACGCCGCCCGCCGCCGCCCGCCGCCCGCCCGGCTTTCGCCAATCCAATAGCCTGGATTTTTCCCCAAAAAACCTGGCTAATAAAATGTAATTTTGCTCTGTGAATTGGCAATTCAGTGCTATTTAGTTAATATTTTAGCAATAATGGACGACGGAACTTGCCGTTGGACCTCAATCAAAGCCACAAAAACTTTCACGCAGGCACAAATGATGCATCAAATTATCCTGCCCAATGTAACACTGAAAAACACTTACCTCGATTACAATCTCGACTAAAATTGTGAACATAGCGACTGTTGTGCAGATTAAAATTCTGCAATATGGCAAAACCGTGTCATTAGTATGGACCAGTATTATAAATAGGTTACAAAACTTATCTTAAAATTAATTCATACTTGCAGTTAAAATTGGCAGAATTTGTCAGTTTGACATAACGTTAGTTTAACCCTTAGACCGCTACTCATAACAATTGTCGTCTGCTGTTGCTTTTATATCTTGCCTTATTTCTCAATAAAAACATGGTTTGACAGCACTTCAGAATCATTTCCAATGGCATGTTGTCAAAGCATGTTGTAAATTATTCTAAAGTGCTGTCAAAGCATGTTTTTGATGATAAAAATGAAAAACAGAAAATAAACAGCAGACGACAAAAAAAAATAAGATAGCGGTGCAAGGGTTAATAGTATAAACTAAGTAACACAATGTCAAATTGACTAACTGTGCTAATTCTAATGCTGATGAAGTAGTCACAATGAGATTGAACATACCAAATGTATATGTGACTGGAGAAATGGGGCTTATGGGTTTTGCGACCAGAGTAGATCCAGATCAGCCTGTGCATTTGGAGTCAGTTCAGGATCTGCAATGTTTGCCATTCCATCAACGGAACACCCATCACGCTTCTAACAAGCAATGCAGATCGCTGTAACGCTACACAGTGTTATTTGATCAGCAGATACACTGGTTAAAAGTATCATAAGCCATAATGAGGGATCGTAGTTATTTCCCCTTGCCAATCTATTTATCGAGATTCGGGCCTGTGCTGTATTTCAGCGTTTATTTCTTACTGAATAGCACAACATTTTTTGTGAACAGAGTAGACCCAGATCGGAGTCTACACCGATTGCAATAACATTAATAAGTGCGAAAATATGAATCTGGCAAATTATGCAGTCCTGTACCAGGTTGTGCAGATATGTAGGATGATCTGGATCAACACTAGTCAAAATCACTGTAATTGCTCCTTTTTATAACAAATCATGCAACATTCGCCCTTTTTACAAGCAATAAGGCCCTACATAAAGGCTACATTACACAATTTGGACCGGATTTCAACGGGAGATAACTAGCCATGATCCCTCAATGAGGACCGCAAAATTCAGACGCCGATGATGTCCCGGATGTAGCTACAGTCGAACCTGTGTTAACGACCACCTGTCCACAACGGCCAGTTAAAACCTCCCCGTCCAATTTGTTCTTTAAAAGACCTTGGAATAACGACCACCTCCGAACAACGACCAGCGACCAGCGATTTTCATTCCCACGCGGCATTTTTTACTGCAAACAGCGACCATTAGCGACCATTAGCGACCAAGTCATGTTTTGTCGGCAAAAAAAAAATAACATTGCAATCGCCGATTTTCCTTTCATCACAAAACTCGGCGCCGTTTTTCAATGAATTTTTTTGCATAACTCCATTAACGGTAATTCCCGATATGTATTCCGCGTCGTGTATTCCAATAGGCATAATGCAATTCTGCGCAAGTCATAAAACTCGATCATTAGCTGGCAAACTGTGTTTACACGATGCTGATTCGTCTACAGTGACACGACTAAGACTTCAAACACACGGCGCGTGTCGAGTGTAAATTTCACACATCGGGGCACAAGGCCATATCAAAGATCAATACACGCGGTTGCTGACATCAGTCACGTAGTCCACACTAGACTGGTACCCTGTCTGATGCTCAGCATATATAGCGTTATTCCTAGCGACGGGGTACCAGTCTAAAGTGACACGACAAACGTGTTTATGTGAATTGGGTCTCGATCTCCGACAAATCCCGGCTTATTGCATTAGCGACCAGACCAGGCAGTGGATTCGCGTAGTCTGCCCGTGGTTTACATGGTTTACAGTGCTCGCGAATCTCTAATTAAAAACATCAGTAATTACGTCAGCGGACATTGCCAATTCGTCATAGGCTGCTTAAATATTTGGGCTTGACCAAGATAGTATACAGTACATTGGACAGAAAGCAAATAAGCCTGGTGTTCTCTCCTGATTTGGACACCTAGCTCGTGTGGGTTACTGACGCATTCAATGAAATATTTTTTGTTACAAAAAAACTCGCGGTTTTCACAGGCCGCGCCACATAGGCTATCATTTTAATACAGACTATATGACCGTTATTAATTTCAACTGGTGGTGTGAAATACTAATGGTCATGCTAAATTAAACCACTTGCATGTAATTACGACAAGCTATTAAATGGTGCACCAAAGCGGGCCGCAAGATATACTTATCGTGAAGATAATTACTCCCCTTTGTATATAATTTCCAAAGCGAGGCTGGGTTCAGAACATTAACAAGATGACAAAACAAAATAAATTGACTATTTTAGCCATTTTTGTGCAATTTTTAATTGATGAAAAGCATGCATATATATTACAATAGAATGCTAAAGACATGGCCGACTTTGTTGTGAAACTGGGTAAATGTTCGACCCTTGGAACAACGACCACCTGTCAACAACGACCACTTTGGCCACTTCCCTTTGCCGGTCGTTGTTCACAGGTTCGACTGTACAAGTGAAGTTACTCGTGATTGGCAAAGTTTGGTAACCTATTTATAAGGCTAGATCACTACAAAAGCAACATAAATCCGACGTTTGGCCGACTAATTACAAATTCGGCAGTATAACAGCAATAAAACTTACGGGTTCTGCGAGCCTGACAGGCGACACAGACGTCGGCATCGGAGGTGTTGGAGATCAGGCAGGTATCACAGGTCCACGAGCTGGCAGGCTGACTCACATTGGCCGACAGGGCGTTGTTGTTCGCTGGCGTCACTGTAGCTGCAAGTACAACGATCATGGCAATTGGATATAGACATGATTGGAGAATTGTGCTTCATATGGAACTCTTTTCAATGTAGTTTCATCATGAAGGTTGCTGTTTTAATAGTTTGCCTCAAATTGGCCGACAGGGCATTGTTGTTAGCTGACGCCACTGTAGCTATTGGCTATACATTGGATATACAGGCTTTACTGGAGAAATAGACGATCTTACACGAGCGATAATGAACAGCCAACGGATTGGAGCTGCAAAAGACACCCACAGCAAGTTGATATGCATCTCAACACAGATATCTCGTTCGATCTGATACAGTGAAACATCTATCTTGTAAATTTTAATTAAAACTGGCATTTTAAACTTTCGTCCAGACTATCAACAAATCCTTAGAATACATATACAGTGAAACCATTCTAAACTGGACACCTAGAAAACTCCTGTGATCTTATTTTGGATAAGTTTCTTGGTTATTTATTTCTGGTGATATTTCTGCACACAACTATGGCTCAGAATGATCAAATGATTTACAGTGAAGCCCCTCTAAGCCGGACACCCTGGGACCTCCTCCCAGGGTGTCCCATTTAGAGAGGTTCCACTTTAGAACTGACGACAGCTCGCAATTCTGAATCTGTGCAATATGAATAGAAGCCGTATCCGATTTACCTTTGGCTGGAGCTGGTGCGGGGCTAGCCTTGGGTGTCTCGCACACCGGACACTTTGTGAGGTCGGCAGGGTTCTTACACAGACAGCCGGCACACTCCCAAGTACCGGCCTTCACCTTGAACAGGCTGCTCAGGTCGTTTTTCACTGGCACCTCACCTGGCAACGAGATGCAATAGAATTCTATGTCCGCATATCATGGCCTGTGTTTATGAAATTGTCTTGGCATGTTTCTTCAAATTTATACTCTAAATCAGGCAGTTTGATTGACCGAGAGTCGGTCTCAACTAATCAAACTTACGATTTCGAACACGAGTATGTAAAGTTTTATACCGAGCATATCTTATATTATTATTTTCTCAAAATCAAGACATTTTGATTGGTTTAATATATATAGACTGGACACCTGTTTGAAGTCTAATCCAAGATACTAGTGTTTTTATGCCAATGACTTGCGACAGGATTTAAAAGACCAGTGTGACGGAAGTATTATCCCTGCTGAATGCGCGTATTGAACCCACTACCTCTGAAAAGAAAATATTTTACCTGCGCTGGTGGGAGCAGCTGTAGCAGCACCGGACTTGGCCGTTCCACAGGCCAGACACTTGGTGGCACTGGACGCACACTGCAACAGGCAGCCCGCACACTCCCACGTGCCCGCGGTCGACTTGAAGATCTCGCTCAACTTGGGAGCGACATCGGTGGGGGTGGGCTTGGGCGTGGAGGGCAACTTAGAGCCACCGCCCAGTATGTCCATCACACTGCCCTGCTTCAACGTTGCGGCCGCCGACTGGCTCTTGCGCACAGGCGACTCTGAAATAGCGCGTGTGGAGGGATAAATTCATTAAGTCTGGTAAGGATGAACCCTGATCGTTAAATTACCCATCGCATGCTCTCACCTGCCACCCACAGCTACGTTATGTACGACCAAATGTCGGCAAAAGTAGTTTTGAGTCCATTCGGTCCGGATATGCGTATCTACTAGTGGTGCAACGATATACCGGTATACCGGTATATTGCGATATGTCATCCGGACGATACGTATCGCGGTACGGTTTTCGCGTATCGCGATATTTACACCATATTCTCGGTCGCCATCTTGTGTTAAAATAATTGTGTAAAATTATTCAAAACATAATTTTCAATATGACAGAAGTCAATATTTGTAATGAACACGCCACAATTAGATGACTAATACATGTAGTGAGTAATCTCGGACGTCCAACACATCTGGAAGTTTTACAGCAAATTCCGTGTGTAAAGTTTGTAAACCGTACTGTTACCTGGGTTCATTTCCCACCGAGTGACCTAAATCTCACTAATTGCAGGTCTGTCGAACTGTTTACAATAACATTTGTTTTACGACACCCGATTGTTTGACCTAATTTTCATCACATCATTATGCGAATCACTAAAATCATGCCTACGCGCTGTGACAATGAAAGTCACGGGTCGACAGTTTCAATAATCCCCTAGCCAAACATTGCTTCTGGCTACTATAATTGTCAGTTCAAAACACGTGTTATTCTCGTGGCAAAGTTATTTATACAGTACAGCCAATCGCTGGTAAGTAAAGGCAGCCCTTAGTGGCATGATTGACAGGTTACTGTTGCGAAAGACGTCGGCAATAGATCTATCAGCGATTGATCATGAACGAGGTAGAGTTAACTCATGCAAACACATGTTTTAACGGGCGCCGGATGCGAGTCGTTTCGTCATTTTGCAACTTTTTCCAATCGATGTTAACGTAACCCGATTTTTATAATTCAGTTTGGTATTAAGTAAATATACAGAATTTATGCACATCCAAGTTCATAAATGATATTTATGTACACAGTTAAAGAGGTTCAAATGGGTGGTAATAACATATACTTTTGAGCTGAAATAAAGATTTTTTTTTCTTTAAATTCTACAATCTACTACATTTGATCAGCATGTTGATGCCTCTACCCCTCTAATAAATATGCATGATTTTGAAAACATATAGTTAATGTATACTGTTACGCGATAACTATAAGTAAGAGAAACAAGAAATGCGTCTGTCGAACGTGGATGCCACCTGCAGCATATTTGAGAAACTGTGACAAATTGGTTAACAGAAAAGTGTGATGGACGGACAGACAGACAGACAGACAGACGGACGGACACACGGGGACGGACGGACACACGGACGGACGGACGGACAGACAGACAGACAGACGGTCCACCCGTTTCTTCGAAACCCGGTGGCATAAAAATCAAGAAAATATGATTTTGATCACTTCTCCCTAATTTCCTCTCGTCCAGAAATAATTATTAATGTCAACCGTTTCTGGGCAAATTCCTGACCCACACAGTGTTTTGATGTGTTCTAATGACAATAATAAACAATAAAGATTGTTCTCTATCTCCTGTTTGTTTTTATTATTATTTGTTCATACATGGTATAATATCGCAATACGTATTGCAATATGGGTTTGTTGTATCGCAATATATCGCAATACAGGTTTGACCTCGTTGCACCTCTAGTAAATTCAGAATACAAGACTTTGTTATCAGTCAATTGCATCCAATATGTGTGATTTGTCCTGAAAAATATTTACACAAACGGAGAATCAGATTATTTCTGTAAATAATGTCGAAAATGTTTTTTAGAACAAATGTGACCCGCATTTACGCCAATTTCCTACAAAATTTACAAAATATCACAAAATGTGTCGATACATTTTGTGAAATATCGAAAATCTTCTAAGGTATAACAAAATCACATGGCTTGTCACATATGCATAAGGCGAATGTAAAGCTTGTTACAAAGCTACAACTACAGCCTTACCACCACCGGCGACTTTTTATCCGTGTGTTTATGTTAGGCGGATGAGAATGCAGAGCTTGTTACATGATAAAACTACAGCCTTACCAACATCGGCGACTTTTTATCCGTTAGTTTATTTTAGGAGGAGCAGAATGCAGAGCTTGTTACATGATAAAACTACAGCCTTACCACCTCTGGCTTTAGGATACGAGACATTGTTATCAGTAATATGTATAAGGCCAATTGATGCATTGCTCGTTACACTACAAAACTACAGCCTTACCACCACTGGCGACTTTCGGTCTGGGGGAAGTGTTGCAGACGAGCCCCTGAGTGGCCTGTGAGACGGCGGGGGCCAGCAGGGTTGCGCTGGTCTGGGTGGTCGCCTCCATGGAGGTCTCCCGGGGCCGGGGGGCCGCGCCCGCCTGCTGCTCGCGCTGCTCCACACTGAGGGGCGAGCTGAACTGGAACGCCTACAAGTCACGGTTTCACACGGTTTTACTTTCACTGTTTCCAACAACAAATTGTATTTCCGCCCCCCAGTAAGATGTAAATTCCTAATTATGATAAAACTAAACAAAAGAATAAAATTCTATATACAGCAGTCGTAAAATTCGAACAACAACACAGCAGGGCACTATGTAATGGCAGTAGGCACATGTACTCGTACTGTATGCATTCGGACCAAGTTTTGCGCAATGTATCGGTCAACTATCTCATTAAAAATCTGAAACACTGAATTGTCATAATCAACAACATCAAGGTCGAAACAAACATCAAAATTCATTTTGCGCACCTACAGATCATACAGAATACCAAGAATCTATGAAAAATTGATAGTTTAAAAGTTATGATGATGTTCGTGATCGATGGAATGGAAAAGATAACACTAAATGCCTGCTCCACTATAGTGGACAATAGTAGAGGGGCATTTAATGTTATCTTGTGACTTGAAAAATGAATTATAATGCAATAGTGGAGGAGGTATTTAGTGTTCTTGTCCTGAAAATTAAGTCAATCATAATGCGATAGTGGAAGAGACATTTGTGTCATTCTCGTCCATAAATAAGTCATTCCTAATGCGGGATTTCCATCACGCACCCCTGGAGTTCCGGGCGATGCAGCCTTCCCACCGGGCGACATTTCCTTGATGGGCGAGGAGAAGGCAAAGTCGGGGTTGGGGCGACCAAATCTCCCAAACATGGTCTGGGACGTCGGCGTGGAGAAGTCGAAGTTTGGAATGTTACCCACAGGTAGCGTGAAGTCCGTCCTCAAGTTTTGTACCTGGAGTTTACACCATATACTGTGTTTATTATATTTATTTAACGGCCTGTCAACAGCTACAGTCATTTTAGGCTGGGTAATGGGGTCAAATTCCATATTTCACCTGCTGTGATGGCGGAAATCCCAAAATCGGAACTGAATAGATTCAGCCCTGAAATTAGAATAACCTGACCTGATGCTAGGTCCTCACCACACCAGTCACTTAGCCCCACTCCCAAAAAGTAATATATTAGTACTAATCTTACTACTTTTATAATGTATATAACCGGATTAAGCTCCGAAGTAAAAGCCAAAGTGCGGGAAAAGAAAATAGTCGTCAAAGCATGCTTTTGATGACAAAAATGCAATACAAAAGCAAGTGAGCAAGGGCTCACAGGTACCCCCGGCCGCCGCCTGGTCTGACAAACAAATAGTTTGTCAGTCATATTTTTTCTAAGTCATTTGGCCTTGACCGTGAAAGCCGCGGCATGGGTGAGCTATAGAATAAAAATATGAATGATGATAAAGAAGTATATGTCATGGGGAGACACAAGGTCGGATGAATCACCCACCACAGTGAAAGTCTCCTCTGTATCCGCGGTGTGAATCCTGACGGGCGCCGCGTGATTCTGGAACATCTTCTTGGTCCGTGCCTTGCCCGAAGCCGCAGGTGCGTCGCTGTATGTGCCGAACGACAACTTATCTTCCTTAGATGGCCTGTGAAATCAACATATATTGATTAAATGAATGATGGAGTTTTAACCCATTACATTCGGAGGATACAGCATTTTACGGATGGAAAATTATAAATATTTTCTTTGCGACGGTTAAAAAGAGTGGTCACAACATATACTTCCATTGAGAAATAAGAAAAAAATATTTAAAAAGTTTCATACACCTAAAAGTGTATTCTGAATATAATGGATTAATGTCTGTTCATGAGCGAGGATTTTAGAAATGCATGTGATGTTCGAAGATTGCGCAGTTTGATCAGGGCTGCACTGTTAGCCAAACACATAGATGACTTAAATGGTATTGATAAGGGTCTAGACTTCTCCATTGATCGGGATAACTTACCCGGGGGTGGGGCCCGGGGGTGGGGCCCGGGGGTGGGGCATTTATCACGGAAGCACGCACTAGACAATCGTGTTTCTCACTGAAGCTTGCACGCTGGGGCTTATGGCATTTGCGACCAGTGTAGACCCAGACCAGGGTCTGCACTGTTCGCCATAGATCTGGATAACTTACCCGGGGGTGGGGCGGTTATCGAGGAATGCGAAGCCGGAGCAGGAGAGCCGGTTCTTGCTGATGGAGGCCTGCGTGCTGGTGGCCAGGCTGCTGTTGGGTAGGCTCGGTCTACGCTCGATGCTCTGTAATACCCGCAATGGACACAATTTAGGGGGGGGGGGGGGGGGGGGGGGGGGGGGGGGGTGGGGGGGACTGTCTACAGCTGTTTTTATTGCAGGAATAAGCAACATTTTTGGAGATTTTATCGAGTATAAACTTTTTAGCTTATCACCAATGTAGCCCGGGTTTGATTCGCTACTGGTATGTGAGATGGTATGGTGGTCACCAGACCGAACAAAGGGGTTACCTCCAGGTACTCCGGTTTTTTCCCACATTAAGGACCACCATTACGCCTCTATCTTTTGAAGTCCAAAAAATACTTGTTGAAGGCCACATATGCATACCTTCCCAATACATCCTTCAGTCCAAAATTGGGAAAGAATAAATAAATGCACGTGTGTTCTGACCAAGTTGTGCTGCATGACAGCCAGAAAACATGGATTGTCAGCAGGATAAACTACACGTCTTGGTGCATGGCGGGTCGAATGGGACTTTTAGCATCAGCGAGTAGTCCACTCGCACACCACTGTATCCTGATTCGGTGCTATACTGTTTGAGGCAGAAGAAAGTTCACGTACCTGTCGCCTGTTGTTCAGTTCTTTCTGAAATACAGAACAAGATCGATTAACCCATTCACCCCAATTGTAGTAAATGGAATGGATTTTGATTTGTTAATTTTGCAACCAATCCAATTGTCACAAAAATGATTTTCAGACTAGTTCATTTATGAAAAGGGGGTGCTTTTGTTCTCAAAAATATGAAAATTAGTTGCAAAAAGTGCAGATCCTGATGAGACGGCTCATCTGGATCTGCCAAAACTACTATACTATGTGGTGTTGAAATGGTTAATGCTCAAATTCTCAAATTCACATTTACATCTGATAACATGTCATGGTCACCAACACATGTGGGTCCTAACCTTGTTGGTCAATGAAGATACCACCAAATGTTTTCAGACACTTACCAGAGCTCCAGATAAGATGCGTATTGGCGTATTTTATGCACTTATTTTAGCAGAATATGCATTGATTATCAAAAGTGGGAGTACAAAATACTCAGCAATGTGAAAATACACATTGATTTTCAAATGGAGTAGTGAAAATAATGTAATAAAGTTAAAAATTTACTTAGTTGAGCTGCAAAAAGCAAACAATGTTTACTTTTTGCAGCTCAAATAAGTGAAAAAAACTTTTGTTCCCTATTTAATTACGAAGAAAATCAATAATACATTTGTAAAATACGCATTGAATTTGAAATCTGGGGGTAGTCAGGATCCTGTAAAATGGCACACATTACAATGGAATATTCACCTCCCAGCAAAATAAGCCGCAAAACGAATCAGCACGCTCTTTAATCTGCTCGATAGACAGGCAAATTCGGCTTCCGGTACAAAATTTCCACAAACCGTGAAACGGATACACATTTTCAGTCTTATTTTATGTACGCTATAACGGCACAGGTACTCGTCATCACTGGCACCAGCGCTGTGACCCAGCTCAGTTATCTGGTACTACTTGCTGGAAACTGATATTCGGGAACCAGTCAAAAGTGACACACTGACCATATCTACACAACTTAACGGCTGATTAACCCCGACCAGCCGATGTCCACCTGTTGTCATAAACGGCGACAATTAACAACGTGTCAGTCGGTACCTTGTCACAAATAAACTGTACACGACTGTGTCCCTTTGTCGGTATGTAATTACATTGTAACATTGACATCTGCACAGTCTGATCAGGGCCTACACTGGTCGTAATGTGTCCGTGTCTTGTGAACAATTACACAATCTTGATGTGTTCCACATACGGTATGCTATTTGGAACTGTAACAATGGCTCTGGCTCCTGTGACGATTGTAAATGTTGAAAGGGAAACCACTGTACATTGTTTTGTGTTTAATTTTTTCATAAAGTTTAGCATGTAAAGTAAAACAAACTGTTTATTTTTTATCTGTGTTTCTTTTTATGCATGTTTGCGAATTCCTAACAATAAAAAAAGGCAACTTCACAGATTATCCCATATTCACCACGCGTGTGTACGTAATTGCCAATTAGCAAGAGGTCGCTTGCAACCTTGTCAAATCCCGGTATGTTGTTTGTTTTGACGATATAAATTTGGATACATATGCATTGCTTCATCAATTGTTGACAAATAAGTATTTAATTCAGCACTTATCTAATCTATCTGATAATGCCAAATTAAGCTAGTGCAAACAGACAGTAAATGGCATCGCTATAATAGGTTGTTACCCATTATCAACGTTTTCACAACAGCCTGATAGAGACGAGAAAATCGCCGGTTCTTTATAACGGCAGATTCGTCTCTGAAGATTCGTCTCTGACGAACTATGCCGTTGTAAAGAATCCTGACTGTATAATACTATTTTGATACAAAACTTATCCGGAGCTCCGACTTACCCAAGTCTGCGCCATGTTCTTCGGGAAGATGAAGCTGGGGATCTTCTGTAACCAAGATCAATGGAAAATTTCAATGTCTCTGACAACATGAACAATGACGTAACTTCTAATTCTGACACGAGAGACATGTGGTTTTATGTATGGCCTCTGCAACCAATATACTCAGATGAGTCTGCACATTGTTGAAGTTTGCACTATTCGTCACACAGGGAATTTCTGTAGTGTCACTATATTAAATAAGCAAATATTGTGTTATTAATGTATTAATAAGATTAAGGCAGTCTAGAGTTGAGAACATTAAGCTTGCAGGAAGGAGTGTCCCATCTATAAATGTGATTATGGAACAAAGTCAAACTGAACTAAACTGAACTCAATAAATCAGAAAAGCTTAGTGGAAATGAAGGTCAGCTGACAGCAGTGAGCATGTTCATTGGCCAAGAGTATTTGTGACATCATGCTAAAATTGTCAATTGGTGAATTCATTGACTATCCACAACTCCTACCTAGTAGCAATGATACGACATTTCGAAAGCTTGAACAAACTTGTTGAATACACTACAATCAGTTAAAAGTCAATGGCACAGCAACAGCTAGTCATATAGAGACGGGACCCTGGCTTAAAGTCTCATCCGAAAGACCAGTGGCATGGAACTATAGTGTTTCCCCCAGGATGAAAAAGGGGCAGGGGGTCCGGGAAATTATTTGTCGGTGGACATGCCATAAGTCTCAGATATAAATTACCCCAATTTAGAGAATTAAAAAAAAACAACACGAAAAACAACGGCTGACGGGTCGATCACGATGATCGGTCATTCGGCCGATACAAAATTTAGCATCAAGTGGGCCTAGTAACACACACTTAGTTACCGCTTTTCATTCGCTAATTGCGCAGAGAAAGCTGGGACATGCCGCTCTAAACCAGTATTGATTCAGTTTCATATAAATCATATATACTGGGCCCAGGTGCCATCTCGTTTTATCTCTCCGCGGGGCGCGAGCCATGTGAGGTGGGAATTGACTTTCATATTCTGGGATTTGTTAGCGATTACGTGTAAGTTTATACAGACAAAACTAGGTCACAGGTTTTGTAATTTGGGCGTAGCGGGGCGGGTAGATTTGGATTTTAGGGCAGCAGGGCGGGGTTTTGCCGGCTGTAAACCGGGCAGGGCGCAGCGCTCTCCTAAACCTTGCTAGGGGAAACACTAAACTACTATGAAATAATTTTTTCTTTGACTGGGGTGGGAATTGAACCCTCAATCTCCGGTATTGAACTCAATGCTCAACCCCTATACCACAACCCAGCCCTACAATCAACCGAGTGTCATGTGATACAATGTCAACCATTACCTGTGGTGGGCGGTTAGAGTCGAGTGACTGAATCACTTCTAGGATACGGGAGGTGGTGGCGGTCACCACGGGGCGGTCATTCTGCTTCACGTCCAGCTTCAGCTGAAACATTGGTCATTTCCTATTTAATGGAGATTGGTAATTTCCTATTTAATGGAGATTGGTATTATTATTTTGTAAATGTTTATTGGTGTTTAACGGCCTATCAACAGTGATGGTCATTTAAGGCTGGGCCAACGGGTTCGATCCCGTATTTAACCTGCTGCACTGGCGGAAAAATCCCAAAATCAGAATGGAATATTTACACAGAGAAAAATTATATTCAGCCCTGAAATGGATGGACAAACTCAAATTTGAGTCCCTTTAAAGCGCCTCAATTGACTACAAATTAACGGACAGCCCACCTTGAGTTTCAGTCCCTTTAATGTGCCTCAGAGTATTGTTCCCTTAACTCTACGACCATAAAGCCAACATTTGCAAACACTGTGGTTGTAAAATAAACTCTGAAATTGCATTGTTTGGGATATAACACCAGATGGCCGCGGCCTGCATGTCGAGCCCGCCGAGGCATTTGACCTTGGGCACAGTGGCCGCATGAGTGGGACACAGCATGAATATATGAATGATGACTAATAAGCATATGAAGTTTCAAGTCAATGTGACTTAGTAATGCAGAGATATAAGGTATTTAAAAACATTAACGCAGATTTCGGACGGACGGACGGACACCCGGACGTCATTGTGATCACTATGTCTCGCTTTCCGCAAGCAGACTCGACAATAAAAACAAGTAAATGTCCGACGGCTACTACACAAAGTGGCATACCCTGGTTGGAGGATGAGGAGCTCCGTCCGGCGGCTCGTTGGTGCGGCGTTTCGGCTGCCGTTTGGGCCACTCGCGCTGGCTGGCCCCGCCGTACGCCACTTTACCGCGGTAGAAACTCGACTCGTGGGCCGAGCTGCCTCCCACACCAGCCGTCGAGTTCTGTAAAGGATTGTTGTTCGACTAAAATATTACGGGAAATACAGTTACTCTGGATCTTGGAGTATCACTGGTGCTGCACTCCGCACCCGAGTAAAATGTTTCACATCGAAATATGCGCTGGATTCCTGACAAATTTCCATTCAGATGCATGCAGAATATACTGCATAAACACATTTTCCTGTAGTTACTAACTTAAGTTACTAGTTAATAAATAGTTCAATATTTATCTTACCTTAAAATATACACACGAACATTATGTTTCCTTCGATTTCATAATTGATAGTAGAATCAAACAAGTCACTGTGATCAAGTTCCGATTACAATCGATCATCAACAATACTGACCAATAATTCCAGCAAAAAAATATTTACACAATTCCCTAACATTTGATTGGCCTGTAGCAAGTCTCTGTCCAAAATTTATGTCCCAGTAAACTCCCACGCCAAACTACTTTCCGTAACCGAGAGGCGCAGTTAAAATAATTCTTAAGAAAACGGAAAATAAACACATTTTCTTGATGAATTTATTTCAAATGCTGGAATTATAAGGAATGAATGGCCTTTTTGTGGAATTTATCGGGGTATAAACTTGGAAAAGTCGCGGGAATACTGGACGAAGGCCTTCCGGCCTTCGTCCAGTATTCCCGCGACTTTTCCAAGTTTATACCCCGATAAATTCCACAAAAAGGCCATTCATTCTAGTCTTCCATACGGAACTGTCAAACAACAAGAGTTTTGTTAGCTGTAATATTTGCTTTATACAATTTAAATAAATAAATAATAACAATAAATTCTAAGTTGTTCGATTCCATTCCACAAGAGATAGAAGTAACTAATATCACAGTGACCAATATCGACCATATGAAACACTACTCACCAGTGGACTGCCATACAGCAAGGGGTTGAACGATGGCTTGCTGATGTTGGCTGGTCGCTGGGGCGAGCTGGAACTGCTCATCGACGTCGACCACACTGTAACAAGTAGAAACAAAATTGCTACCCCGCTCCATACCTCTCGTAGATAACATATCTGAGGCAAATTATTGTAGCTATGAAACAAGATGTGGGTAAATGTGTCTAATTAATTAATTAAGGCCCCCTCTCGCATATTAACACTTTCAACCCTAAATAACTGGAATGGACTGTGATATTTAAATTTAAAGGCCAATCCAATTGTCACAAAATGTTTTCAGACTAGTCCATTTATAAGAAAGGGGTGTTTTTTTCCTAAAAATATGAAAAGTGTAGATCCTGGTGAGACGGCTCGTCATGCCCACTGTTTGCAAACACTGCTAAAGAGGTCTAGTGTTGAAAGGGTTAAGTTCACAATGACGGGGATTATTTTCGGTCAACAATTAGAGCAAGAAAAAATTGCGATCGAGTCTATTTTAACAACATTTAAGGACAGAATAATTAATTTATTAAAATTGTCACAATATTATTTTCAATTACATTTGTGAATCTCCTACTTTCCCTTCTCAAATTGATCCCTGCATCAACCTTTTGGAGGTCGCATGCGTAACAAAGCATGGCTAGACACACTGTGTTGTCACATATTACAGGGGTGGGAACGGTTCTAAATGTCAAATCCTGAAAATGGCTTAAACAAACCTATTTTTGCACTCACAAATGTGTGAATGTGTGCTTCCCATGTTGAAACAGTATTTTTCTGCAATTAACGGGAACCTCGAATCCTTATTCTGAAAATCGCACCCCTGATATTATCAAAATTGATCAGAGATTAACCTTTACTATGTTGAATTAAATTTGTTGTCATCTGTTTATTGTTTTGTTGTGTTATGACAACATGTATTGGTAACACTTGAGAATTGTCTCCAATGGAAGCAATAGGATTCTTCCCATGGTAGATGTCAATATATCCATTAAGTAATACAAAGGTGGGGTAAACAGTAACCGAGTCATCACATAGCAACCCGTGGTGGTGAATAGAGAAGTGGGGCTTATGGCATTTGTGACCAGTGTAACTCAAATAGCACACTCCTGTAGCCTGATAACAGATTAGCAATCTATATTGCTTGTTAGAAACATGACTGGTGTTTCATTGATGGAATGGTGAACAGTGCGGATCCTGATGATGATCAGACTGCGGATGCATAGGCTGACCTGGATCTACAGTCACATCCACATATATGGGCAAGAAATCGCTATTCTGGAGAATGTATATTTTTCTCGTCAATTCCATTTAAACACTATATGAAAATATGAAATGTCGAGATAAAACACTTTTACGACTTCCGTAGCATGAATACACATATAGACTATCTAGCAGTACCAAAAAAAGGGTTATAGAAATTGATATGTACGCATCTCACGTTTTTTTGCTGGAAAAAATGGGACATTTTAAACATGTCCCATTCTGCGCATGTATTTCATATGGATCGTGCCGTTTTCATTGCATCGAAAGAGATTGTACAGTTCTGAGAACAGTCTAACTCTAGCTCAGTACAAAAATAACCATTGAAAAAAATATACCCGAAATAAATGTGTATGTACGTAACATTTTCTTGTCAAACCCCGTTACGTTACAATAGGCAAGTCCCAAGCTTAAAAACGCAACGTGAACCAATTTCATTTTCGGTTTATAAAGATACCCTGTTGTAAAGTTGATGACGCAACTCGGACTTTCCCTTTATCTCTAAATAAATAGAACCGAGAAAAGTCGATTCAATATTTCAGAACTTCTTGTCAAATACCCGTTACGTACGCAGGTTACGAACCGGAGCTAAAAATAATTGTAGCACGCTTTACCAGTGTTGTGCCTAGAGCGCGCCATTGCGGGAATCCCGCGATTTTATCTGCGATGTCCCTTTAAAATTTGTAGAGCGCGCCATCTCGGGCGCGCTAAAAAAGCGCCGTGATATTTCCTCATTGCCTTCAATATTTCTCACAGTTTGTGTCCATTGCGGTTAATTAAAAAATAAATTAACTGGTCGAGTTGCGGTCTATAATTTTTACCGACGCGGTATCGATAAATAGCGTATAAATATGTAAACCAATCACTTTTCAAGATGGCGAAACGTCAGCTATGGATGACCGATTTTGTTACCAAGAAAGAATCGGCTGCTAGAGACTGGTGGCGCTGACCCACCTGAAAATATCCTCACCCAGAGCCCGAGCTCATCGAAAAGCCCCAGAGCCCCAAGTCTCACAAGATCGGCCACAAAGTTGCCAAAATTTTATAGAAAAGTCCAGAAAGAATGGTTTGTATACTAGCAAAGATTGGCGTACCTGGAGGTGGATCCGTTTCTCCTGGGGATGCTAGGGGCATGACTTATGCAGTAATGGGCTCAAATATCAACTCAACACATGAAAAAATGATTGTAAGTACATTGTAGTTTTTATTTTGCAATTTCATGTAATTTTTTTCTTCGTCCCTCAAATGTTTTTAATGTCCCCTTGAAAAATTAATAGAGGGACACTGTGTCCCCTGCAGAAAATGGCCTCGGCACAACACTGCTTTATTTTTATTAAAAGTTTCACAACATCTACCGCAAACTGACAGACGAGTTTTTGGTGGTGACCATGGACGCCGGGACTGCTGCAGGTTAGTGTGTCAAAATTTGTCGAAAATTACGTACTACAGCGAAACTAAACGAATCCAGATCACATTTTATATTTAATAAATGAAACCGAAGTATATTCCTCGTACAGGGAGCCCCACGAACGATGTGTTTGATAAAAAACGTCGACCATTTTATTAATAAGTCGTCGCTTTATAAAACGTACGTAAATTTGACATGTGTAAATAGGTGTTGCAGATCAAATTTGCTGTCATTGTTACATACAGTTTTGTTTGTTTGTTTGTTTATTAGTGTTTAACGGCCTATCAACAGCTAAGGTCATGTAAGGCCGGGCAAACGGGTTCGATCCCATTTTAACCTGCTGCATTGGGGGGAAAATCCCAAAATTAGAACAGAATATTTACATAGAGAACAAATATATTCAGCCCTGAAATTAGAATAACCTGACCTGGTGCCAGGTCCATACCACACCAAGTCACTTGGCCCCTTCCCCAAAAATAGGATTACGAATATCGTAATACTCACACAAGGGGTATAACCAGATTCAACTGTCACATACAAAATGTCAAAGACGTATGTGAGGGCCAAATCAGGTCTCCAGTCGGGATTCCGGTAAGGATGAACCCGATCGTTAAATTACCCATCGCGTGCTCCCACCTGCCACCCACTACATACAGTTTTACACATAAGTAAATTGTGTGCGTTTCTACAATAAAACAAGCATGTTTTCTTTGTATTCCAGTATGTAGAGATCCAGATAACAGCTAACAGTAACACATATTATAGTTGAGTGAGATAGATACTAAATAAAACGACTTCACACCCACGTGTAGGTAAAGTTAACATATAAAAATAAATAAATATGTTCAGTTACATACACAGAAACTTAAAAGTCCATTTTCAGTCTTACAGGTGCAGTATCAGACCTAACGGGATGCAAGTTTGAATTAATGACATAGTAGAACTAAATAGTTTAAAGTTGCGTTAAATGAACATCACCATGATCACCATGTGTATGTAACATTGACATTCAGTTTGTGATAATGTTAGTATTGTGTAAATTGTTAACAACCATCATAGCTTTATACAGTTTATTGTATTACAAGAAGAAATTGCAGTTGTCACATGATGTTTAGCATTCATAGTGTCTGCAAAAGTATTACTTGGCATTTTTGTCAATGTTACATACGCGACTTAGATCAAATGTTACAATATATACTGTTCCAAGTAATACATGATTTAAACTAATGCTTCTATAACAAATCTGGCCCAAATAGGTTTGTTACAACCCATAAACATATAATATAATCACATTGCTAACAGAATATAATGAGCATGGAATATGTGTATGTAACATTGACGAGAAAAATATATTGTTGACATTTTTTTCATCAAGCAATAATCAGTACATTTTCTGGTGAAGGTGATTGTTAGTGCATAGCCCAACATGTCTTTACACAACAAAGAAACTAAGTTGCCATTTGAATGCAATATAGGATCACCAAATACATGTAATCTCTTTGTCAATGTTACATACAAGATATTAACCCATTTTATGCTGGAACCCTTGTAGAGCAGATTACCTGAATAACTGGAACTTTTACCAGTCAGCAGGAACTCAGTTTGGCACTATGGCGTCATGTAGGTACGACAACAATAAACACTAATTCTAATGGTAAAACCATGCAATGTTATATATCAGTAGAAAGCTTGATAAATTGTCTTTCTGCTGATATATTTTTTTAATGGATACATGCAGGATTTACGAAAAAAACCGACACAACAAACAATGAAATGGTGTTGTATCGGTTGACTAAAATTTACTTACATAGACTTCAGTAGACATTATCCATATAATCCAATAAGTGAATCACATATAATCCACTGTATGATTTATTCACAAATGTATATAGATCACTCTCGTCAAAATTTCATGAAGATATTCCAAGTGTAAGTGAAGTAATCATATTTTTTGTGATTTACAGGTATTCACAGAAATGTCCATTCTGGAACAAAGTCAGTCACAGAATTCGGGAGAAATGCATTGTATTGTGTTGTATTGTTTTGGGTTTGTAACACTATTGTTTCTGTTCTAATAAAAATATTTACATCTATTATACTGTTTTATTATTATAATAGTCTTCCAGTGTTATTTTTTATAATTTTTTGTATTGGTTTTCTGTTCTGTATCAATGTTTACAAACATTCATAAACATTTATGGAAATTTATGTACAGTATGTATTGCATTGTAGTATATAATTATCTACAATGTACAATACATGTATAACACTACAGAAAGTTTGCTAGGTCAACTCCTTTCATGCCGGTTTGGTAATCCGACACCATCTTTGGCACTTCCACTTGCTGCTGAAGTGCATTTCCCGATCTCCGATTGACAATGGCGCGTGCGTTCGGATCGTGAAAGTTTTACATCACAATAACTGCCTTGGTGTCCTGCCAGATGGTATAAGTTAGTTCATCTTTCTGGGCTAACTTATATTGATGTTTGTCAAGCTTGACACGTTTCGGCAGAAGTTCAGTTGGCAGGAATTTTCTGTTTGAGCGAACGGTCCCACAAGCATTGATGCGTTTCAGATGAAGTTCTTTCAGCAGCGGCACACTTGTGTAAAAATTGTCCATATATACACGGATGTGTTGGTGGTGAAGGTGTCCTAGCAGGTCAGTGACAACACGGTGAGACAGTCCTTTCTCCTGGGGGCCCTCCTTGCCGGTGTAGATTTGGAACTGATGCACGTAGCCAGTCGTGCTCTCGGCCAGTGTCCATATTTTGACACCCCATTTGACAGGCTTGGCCGACATGTATTGTCGAAATCCAAGTCTTCCCCTTGAATTTCACCATACTTTCATCTACCGACATGTCTCCGTATGGTGTGTAACTGGTTCTAAACTTCTGGTTGAGGTAATCTATGAACCAACAGACCTTCAACAGTTTGTCAGGCGTTGCAGGTGGGGGATCTTCATTGTTGGAGAGGTGGAGTGAGTGAGTGAGTGAGTGAGTGAGTGAATAGGGTTTAACGTCCGCTTTTCTGACATAGAGGTACAAGCCTCAGGGAGTCTACACGCAGACGGGTCAACGGGGTCGAGTCCCGTATCCACCTGTCCAAGGGGGGTAAATCCCAACTTCAGAACTCAATATTTACAATCAAAATATATATTCAGTCCTGAAATTAGAACAACCTGATCTGGTGCCAGGCCCTCGCCACACCAGCATCATTTATCCCATCCCCTAAAAGTAATAGGATTAGCGCTAATCTTACTTTTATATATGGGGCATAGCCCGACACAACTCTCACATACAAGAAAGCCAAAAATGTACATGAGGGCCAAATCCGGTATAGTGGGTTCCGGAAAGTATGAACCCAATCGTTAAGCCAGTTTAGTCGCCTTTTACGACAAGCAATGGCTACTGCAGCACTATTCTCAGGATCAGTTGATCCCGCCCCGGTGCCTGCACGGGGCTGGAGAGGTGGAGATATCGCCAGATCAAATTAAAAGTGTCGCGTGGCATTACGGCGTTGAAGTTTGTTTTGAATATTCGCTTCTTCACTCGCCAATAGTCTGTTCTTGAAGGCAGGCGCATAATTCCCATGCAGAAACAGAGTCCCATGAATGCCTTCATGACTGATGCTGTCACTGGCTTCCACTTAGCAGCAAATGTGGGTGGGGGATTTTTGGTCCTTTCTTGTGTGGCATACCTGTTAGTTTCACACACAAGCCGATCCCACATGTCATCTCCCCACACTAATTCAGAAAATCCGTAGAAAATGTCTTTGTTATAAAATGTAATTTTCACTTCCGTCTTGTTTATAAAACGCGCACTTATTTTATACCAAGTGCGCATGCGATTTTACTAAATATATTTCCTTCCATTTCCTGAAGAGTACGCACAAATTGATGACGTTTTACGTACAAAACAACACGTTTTGGAAAACCCCTATGGAAAACCGTTTGACATACGGATGAATCGGTATCCCACATGAAATGGGTAAATACGGATGAATCGGTATCCCGCATGAAATGGGTTAAGCACATTTCTATCTCTCCGTAGTCAAAGGCATGTATATTCTGCAAACAACTTTAGTTGTCAAAACCCTAGTGGCTTGGACTATGCAACATGTATTTTTTCTACCAAAGCAGAAAATCTAAAAAAATGTCCCTCTATTACACTAAATACTGAATTCTGGCCCATATATGAACTGGTGTATACCATATGCAGTGATTTATTTACCGGTGCGTCAAGTGTCAAATACACATATTTTATGGATTTGACACACCACAATTCAGAAATTTTATATATTTCTATAGGATGACACACCATTTTTTCAGAAGAGTCGAAAACACTGAATTTGAAAGGGTTGACGTACGTTTGCGCGTTGGCTGGCGCGACGTGGTGAGGGGACTGCCTGTGGGCGGGCCAGTTCGCGGCCGCGGTGGCTGGGGGTTCATGGAGGAACACCCGCTCGTAGACGCATCGTCACTCCGCTGGGACGTGCTCTCATCTGGCAGTAACAAACATGGGTGGGTTATTTTATATCATATACGTTATGAGGCTATGTTCCAAAATGGCATATAGCACGTTTTCACCAAATTTTATGAAGTACAATCACAGTGGAAAAAATAAAAATAAAATCGTTCAGGTTTCAAGTCTATTAGGTGGCGTCGGATTTATGGGGGGAAAAAAGACAGAGAAAAGAACAAAATGCGGGATTACAGTTGATTTAACAATACCTTGTGCGAGAAAACGATCACATTTATGAAAACAAGAGGGCAATGATGGCCCTAATTCGCTCACCTGACTCCATGACCACCAGAGGGAGAATGTGACATGGAGTTCATGTGTTTTAAAAGAATTGTGCTATTTTTTAGATGGTGGTCATCTTGGATTAAGCGATGACTCATTTTACCAAATCTGAAAATGCTTCACCCAAGGATCTTAACTTACTATGAAGAAGTTTGGCCAGCATCGGTCATGTGGTTCCTGAGAAAAAGACATTCAAAATCTCGAATAAATGGACCTTTTAACAAATCTGAAAAGGCTTCACCCATGGACCATAACTGTGAAGTTTGGCCACCATGGGCCAAGCAGTTCGTGTGAAGAAGAATTTTGAAATCTGTAATAAAAGAACAACCTTTTGGCGGCCATCTTGGATGACATAACCATCCGATTTCGACAAAAACATAAAATTTGACCCCACGGGCCACGCCCATTTTTGACCCCGGGGTCACCAATTTAACAACTTTGAAAGAGCATTGTACATCGATCATTCCAACCAAGTTTTGTCGAAATCCGGTAGGCGGTTCTTGAGAAGATTTTTTTGAAGAATTTGTGCTATTTTTAGAAGGCGGCCATCTTGGATTACGTATTGACGTCAGTTTAACAATTTTGTAATCCCCCTACCTAAGAACCATGACCATGAAGTTTGGTGACTATAGGCCCAATGGTTACCGAGGAGAAGACGTTTGAAAATGTTCACGGACGATGGACGGACACATTGCGGTAACAATAGCTCACCTGAGCTTCATGAGCTTCGCTCAGGTGAGCTAAAAACACTAGCAATAGGCAGAGTTACAGTCATAGTCTCTTCTAGTATAGAACCCTGACCATGTGCGGAACACTGTTGATGAACGATAACTAAAAACAAATGAGATAAGCCATGCGAATTTGCAACTAAGAAGATGTGCAATTGTGATATTTCTTGCAAATGACAAACATTTGACATTCTATTCCGCATTTGTTCTGAAGATTTAGTCAACTTTCATCTACGGAAAATACACGTACCATGCTTTTGTAAATATTTTTCATAGTACATCTGCTTAGGAACCAAATCACCTGGCTTGTCGTCAGTGTGTTTGACAGACAAATGAGAAACACTGACTAACTAACCTTGTGCAAGGACACTGTCGGATGTCTCTCCCAGCCTCGTCAGTGGCAGCTGTGACGATGTAAACTGGGAGAGTGGAGTGGAGACGGTGGGTGCTGTGGGCACTGGCCCTCTCTGAAAGAAGTCGTGGCTGCGGGGTTGACCGTTACCCTGGGTGGTGGCCGCGTGTGGCGGGAGCCGACTCGTCGACGGCCGGCTCTCATCTGCCACTTCCATCTCCGTGTGCTTTGCACTCTGAAATGGGCAATTTAGAGAAGTGAATAGGTTTAACATCCTTATTGGCGAGGGTGATAATAAGAGTGCCCAAGGTCAGATTGAACGCCAGTCGAGGTATAGCCACTATATACAAGGGGCGATAACTCATTGGACAAAGAAATATGTAATACCCCTCAAAAATTAAAACTAAAAAAAAAACAACAAAAAAACCTAACCCCTAACCCGAACACAACCCACAAATTTCTAAGTCATTTAACCGTGAATCCGAACACAGGGGCCGCATGGGTGGGCTATAGAATGAAAATATGGATAATAACAAACAATTGTATGAGTTTCAAGCCAATCTGACTAAAGCATTGTAGTGTTACAACTTGCTTTCATGTTTTTGGTACAGATACCAAATGTTGGTAACCGGGTCTACTACAGCAGGGATCAGTTTACAGGGCAAAGTGGGCGAAATTCTCTCCCTAAATTGTCTCTCCCTAAATTGACTCTGGCTTCTCCCTATTTTGAGTTGAGGGAGTAGTTTTTCACTGTATAAAACAGAAGTTTGAAGAAGAAAAAATGAATACTTCTCAAATTTTTAGTGAAAACTTCTCCCCATCTTGGAGGGCTAGCTTGAACCCTGCTACAGGCATTATCACTTTCAACCCCAAGTAACTGGAACGGACTATGATATGTTGATTTTCTGACATCAGAAATTTTATATATTTCTATCATCACAAAATGATTTTCAGACTAGTCCATTTATGTAAAGGGGGTGTAGCTTCGTCTAACAAACATGAAAATTACATGCAAATAGTGTAGATTATGAAGAGCCGGCTCATAACGCCGGCTAATCTGGATCTACACTGCTTGCAAGCACTACTAATCTACTATAGAGGTTTGCATTGTTGAAAAGGTTAACCATTACCCTGCTCAATTAAAATTTGTCATCTGTTGTTTATTTTCTATCTTCCATTTTTCTCATCCAAAACATACTTTGACAGCACAATCATTTTCTCTGGAAATCATTTTAAATTGCTGTCAAATCACGTTTTTATTGAGAAGACAAAATTTACAGCAACAGAAGACGACAATTTTCGTGTCTAGCATTCTATTCTAAGGGTCAACTCTTTGCATGAAAGCTGTGAAAATAACAGCCATAAATATTTTTCTTATTTCTATCTGTAACTATGTCTTGGACTTTCATTAGAACGAGTCCTCACTCCTCAATTGAAATTCTAATGAAATTCCAAGACATATTCATGATATTTACAGGGAGAAATAAAGGAAAATATTCTGAATTGCCATCTGCCAGTTTTTAACTATTTATAGCCCGCAAGTTTCCTAGCATGCAAAGAGCTAAGTGTGGCATACGAGGAATTTCTCCTTGGACGTGTCCTCAGCCCCAGGGGTGGGCGGAGCCTGCTGGGTCACCGTGACGAGGTCGGTTAGCCACGACGGCGACATCATCTCCTTGATCGTGTCACCGACAATCGAGAGCAACGACTACAAGTATATACCGTAATAACCCTAAATATTCGGACACAATTTCAGAGCCTGAAAATAGCACTGGTCCGAGGTCCTGGACCTGCAATAATGTCGGACATTTTATTTTACAATCATTATTGTATTGTATTGTCAGATCTGTATGCATCTTCCATCAATGTTATTTAAATTTCGCTACCAAACTAAACTGGCAGTGAAATATTCAGCGTTGATGGTAACTTTCCCCAGTTGCTATATATACTATCACAGTGTGTGCAATAGGAACCAGCGACGGTAATGTGTAAATCTGTTCCTAGACTTAGCAAAATCTACCGAAATCAAGTATCAATGTGTACATGGTATATTTTATGGACGTTAAGCTTCCAGAAATTAGTCGTGAACTTTTGAAAATGTATGAAATGACCAGGACTGTAGTATATATTATAAAACTAGATGGTCGGTAAATCCGACAAATGCTCCCTGCTGACGCCTGGATTGAAATTCAAAGTCCTTGACCCTGGGTATTGGTGTAGTATGATTAATCACAATAAATGGTGATGAATGTGCAGGGCTCCAGATAAGGAATTAGTAATTGAGTATTGTCACTCCATCATTTCTGAAGCAATTGGGTAATTCAAAATTTTAATTGTGTAAACTAGAATCACACTACTGTTTACACATCAGCAGACCGCATTTATTGAATAGTTTGCTTCTAAATGAAAACACATCTTGGTATTTCATTAGAATTGTCTCCTTGGAGACAATTCTAATGAAATACCAAGATGTGTTTTCATGGAAAAATAAGAAAATATGCTATATAATTGTGGTCTGTTTATAGTTTTCTGTAGCATGATAAAGATACTACAAATTTTTAATTGCTTTTTGATACTCACTACTTCTGATTTCAATTGGTTTTTTGGCAATTTTAATTGGGTATTTACCTTATCTGGAGCTCTGAATGTGTATATATGTATGATGTTTCAAGTTGATATCACAAGCGGTCACAGAGGTATAGCAATATGAAAAACTTTAATGTAAGTTTTAAAAAAAAAATCTAAGTAATTTGACCTTGGGCTCCTGGGCAGCATGGGTAGGGTATACAATGCAAATATGGAAGGTGATCAATGTGTATATGAAGTTTCAAGTTGATAATGCAAGAGGTCACAGATATAGCAATTTGAAAAAACTTTAACGTAAGATTTAACAAACAAAATTCTAAGTTCTTTGACCTTGACATTGGGCTCCTGGGCAGCATGAGTAGGGTATACAATGGAAATATGAATGTTTATCAATGTGTATATGAAGTTTCAAGTTTATATCGCAAGCAGACAGAGATATAGCAATTTGAAAAACTTTTAATGTAAAACTTCGTCATTTGACCTTGGGCTCCTGGGCAGCATGGGTAGTATACATATGGATGGTGATCAATGTGGGATAAAACTTGGGACGGCGGACGCCAGACAAAGCGGTAACTACATGTATATGCTCCCGCAAAACAAAAATTTGGGGAGCATAAATATGTTCTAAGGCGTCCAAAATTTGATGGTTCAGCACGTGAACACTAGTGTGGTCCCAAACTTCCAATGATGGTCCGAACCTCCTGGTCCAAAACATGCATGGTGAATACTCACTGTAATAATAGTTGATGGGTTTAATGTTTCAGTGTTATTGTCATTAATAGCTAATTTATGGTGGCAGTCGAGTATTTACACATGTTGTGACGAGTCATTTACAAATATTTCTACTGTTTTTCTAGCGATGATAAGATTATCATCTCGGACCTTCCACTTTTAAAAAATCGAAATATTACTATTACCGTTAAGTTTTACGAGCAAAATTGGCAAATTGTAAGTCGAAATGGGGGGGGGGGGGGGGGGGGGGGGGGTTTCGGGGGGGGGGGGGGGGGGGTCCCTAGCATTTTTTAAATGAGAGTCACAGGACCCCAACATTTCTGTGGTGGCGATCACTGTTCATTTTTGGGGGTCCCAAATTTTACAAACGTGTTTTTGGCTTTTCTGTTGGAAGTGAATGGGTTTAACGTCCCACCAACAGCTAAGGTCATATAGACGGGTTTTCTGTTGAGCAGAACCCGAACTGTTTACCTTCATGATCTAAATTGTGTAAACGCTTTGTGTATCAATCTACTGTGTAATAAGCAAGCAACCATATTATTAAGACTTAATATGTGACACGTCGTCGATTAATGTGGACAGTAACCGATGACGTCTTTCCATTTCAAACTTGATATTTATTACGTATTGAAGGAAAATACTGAAAAAGGCAAAATTGAGACGCTGAGATTTTGCGGGTCCCAGGGATGCAGTACTATTTGGCAATGTGGGTCCTCGCTCAATTTTGCGAGCCAGGGACGCAAAAAACACGAGTCAGGGAAATCCCTGAATCCATGACCCAAAATTAAAATAAACTTTGCGCAGCTAGTCATCATCAGGATGCTACATACCAAGTCATACAATAACATGCACGTGCGGTTGTAATCATTACTGACTGACGTGGTGGTGGTGGTGGAGACATCAAAGTCAACATAAAAAGAACATTTTAGAAGCCCTGGTCTCCATCAGTTGATGGTGCAACGTGTGCCACATCATACACTTGCCCTATACTATGTCTATGTGCACTTTCACAGATGATTACTGGAGTCAAAGACACTGGGGCTACATGTACGACTGATGAAACAAAAACACCCGACACAGAGTATGTAAATGATGTGGAGGTGGAGACCTTTTATGAGCCCATTGTGGTATCTGATCATGATGATAGCGTTATCCTTATTGATTAATTATTTGTTTGCATACTTTTCTTTTAAACTGGGCGATTATGAAAACAGACCAAATGTTTTTCATACATGAACATTAATTAAACGCAACTGCCCATGGTTATATTACTTACATTTAATGTACATATTCGGATAGTATCAATTAGATTTGTCGGCAAGTGAGGCTTACAGAATACCCCCCATGTGGGCCTAGACAACCCGACTCCAGTATACTGTAAACCAACTAATATTCGCACGCGAGATACCTTCGTGTTCTTCACGAGGGATTGAAATTCGCGAACATAAATCTCTGCGAATGTTTCCACATTTCCTAGCATAAGATTGTTAAAAATATTTTGCTAATACATGTAGATGTCGGGCCTCTTTTTAACTATAGTTACCTTTCCCATATATGTCTGTGTCATTTTGTGGCACAATTTAATCCTGGTTGTTTTGAATTAACTATATTCATACGTGTTCTCTGTCATGTTCTCGGTAGACATAATATAATTGTATACTCTATGAACAGTTTGAAAACACGTACAAACCAGCTTCGGGATAAATTTACAAAACCATTATCTTTTATTGTTTACCAGACTCTGATTGGTCTAAAGTGACACGCTTGTGACAAGTCAGCTTGTTGTGTTGTTGCTCGAGTTCAAAGAGATACCGCGGTATCAATTTGAAGCGAGTGTAAATCCACGTCGTGGGCACCAAGTCATTCACCGATAATTCAAAGATTAATACACACGATTGCATCAGTGGCAAGTCTAGAAGACCAATTTGCGGATTCTTGTCATGGTTTACAATGTTCGAAATTCACTCGACAAAATATTGATTTTTGCATATTTAGCGTCAAAGTCGGCAAGAAACACAGGATAAATTCAATTGAGAATGTGTTTCAACAAAAAATTGACATCGATTTACGATCAAAATTGAGTTTTAAGATGAAAGAAAAATGGTCTTATCGATTGACACCCGAGCAAGTCGCCCCCACACCGTTTCGGACCTACTTACTATTTCATCTGTCTTTTATATTTTTTGTATCCGTGAGAGCGGAGACCCTTATAGTGTAAAATTTGAGTCACAATAACAGCCCAAACTATCACATGAAAGTATGCATACTTTGACATTGGTTATCCTTTTATTCCCATTTTTGTAAACCAACTGTAAAATCATCCTGTTAAAGTATTGGCCTATGAATGTTTATAACATTACTGTGAAGTGTTCAACTTCTCACTCATCAGACTGTGTAGCAAAACGTCAGGACAGATTGGGCTGTTATTGTGACTAAGTGTTGCTGCCTAGATGCATCAAATTTAAATATGGTGAAGTCCAGATTCACCTAGAAATTAACATATATCACATTTTATGCGAACAGATCTCTTCAGACTAAGGAAGTATGTAGACTAGATGGCCGCGGCCTGCATGTCGCGCCTTGTGGCGAGGCATGGACACTAAAAAAAGGACACTAAAAAAGATATAGTATAATGAAAAACTTTAACCAAAAAACTTAACCAAAAACTTTAACCGGACACGCGTACATACGTACGCCAAAGTGCCGACTATATCGCGCTTTCCGCAAGCGGGCGCGACAAAAACTTTAACCAAAATTAGACCTTGACATTGGACACAGGGGCCACACGGGAGGCGGGTAGAATGAAAATATAGATGATGATAAACACCCATGTGAAGTTTCAAGGTAATGGGCGAAGCAGTTGCAGAGATATAGTGTAACAAAAAACTTTAACCAAAAATTTCAAAGTAATTAGACCTTGACATTGGGCACAGGGGCCGCACGGTAGGGGGGTAGAATGAAAATATACAAGTTTCAAGGTAATGGGCGAAGCAGTTGCAGAGATATAGTACAACAAAAAACTTTAACCGGACACACGTACGTATGCCAAAGTGCCGACTATATCCCGCTTTCCGCAAGCGGGCGATACAAAAAATTAACAAAATAGGTGATAAAGCACAATTGTATGCAACTGTAACTTAGAAAACCGTGGGAAACAACTTAAAATACCTTTTTAAAATAATTTGCAATAAACACTATTCTTAGAATATGCTTATTCACTTGTTTTCTAGTGGCATGAATCAATGAGAAGGCAAGAATGCATGATAATTGGGGCTATGCGCTTAGCCTTAGGAACCCGTTCACCAGTGCATTATTTTCCCCAGCGGAATCCCTGACTGTGTTTAAAAGTATTTAAAACAAAAGAGATGTCCCAATACTTAAGGTGCAGAAATTATTGATTTTTTTTTTAAAAATTGTGATGTGTCCCAAAACTTGTTTCCTAAAAAATAATTATTTCTCCCCAAAACGGGGGTGTCCCAATATAAAGGGTGTCCCAATACATAGGGTAAATACGGTATTCAGTGTGCATTCCAGGAATTTTTAAAGTCGGGCCAGTTGACCCACCTCATACAGGGGTCGAATTTAACTTTTTAACACACTAGCATTTTTTCGCTAGTGGATTTTTTTTCTACTAGCAAAACTGGATTTTCACTAGCAATTTCTATGTTTAGTTGGATTATGCAATAAGCATGTACATGTATCCTAGTATATGGTTTCAGAGTACATGAAGGTTGTTGCACTCATGTAGTCGATGGAAAAACGTAGCTCAAAAATCTACAGACGTACAGTTACCTACACAAATATTCAATATCAACTTGTTCAGTTTCTTGATGTGATTATACTGCCAGCTTTAGTAATTTGTGAATAATTGACACAGTTTGGAAAAGACATGATCAAACATGTACATTCCTAGTCTACACGTTCCATTATATCAATGGCTGGTAAAATAATGTGTATTTGTTAAAATGAAACCGGAAATGTTTATTTTTGTAATAATATTAATGCGCCGTAGTATTTCAATGTGACCTAGAGGGATGTCGCAATTGATAAATAGCCCAGGCAAAAACGTTCTCATTTACGACCTGTGACGTAGTATTTCAATGTCGCACTAGAGGGATGTCGCAATTGATATATAGCCGGGGCAACAACGTCCTGATTTACGACCTCCAATGTTCCTATCATCGAGGCGCTTTGACGAGAGCATTTCATGATCCAGATAGCTGTTCAGAACAAAATAATCGTGACAGACAGTTTTTTGCGAGCGGCTTTGATTTTAACTAGCATTTTTCAGAAAGCACTCTCATTTTGCGAGTATGCGAGTGCCAAATTCGAGCCCTGCTCATACACAAATTTGAAAAAGGTATAGGCCATCAGTGTTCTGCCAAGAAATCGGAGACATGGGGCCAATGACCCCCCCATGGGTAAAAAAAAGTGGGGACATTTTCAACTAGATGGCTGCGGCCTGCATGTCGCGCCTTGTGGCGAGGCATGGACACTAAAAAAAGAGATATAGTATAACGAAAAACTTTAACCAAAAAACTTAACCCGAAAAAAACTTAACCAACAAGAACTGCGTCTGTCGAACGCGGATGCCACCTGCAGCATATTTGAGAAACTGTGACGGACGGACGGACGGACGGACAGACGGACGGTCCAAACACTATATAGCACCCGTTTTTTCGAAACCCGGTGGCATAATTATTTAACTTATGTACATGTATGGGTAGTTTGACAAACTTGTTATGGAAACTTCTGAATTTGGATAAGTAGGTGATTTCAGGAAGCCTGGGAATGTGAAAAGGATATTAGTTATGGGAAGGCAGCAGGGTTGGCCGGGAAATACCGGGGGCGGGAATTCCCGGCGGGAAATACCGGTATTTCCCGTCCCGGGAAATACTCCCCAAAGTGGGAAATACCGGGAAATATGAATTTTGATGTTATTATTTGATAATTAAAGTTATTTAAATTAAGTTTTAAGCTCAGTAATAGTTAATTAAACAATCAACAACTTACTAATTAGATATTGGGGTTAATTACAATGTAGAGATCTGTTTCATTCCCAACTAGGGGTACTCATCAGGTGGAATATTTGGCAACCATGACTATTATATTTTGGTTGTATTATTTTTTTTAAAATTACTTCTTCATTTTTTAGGAAGCATCTGAGTGTCTGCTAGATACAATTCACAAGGATAACGTCATCATGATCAGACTATGAACAGGCTGTTAATTGTCAACCTTCTCCCACACTAATATTCAGTATCAAGAAATGAGAATAAATGATCTTAGCATGCATGATGTGCATACACATAGTCTCTTACAAGTCTTATATGACTGACAATGTACTGTTGTTTTATGCTTTGCATTTGTATTACTTATTTGCATTATTATTATGACATTTATTTAACGTGAAGACTATGGTACGTATGAGATACAGTACCTAAAATCGCTAAAATTAGCCAAAAGCCTACTAATGTCTACTTATTTGCATGTACATTGATGAGACTTTATTATACTTTAATAAACCATCAGACTATGACAACAGGCTGTTAATTGTCAGCCTTCTCTCACACCTTTTGTGTCATACTGTATAATAAGAACCCAGGTGGTCTGTATATGGTCATGTCAAGTTGTAAAACAATTACACTGACATGTACATGGATTATCCCTGTTATCAACAGGGATTTTCTCAAAATTCTAAAAGCAGCTTTTATTAGTGGCAGGTTACTATAGTAATGAGGGGTGTTCTCATATACAATAAAATAGACAGTTGGCAAATACTACATAGACTTGTAAATAGGGAAGAAAATTGTCTAGATAATGTTTTTTTTCTCTAAATAAACTTATTATTTCTTTTTTTATTGCAGAATGTTTTACCTGTATGCTTATCAGTCTACATAGATATAAACCATAGTAGATATAGGGGAATATAGAGACTTATCTTGACATTTTGCAATGAAAATGACTATCAAGATTCATATTTCCCGGTATTTCCCAGTATTTCCCGGTATTTCCCGCCGTCCTGGGAAATACTCTTATTTCCCGGGAAATTGCCAACCCTGGAAGGCAGGTGTGGCACACATGCAAATTAATGAAGTATTGAAATATTAAAGCGATTACGGAACTTATGTAGATGATATGGCCAGTTTGAGAAACTGTGACGAACTGGTTAACCAAAATTGTTAAGTCATTTAAGTAACCTGGTGAAGGTCAAAAGGCGAAGGACATATAAATTATGAAAAGGCAGGTGTGGCACACATACCAATGAATGAAGTGTTGAAGTATTGAAACGATTAAGCAACTTATGTAGATGCTATGGCCAGTTTGAGAAACTGTGACAAACTGGTTAACCAAAATTGTTAAGTCATTTAACTAACCTGGTGAAGGTCAAAAGGTGAAGGTCATATAAATTATGAAAAGGCAGGTGTGGCACACATACCAATGAATGAAGTGCTGAAGTATTGAAGCGATTAAGCAACTTATGTAGATGATATGGCCAGTTTGAGAAACTGTGACGAACTGGTTAACCAAAATTGTTAAGTCATTTAAGTAACCTGGTGAAGGTCAAAAGGCGAAGGTCATATAAATTATGAAAAGGCAGGTGTGGCACACATACCAATGAATGAAGTGTTGAAGTATTGAAGCGATTAAGCAACTTATGTAGATGCTATGGCCAGTTTGAGAAACTGACAAAGTGGTTAACCGAAAAGTGTGACGGACGGACGGACGGACAGACAGACGGTCCAAACACTATATATGCCACCCGTTTCTTCGAAACCCGGTGGCATAATAATTATGAAAAGGCAGGTGTGGCACACATACCAATGAATGAAGTGTTGAAGTATTGAAGCGATTAAGCAACATATGTAGTCTGTAGATGATACAGGGGCCGCACGGGAGGGGGGTAGAATGAAAATATAGATGATGATAAACACCCATGTGAAGTTTCAAGGTAATGGGCAAAGCAGTTGCAGAGATATAGTATAACGAAAAACTTTAACCAAAAAACTTTAACCAAACAACTTGACGAAAAACTTTAACCGGACACACGTACGTACGTACGTATGCCAAAGTGCCGACTATATCGCGCTTTCCGCAAGCGGGCGCGACAAAAATTTAACCAAAAACTTCAAAGTAATTTGACCTTGACATTGGGCACAGGGGCCGCACGGGAGGGGGGTAGAATGAAAATATAGATGATGATAAACACCCATATGAAGTTTCAAGGTAATGGGCAAAGCAGTTGCAGAGATATAGTATTACGAAAAACTTTAACCAAAAAACTTAACCAAAACCTTCAAAGTAATTTGACCTTCACATTGGGTACAGGGGCCGCATGGGAGGGGGGTAGAATGAAAATATAGATGATGATAAACACCCATGTGAAGTTTCAAGGTAATGGGCAAAGCAGTTGCAGAGATATAGCATAACGAAAAACTTAACCGGACACACGTACGTACGCCAAAGTGCCGACTATATCGCACTTTCCGCAAGCGGGCGCGACAAAAAAGTAGGCAACATTAGCAAATATATATGTGTATAATTGTATATACATTTGTTCAGAGTACATAACTCTAATTACATTTCATTACATTGCACTACATAAGAGTTATGACGTAGTTGTATTTGTAAATGTGTGTTTTAACCCTTTCCCTGATAGAGACGACTTTTGACGCCTCTGCAGAAGATGTCTTTTGAAAACATTGTGGGAAAAGGAGAAATTGCTTGTAACAAGCAATTTCTCCTTTTCCCACAATGTTTTCTACTCTATCAGATAATTTAACCATCATTTGACCCAGCATTTGATTCTTTTATTCAGATGTTTTCGATTTGGATGAGTCGAAATATCGCAAAACAGGGAAAGGGTTAAGGCAAGTCGAAATAATGGTGTTTTTATACGCATGATGCTCAATTTACATATACATAGCAGGGTTGGCCGGGAAATAACCGGGGGCAGGAATTCCTGGTGGGAAATACCGGTAATATGAATTTTGATGTTATTATTTGATAATTAAAGTTATTTAAATTAAGTTTTAAGCTCAGTAATTAGATTAATAATTAGATATAGGGCTTACCGGTAATTACAATGTATAGATCTGGTGGAATATTTGAAAACCATGACATTTATATTTTGGTTGTATTATTTTTTTGTAAATTACTTCTTCATTTTTTAGGAAGCATCAGAGTGTCTGCGAGATACAATTCACAAGGATAACGTCATCATGATCAGACTATGTTTAGACAACAGGCTGTTAATTGTCAACCTTCTCCCACACTAATATTCAGTATCAAGAAATGAGAATAAATGATCTTAGCATGCATGATGTGCATACACATAGTGTCTTACAATTCTTATATGACTGACAATGTACAGTTGTTTTATGCTTTGCATTTGTATTACTTATTTGCATTATTATTATGACATTTATTTAATGTGAAGACTATCGTTACAATTGGCCAAAAGCCTACTAATGTCTACTTATTTGCATGTACATTGATGAAACTTTAATATACTTTAACAAGAAACGAGGCAAAGCCACGAAGGCCAGGTTTTTTCCAAGCATAGACACTTGGATAACATAATTATACCCACTTTTTGTAGACTAGATGGCCGTGGCCTGCATGTCGCGCCTTGGCAGGGATCGATATTAACGGTGTCCCAGGGGTCCCGGGATCCCAGAATTTCATGTGGAATCCCAACTTCCGAAAGCTGGGGATTCCAACGGGACCCCTAATTTTTCGTCCAGGTTTGTCAAAAATACGTATTAATCGTCTGAAATAAATTGAAAATTCGTCAAAATCGCCGTTAAACTTGCCTTTCCGACAGCGGAAACGAGTACGATTTAACGCGAATTCGAGTTGACTTCGGTACAATTTGATCGAGTGCCGAATCGGCGACTTTGCAGAGCGCCACCTGTCGATTGTAACATGGCTCGTAACCTACACCGTAGAAGTATTCCGAACTATGATCCCGATTGAGAGACGCTTATTAAAATGTTCACTATCAAGCGAGTGTTTGATTCTGAACGTCTGGATCTTCGCGATCCACGTAATGAGTTTTCGCGATGTGGAATTTTATTGATAAAGTGTCTCCACCACGGAAAAAAGAAAAAAACACAGGAAGAACGATTAGATTACCACAAGTCCTACGATGTATCGAGGAAGCGTTCGTTCCAGAGCAGTTGGAAGCGTGATTTTCAATGGCTGCGATTCGACGACTGTAAGCAGCTAATGTCTTGTGACATCTGTATGCAGTATGACAAAGTTGGAACATTCGTAAGCAGTTTAGTGCCTTTTACGACAAGCAAGGCTACTGCAAGCACTATTCTCAGGTCAGTTGATCCCGCCCCGGTGCCTGCACGGGGCGCCACGTGAAGAACTCACTTAAGGTGAAAGCCAAAACTAGCTACTCCATAACCAGTGGGGTGAAGTACGGCTCATGAGTGAAATGGTTAAATATGGAAGTTTATCATAAATTACATTCATGATTGCAGAATGAAAATGATCAAAAACGACTCGAGGTCAAGGCTGGGCGATGCGCACCTCAGCGATCTGATGGTAATCAACAGGGAGGTGCCATCTGTTGAACTATATGACCCTGAGTCCGCCATCCACCACTGGAACAGCTGTGGTGTCAGGTCAAGGCGGCCATTCTACAGTGATGTGAAAAAGGTACCGTATAGTTAATAAGACACCAGCAAAGCCAGTACTGCTATAATGTAACCGGTATAATATATTAAAACTGTCTGTTTAAGGCTTGTGACTGCACACATTAATTTGCAGAGGCAAAGGAGATTGAGAATTAGTTATTAAATTATTTTTGTATTTCAATATCATAAATTCTGCACATGTGTGTCTACAAGACACTGCTTGCAAACAATGCAGCCAGCTGTAGATTTTGTTGTTGGTGTTTCAACTTTGTAGTGGCATTTTTATGTATTTTCTTTCAGCCAGTGCCCGAACCGGAGGACACTGATTCGTTCATGGTCATGGCCGAGGAGTTGGAGGGTGCTGAGGGTGAAGAGGCGGAGCTACCAGGAGACGAGTCAGAGATGTGCCAGAAGGCATATCAGTTACTTGAAAAACTGTTATGATTTATATGATATTAAAAAACAAAATATATTGGTACAAAAAAGCATGTCTTTGTTTTATACAATTGTGGGATCCCAAATCCTGAGGTGGGAACCCAGTTTTCAAAAGTAGGGATCCCAGCCGGATCCCAAAGGAAAAAAGTTAGTGTCGATCCCTGCTTGGGGCGAGGCATGGACACTAAAAAAATAGATATAGTAGATGGAAAAAGTTTAACCAAAAAACTTTAACCGGACACACAGACGAACGGACGGACGTATGCCAAAATGCCAACGATATCGCGCGTTCTGCAAGCAGGTGTGACAATGATGATAAACACCCATGTGAAGTATCAAGGTATTGGGTGAAGCAGTTGCAGAGATATAGTACACGAAAAAACTTTAACAAAAAAATTCAAAGTAATTTGACCTTGACATTGGGCACAGGATCGCGCTTTCCGCAAGCAGGTGCAACAATGATGATAAACACCTATGTGAAGTATGAATGTATTGGGTGAAGCAGTTGCAGAGATATAGTACACTAAAAAACTTTAACAAAAATTTTTAAAGTAATTTGACCTTGACATTGTGCACAGGATCGCGCTTTCCGCAAGCAGGTGCGACAATGATGATAAACACCCATGTGAAGTATCAAGGTATTGGGTGAAGCAGTCGCAGAGATATAGTACACAAAAAAACTTTAACAAAAAAATTCAAAGTAATTTGACCTTGACATTGGGCACAGGATCGCGCTTTCCGCAAGCAGGTGCGACAATGATGATAAACACCCATGTGAAGTATCAAGGTATTGGGTGAAGCAGTTGCAGAGATATAGTTACACGAAAAAAAACTTTAACAAAAAATTCAAAGTAATTTGACCTTGCCTTGACATTGGGCACAGGATCGCGCTTTCCGCAAGCAGGTGCGACAATGATGATAAACACCCATGTGAAGTATCAAGGTATTGGGTGAAGCAGTTGCAGAGATATAGTACACGAAAAAACTTTAACAAAAAAATTCAAAGTAATTTGACCTTGACATTGGGCACAGGACGCTCGCAGCAGCTTTCAATGTGATAAACAATGTGAAGTTCAGGTTGCGAGCAATGATGATAAAGAGTATGTACTCGAAAAAAGTTTAACAAAAAAATTCAAGTAATTTGACCTTGACATTGGGCACAGATCGCAGTTCCGCAGCAGGTGCGACAATGATGATAAACACCATGTGAAGTATCAATTGGTATGAAGCAGTGCAATTTAGACCTTAGTACATTGAAAAAACTTTAACATTAAATAATTTGACCTGCATTGGGCAGGATCGCTTTAACGCAGCAGGTGCGACAATGATGATAAACACCCATGTGAAGTATCAAGGTATTGGGTGAAGCAGTTGCAGAGATATAGTACACGAAAAAACTTTAACAAAAAAATCAAAGTAATTTGACCTTGACATTGGGCACAGGATCGCGCTTTCCGCAAGCAGGTGCGACAATGATGATAAACACCCATGTGAAGTATCAAGGTATTGGGTGAAGCAGTTGCAGAGATATAGTACACGAAAAAAACTTTAACAAAAAAAATCAAAGTAATTTGACCTTGACATTGGGCACAGGGGCCGCACGGTTGGGGGTTAGAATGAAAATATGGATGATGATAAACACCCATGTGAAGTTTCAAGGTAATGGGCGAAGCAGTTGCAGAGATATAGTATAACAAAAAAGTTTTAACCAAAAAACTTTAAACCAGACGTACGTTAAAAAGTTAACGTTGAAAATGGCTAAGTCAATTACGTAGAAATAATAGGTGAAGGTGAAAAAATTGTCACATGTTGGATAGTTGTATGTGGTAGGCACCCCTTGGTTATGAAGCTGTGAAAGTTTGGTGGTCCTAGGTGGTACAGTACCAAAGAAATGGACTTAAACACGAAAACTTAACATTGTAAACGCGAAAACTTAACATTGAAAATGGCTAAGTCGACTACGCGGAAAAAATGGGTCAAGATAAAAAAAAGAGTAACATGTTGGATAGTGATATGTGGTGGGCACCCCTTGATTATGAAGCTGTGAAAGTTTGGTGGTCCTAGGTGGTACAGTATCAAAGAAATGGACTTAAACACGAAAACTTAACATTGTAAACGCGAAAACTTAACATTGAAAATGGCTAAGTCGACTACGCGGAAAAAATGGGTCAAGATAAAAAAAAAAGTAACATGTTGGATAGTGATATGTGGTGGGCACCCCTTGATTATGAAGCTGTGAAAGTTTGGTGGTCCTAGGTGGTACAGTAACAAATAAATGGACTCAAACACGAAAACTTAACATTGATTGTGGACGCCGCCCGCACGTCGCCCGCCCGGCTTTCGCCAATCCAATAGCCTGGATTTTTTCTCAAAAAACATGGCTAATAAACCATATCAGACTATGACAACAGGCTGTTAATTGTCAGCCTTCTTTCACACCATTTGTGTCATACTGTATAATAAGAACCCAGGTGGTCTGTATATGGTCAAGTTGTAAAACAATTACACTTAGACTGTACATGGATTATCCCTGTTATCAACAGAGATTTTCTCAAAATTCCAAAAGCAGCTTTTATTAGTGGCAGGTTACTATAGTAATGAGGGGTGTTCTCATATACAATAAAACAGACAGTTGGCAAATACTACATAGACTTGTATATAGGGAAGAAAATTGTCTAGAAAATAATGTTTTTTCTCTAAATAAACTTATTATTTCTTTTTTTATTGCAGAATGTTCTACCTATAGGCTTATCAGTCTACACAGATATAAACCATAGTAGATGTAGGGGAATATAGACTCATCTTGACATTTTGGAATGAAAAAGACCACGAAGATTCATATTTCCCAGTATTTCCCAATATTTCCCGCCGTCCTGGGAAATTGCCAACCCTGATACATAGTGAAGTATGTTATACTTTATAAACCATATATACATGTGACACAAGTAATAATTCATAACTATATGGCCGCGGCCTACATGTCGCGCTTTGTGGCGAGGCATGGACACTAAAAAAAGAGATATAGTATAACGAAAAACTTTAACCGGACACACGTACGTATGTACGTACGCCAAAGTGCCGACTATATCGCGTTTTCCGCAAGCGGGCGCGAAAAAAAACTTTAACCAAAAACTTCAAAGTAATTTGACCTTGACATTGGGCACAGGGGCCGCATGGGATGGAGTAGAATGAAAATATAGATGATGATAAACACCCATAAGAAGTTTCAAGGTAATGGGCAAAGCAGTTGCAGAGATGTAGTATAACGAAAAACTTTAACCGTACGTATCGCGCTTTCCGCAAGCGGGCGCGACAAAAATGGTTCTACACAGCAATTTCATGAATAAATTGAGATGTTTACTCTGGATCGCCAGTTCTTCTTACATTGCCCGGTGTCCGTATAGTTTCCTTCCTGCTGATCTATATATAACTTCGAGGGCGTTTCGGACCGTAACAGATTCGTTATTTATGTTTGATTTTTTTGTCCCAAGTTTAAACTTAACTAAAAAGTCGATGGCGCGCCATCGCAATATACCCACTTTCCCCAAATGCTAAGTCCGAAAGGGGGAGATAATCCATGAGGGAGGGTCGGATGAAAAATCCGAATTCACTTTGCGCATGTGCACATGATAACGAAGCTACATAGCAAATATGAGGCGCGTAGGTATGAAGGTGAAAAAGTTTTTCGAGTTACAAGGAAAAAATGGGAAATTCTGAGTCCGAAAGGGGGAGATAATCCATGATGGGAGGGTCGGATGAAAAATCCGAATTCACTTTGCGCATCTGCACATGATAACGAAGCTACATACCAAATATCAGGCGCGTAGGTATAATGATATATTAACATTGAGCATGCAAAAGGTTCATATATCATATGTGATACAGAACTTTCGCGTATATGTTGATTACGCATAGTAAGGTTGTCCTGAAACGGTTTTGGTCCAAGCTTGTTAGCGTCCGAATCGTTAAAATACTATAAATTACTGATTGAGGCCTCGGTATGTCGTAATGAAATTGAAACACTTTATATCATCAATGCATTTTAAATCTTAAAGGTACGTGCTCACGCAGCAGGTTACACTGTACTGCAACTTTTCATTTTCTGTCATGCCTTATATGAGCCATATATCTACCCACTAACGAGTTATTTTTTAATTACGGCGCATGTTAATTGGTGTTAAATCGCATTTTATATGCCGCGACCAGAAAGAGTATTTTCTGACCTCGTGCTATTTTTACCAAAATGCGTCATGTGACACGGTCAATCATATCACATCTTTGACATGCGCAGTGAAGTATCGGAAGTTGAGAAGAAAAATCTCTATTCCGAGTCCAAATCTACACTAACTCTTTCCATTTGGTGATCTGATCGCCAATATGAACCACTCTCTCTCTTTCTCTCTGGACTGCCTGTCCCTTAGACATTTCGCCTTTCTTTTGGCCGACGCTGTTTCATACAGTCCGTCCTGGACGTTTCGACATGTTGATATTCTTGTTTACATATTGGGAAGCCTGCTGGCGCGCGTAGTAAACTGCGCATGCGCACCGCAAGCCGTGATGTGAAAGTCGTCGTCCCCGCACATTATCAAAATAGACTGTTACCGCCGCGCGTCGCTAACAGTAAATTGATAATTAATAAATGATTATATTTGTATAGCGGGCACTCGTGTAATTTTTAGAACTGGTGGAATAGTGACATAATTATACACTTATTTAATTCCTATAAAGAACATTTTGTGCCTACTGCGTGGGCATGTACCTTTAATTACATACTTGTACAAATTTAAATTCTGTAGTCTAAAAGTTGAGCAAGAAAGGGGTTTAAAGGAGATATAAGAGGATTCTGTTTTCGCGATACGCTTATGTATTCATCATTTATATATCAAATTTCACAGTAATCCGACCAGAATATGCCGTTATTTTAAAGATTTCATATTCCGGACAGCCAGTTTTTGCAGCCATCACTGCATGACAAACTTCCCCTTATTTTGCTTACCACTACGACAGATAAACAAAATGGATTCAACCAATCAGCATAGAATAGGTGTGGCTTCGTTGAATTCAGAATACACCTGTCCCAAAGTCCACTTCCGTATTTGCCTCCGGTCAAATCATCGGATAAGTTGTTTGTTGTGCCAAACTATTAATGACCTCCGGCGGCATCTGTTTGATCGTAGCTACACACGCAGGTCACTGATTATTTCAGCTCAAATTCCATTCTGGCTCAGCTGTCTGTTTAACCATGAATTACAACAGAATTCCGCACAGATAGTCATCGCTGGGTATCACGTTACGCGCGAGCATCTCGGGCCTCAAAACTGTGACCCCGATAATTATAAATAGATGTCACGCACGTGCTAGTCATATGTGATCCATCTCCCGCCATATTGAAGATGCTCTGTTTACTTTCTGCTTCGTGTGAGAGTGATCTTAGAATTTTGCTAATCAACACTTTATTAGGGGAGTTTGAGATAATATTTTCATGTCATATTGGAATATAGTCTATCAATAACAATATAGCGAAGTATGAATGTCAATGCCCTGCAGGTTTTTTCTATATTTTAGTGCGCGAATTGTAAATGCTATTACGCACATTTTTACTATGCAGCGTGGTGTAGCGAATAGGACAACCTGTTGCCTATAAAGCGGAATATGTGCATTTATATATACATGTACATGTGTAATCATCTCTGCAGCTGATCAATGTCTACAATTGATTAAGGTAGGAAACACTGCTGACAAACAGTACAGGTCATAATTAGTTCATCAATATATATCCTGGGGTGACTTACAGCTTTATTTAGAACATTGTCTTAGAAAATAAGTCACCTTAATGGATAAATTTATAGGGGATATTGCAGGTGCGTTCACCGGAAAATTCCCATATTATGCAATAACATGACCTCTGATTCGTGGAAAATCATGACAAGACGCAACTCCTGTATGCAGAAATTTACATGTCGGGTAAAAGAAAGCACGTCGGGTGACCGTTTGATTTCACAAAGGTATGTCAGGTCCGATATGCTATACATGCACTTATTATTAATATTGTACAGTTCAATTTCATGTAAAGAATTTCAGGACGTTCAGTCCTTTGATTTAATCACGTTACCTCCCTTGATTACTTTCAAAAAAGAAAACAAATTCACTGATCTTGTTTGTATTATTTACACTATTTAAATCACATTATTATAAATACACATGTAGCTGTAGATACAGTGGTTAATAACATAAGTAACAACATGCAATCAAATCATATATGAACTTGAGGACAGAACGAAAGAAAAATTATGTTGAAAAATCTTCCAAGTTCCAACAAACCTTTCGTCTGTCATCTTTCCTGCCATAGGGATGAGGGTTGGAGTTGTCTTTTCGCCCCTCCATAGTTAACCCTTCACTTTCCTCGTGGATGGCTTAGTATCAGTTGACGTATTCTTGGTTTTGGATATATACTGTATAAAATTCTCTTGGATATCACCACATGCAACCAACTACGATTAAGATGGCGGCAACGCTGCTATACTACGATTGGACCGTTGAGAGTCACGTGCGTTGGAGGTATGACTAAAGTGCGCATTGGTGATTTTTGGCGCATTGGGCGCATTGGAGTTTTATATGTTATATATCTTCTAACTAATAGCATACTTTTTTTTCTTGTTGTATATAATATACTGTTACATATCTATAATATCTATTTAAGTCAAGGTGAAAAAACTGGATAACAGAAAGAGTTATCTCAAATATATAAAGAAAACATAGGTCTACCAACCTCCTCTCTTCTACTACTCTTTCTACCATTCTTCCTGCCGTAGGGCAAAGGGTCGAAGGCGTCTTTTCGCCTCTCCATCACAAACCCTTTATGGCCCCGACGACTCCCACTCGGTATGTATACGTATTCGTCGTATTGCTTCTCTTTTCTTCACAAATCAGAGAAAATCAGTAGATTCGTCCATCTACGTTAAAGATGGCGGCAATAATAACAAAACGACGTCGGCTAGCAACGCGCTACAATTGTCACGTGATCAAACGTAACGTCGACGACACAAACGTCGTTGACCTTGGCGTTGAACGACGTCACGACTTTCTGTTTGGGGTTACTACCTACGTACATTGGTCTACTTGTGACTGGAGAAATGGGGTTATGGGTTTTGCGACAAATGTAGATCCAGCCAGCCTGTGTATCAGTACAGTCTGACCAGGGCCTGTACAGCTCGCCTGTCTACCAATGAAACACGTGTACTGCTTCTGACAAGCAATATAGGTCGTTATCAGGTTACAGGAGTGTGCGTGCTATTTGATCAGGCCAGTTACGCTGGTCGCAAATACAATAAGCCCAATTCCTCTAGTCACTGCCACATATGACCTCGATCAGTGCCTATGATGGACTTGAGCACCGGGTCCTTCGATTACAGGGCAGTTTCTCTACCAGACCACAGATAAGCCTGAACAATTATTCCTCCACTCAACATCTGGCTTACATTAGCTGCACGTGTTTCGCTTGATAGGCAATAGGTTGCACTATATCATTACACCACGATACACAGTAAAATTGTGAGTAATAGCATTTACACTTGGCGCACTAAAATATAGAAAACAATATTGCAGTGCGTTGACGTTCATGCTTCGCTATATTGTTATTGCATGAGAGACTATTTACAATCTGACACAACACTATTACCATCAACTTACATAATAAAGTGTGTATTAGCAAAATGTTTAGGTCACTCTCCACGAAGTAGAAAGTAAACAAAGAACGCGTCAAACGTACATATTCGCAAGAATACTCCGTCAAAACGCTTATGCAATGCAGGGTAATTTGGGAAACTCTTACAAAACAATTCAAATAAATATACTGACAGACGGACGCACGTACGATCAGTAGCGAGGGTAATTGTATTTATGTGAAAGGATGTATCGTTACTAAGTAGGCTAATGCATGTGTGCAATATGAAGATATTAGCTGAAGGCAAACATAAATTGTAGGTGATTTGAGAAACTCTTACAAAAACGTTCAAATAAATAAACAGACAGACGGAGGCACGTACGATCAGTAGTGAGGCTAATTACATTAATTAATGTGGAATGATGTATAGTTACTAAGTAATGCATGTGTGTAATATGAAGATATTAGCTGAAGGCAAACATAAATTATAGGTGATTTGAGAAACTCTTACAAAAGCCTTCAAATAAATAAACAGACAGACGGACGCACGCACGTACGATCACTAGCGAGGGTAATTGTGTTAATGTGGAACGATGTATAGTTATTAATTAAGTAATGCATGTGTGCAATATAAATATATTAGCTGAAGGCAAACAGACATTATAGGTGATTTAAGAAACTCTTGAAACATAAATAAACAGACTGACGAGCGCACGTATGATCAATAGCGAGGGTAATTGTATTAATGTGGAATGATGTATCGTTATTAAGTAATGCATGTGTGCAATATGAAGATATTAGCTGAAATCAAACATAAATTATAGGTGATTTGAGAAACTCTTACAAAAACGTTCAAATAAATAAACAGACAGACGGAGGCACGTACGATCAGTAGCGAGGCTAATTGCATTAATTAATGTGGAATGATGTATAGTTACTAAGTAATGCATGTGTGTAATATGAAGATATTAGCTGAAGGCAAACATAAATTATAGGTGATTTGAGAAACTCTTACAAAAGCCTTCAAATAAATAAACAGACAGACGGACGCACGCACGTACGATCACTAGCGAGGGTAATTGTGTTAATGTGGAACGATGTATAGTTATTAATTAAGTAATGCATGTGTGCAATATAAATATATTAGCTGAAGGCAAACAGACATTATAGGTGATTTAAGAAACTCTTGAAACATAAATAAACAGACAGACGAGCGCACGTATGATCAATAGCGAGGGTAATTGTATTAATGTGGAATGATGTATCGTTATTAAGTAATGCATGTGTGCAATATGAAGATATTAGCTGAAATCAAACATAAATTATAGGTGATTTGAGAAACTCTTACAAAAACTTTCAAATAAATAAACAGACAGACGGGTGGGCACACGTACAAACAGTAGTAAGGGTAATTGTGTTAATGTTGAATGATGTATCGTTACTAAGTAATGCATGTGTGCAATATGAAGATATTAGCTGAAGGCAAACAGAACTTATAGGTGATTTGAAAAATTCTTACAAAAACCTTCAAATAAATAAACAGACAGACGGAGGGACGATTATTAGAGATGGACGGACAGACAGACAGACGGACAGACAGGACAAAACCTATTGGGCACCGCTGATTCTCGACGAGGCCCTAATTAGAGCAATGTACTCAGAACTAGAATTACGTATGCACCCATCGCGAAGTTATATGTGGCTGTGATTGGAGAAATGGGGCTTATAGCTTTTTCGACCAGTGTAGTTCCAGATCAGCATATGCATCGGCACAGTCTAATCAGGATCTACACTGTTCGCGTCATTTATGGGTGTTATTTGATCAAGTTACTCTGGTCACAAAACCCATAAGTCCCATTTCTTCAAGCACAGCCATATACGTGTATAATACACGACAGTAGACACCACCACAGCAGTGATGGTACGCAAGTCACTACTTTGTACCAACTGTGACAATAGCCTCTTCCCTAGAATGTAGGAAACGTCTAAGGGTCGAAGTTGAACTCTATTTTTTCTTGGGGGTGGGGATGAGGGCCCAGATCCACCGTTTAAAAGACAGCCATGACATTATTTTAGCCACCACTATAAGCGTGTAACATTTTGCGTATGACAGTCCACGGGTACTCATTTTCGGTATACCTCGTCCATTTACTCAACCGATCAGTTGTGCACATATACCCATGCGTATCTATCTCCACCCCATTCACACCACCTACACACATCCCATCAAACTGTTTACACATGAATCGCCGGCTGAGAAAAGTACCCTAATTGGGATATTTTCTACATTTGTACCATTTACACGGACTTACGAACGGACGGACGGCCAATTACCATCTCGTACATTGGACACACGGACGGACATGTACCCGTATATATGACACGACGTATAAACAAAGCTGACCGTTCGGTCATCCCTATGTAAACAAAAATGACCACTCAGACAATACCGCTACGACAGGTATAGTTCACTCCAAACTCCAACTCCAACTCCAACTCCAACTCCAACTCCAACCTCTCTCTATCCATCATCCGTATCCATCTGAGGGCGAACTGGTTGCTATATACTACTGTAGTGACTAAATGGCGAATATGGTAGGTCTTGATTAGCCTGGGCCGATGCGCAGACTGATCTTGTGCGACACTGGTCGCAAATTCATCGTTCCCATCAGACCGACGTTACCATTCCGTGTTGCAGCCAGAGAACAAAAGTCAACAACAACTAGAATTGTTGCCTGTCGGCAACCGAATGCCTCCGCTGGCAGCCAAAGAAAACGAGGCACATTTGAAAACACAGATGGCCAGAGAAGCGTGGCTTTGTCACAGCATGAAAGTAGACTATCAGAGCAATGGGTGTGCTCTGTCGGATCATTATTGTTGGCAGTCGGAGTTGAGGTTTCTTCCATTAGCTGATCGAGAAGTTCGTCGCAGTTCATTTTTTTCAAAATTAGTAATTTAACTATTCTAACAAGTCTCATCACTTTAACATATTGCCAAGCGCACCACCCGATACTTATGATCACCATTATGCTCGCAACAAAGCTCGCAGCGGAGCACCAAATTGTTAACATTGTTAACCATTGTTCAGCATTTGTTCAACATTTGTTAAGCATTTGTTCAGCATTGTTCAGCAATTGCTAAGCATTGTTAAGCATTTGTTCAGCATTGTTCAGCAATTGCTAAGCATTGTTAAGCATTTACTCGGCAATTACTAACGAGCGTTAAGTAATTGCTAATTAATTAATAACTTCGTAAGCAGTTGGTTGATCAGTCTTTAGCAAAAGCTTGGCGTGCTTAGTTTCGGAAAGCGTCTGTCGAACCTGCAGGCGCTCCTCGCGCGTTGGGATAACGTCATTCTCTCGAAGACAGTCATCGAATGAGTCTCGGTCCTTGCAGTGAAAGAGGGCGACCCATTTCGTTTGCTCGCGCAGATCCTTGAGGACGGCGTTGTATTTTTGAGTGGATATCCATACGCTTTGCCTCGCATGGCGGCCAGAAAATGCGAGCTCGGAGAGCATGTCCTTCTTTTTGGTCATCGCCGCCTTGGCCGAGCAATCGTCAATCACATATAGGGTGGGCTCACCCTGGAATCTTTGGTATAAACCACGCAACCAATCGTGAAGCCTATCACCGGGGTCAATAACGTATACCTCAGGGTCGGTCCATATCCACGTTCGCCGCTGATAAGTATCGTTGTGCCGCACAGTGGGACACAGGATCACAATATGACGAAAGGCATCGCGGTAGGAGCCCTCGAGCAAGTCGAGGATGAAAACCGTTTTTCCACATCCTGTCTGCCCACATATTATGGCAGAGTGGGCATCTCCAATCGTGAATTGGTATTGATTGCTAATTTTCTTAATTTTTTCAAAATTATTAATTAATAAAACGTTAGATGATTTTTTTATTAAATCAGTAGAGAGCTGAGACGTATCGGCCATCTTCGATGTTGAGTTGTGCGTCTGTAATTATATATAAGTACACGTTCAATGGCCCGGTTCCGTCCGCCTCTTTGGTTATCTGGATCGTCACACCCTCGCTAGCGTTCTCAACTTGGCGTCCGCTGCCGTGTATTTGGTCATCGTCGCTGGCTCGCATGTCTAGCCATAACGCGTATTTGGTATTCAGGAACTCCGCGAGGGAGACGGCCGAGAGATGCAGGTCTTTGGCAACTGCTGCAACCTCCGGAGAGCGCTTAGAGCCGGCAGCAAACTGCTTTCTTACTTCGTCCCACTGCTGGTGCGCGCGAAGACCCGCGCTGTAGAGTTGATTGGGGACTCCCTCGATCGTCACCTCTACCTTCGTGATTTTGGGGTTATAGAATCTGTCGGTTTTTCTAACACCGAGCGCTACCCGAGCCTCCTCGAACAGCATCAGTATACCTTTCATCGAGCGGGCGGGTACGTTGACGTTAATATTCCACAATGTGTCGCCTTTGTCTTTCGTCATCTTACGATGGCGAAGAACTCGGTCGTAAAGTATGGCAACGCGCCCGGCGTACTGGGTTCTGATCAATCGCGCGAGTTCGGGCATCGTGACCATGTCGTACTCCAGCGAAACATTATCGATCGTATACGTCGATAACAGTCGCTGGCTATGATAACTCGGCCGTAGTCGTTGAACGTTAGTTCGTATTCGAGGCGGTCAGCCAAAGCGCTCTGATAGTAGGGCATGTGACTCTCCAGCAACTCAAAGTCGAGCGGGATGTAGAAGCGGTTGCCGTAAGCGCGCCCGCGACCGCGTTGTCACTAGCGTTGTTATCTACCTTGTTAGCAGCCCCGATTCTAAGTTTGGTTACGTTCTTATTTTTGCTGGTGTCAATACCTTGATAGACAGCGTTTTCACGCTCGTGTGACGTCTTCCACAGGTCCTGATAGCAATGGTAGACGTCGCTGTCGTCGATCGACATCACCTCATTACCAGAAATCTTTATCATGGTCTTCTTGACGATGGCGCGACCCAGGTTCTGAACGACGGTTCGGTCCGCGTCCGTCGACGTTAGCGAAATAGTGAAAGCGAGGCGAACAGTACCCGGCACAATGACGTCGTTAGCTCCGAGGTTGGGGAAGCGGACCAAGAGCTGCTGGTTCTGGTCGATCGTCGATGGGTTGTTCGTAATAACGACACTCTGTCTCACGCCTTTTGCCCCGAGGGGCTCACGCAGTCTGCGGTATGGATTGAGTTTGCGACCGTATTGACTCGAAGTTATAATTTTTTCAAAAATTATTGAAACTATTAAACCCGTATGGTTTTGTCTTTAATACATAATTAATATGGCTGATTACGATGTTGAAATGGATGAAATCGGCAGAGACGATTACCTCGATGGTGATGATGATAATTTCGAGGATTCCCTCGATACACCCACCATAGAGACTCCAGTTCCAATCCAATCACAATTGGGTGGCGCTACCACTAGTCAAAGTCGGGAATTACTTGAGGGAGCTGTAAACGACTACTACAACAGTTTGGCAGAAAAAGGTCTGGTCCCCTCTGTCGGTCGCGACTACTCCAAGTTCAAATTTGATATGAACGGTAGATTGCGACTAAGAGCAGCATCACATCTCCCAATAGTCAACACGAGGACCGGTAAACCCTAGCACTGGGCACCATTGCCGGAAACCCGGGCGGTGGCCGATTCATAAGGGACGAACTAGGATTCACGGATTGGAAGAGGGGTAAAACAATTATACCAGCCCGCGCTGTAGAGGCCCTACAGTCTACCGACGAAACTATGGCGAAGACGGCCACCGCGATAGAAACGGTCGAGCTCAGCGAGGTCCCTCAAATAGCCACCGACGTTATTAACACGATGGAGTCCACGTTCAGCGTGCAATCACAATTGGGAAAAATACTCAACGATGACCCACCGTTACCTCTTCGAGAACTCCGTGGACTCGATAAGGCTCTACAAACGGTCCGGGGCGAACTGGTCCTTAATCTCTCCAAACTCACGGCGCTGGATGAACATATCGCGCTAGAAGAAAGAAAACTGGAGGAAGCCGGTGATGATAGAGAATCTACCGAGCGGATCGCCGAACGACTGCGGTCTTTGCGGGACGAAAGAGAAGCTCGTTTGGAGGCCACCTCGACTAACCGTGAGGCTCTCCGCAACCAAATAAGTCGGATCCGCGAAACAATCTCGAGGGTCCTGCACGAGGAGACGACACTCGGTGAGTGTCTTCGCACTCTGTTCAGAGAACAGGGCATCACGATAGCAAGCATCCTCGTTGCTATCAGCATGACTATATCGACCTTAGTTCTAGCTTTCACTGGTGGTGCCGCACCAGCACCCGCACCAGCACCAGCACCCGCACCAGCACCCGCGCCATCAGGCGGAGCCAAGGAGTGGGTAAAAAAACAACTAAAAGCCCTCGCCAGTCTCCTGGCTAAATTAGCCGAAAAGGCGGCTGCCGCACTACCTGGACTGATCGGAAGTATAGTTTCTTATTTGCTATCTATATTATCAAAAACGTCCGGATGGCTAGCCAAAAATACTTGGGCTTTAATCGTGGCAATCGCCGGTCTCCTACTATTCTTCGCCAGAGAGTTCCTAAAACCAAAGCGCAAATAATCCGATCGCCACGAGGGCGACGACGAGCCCTAATTTCTCCTCCTCGTGTGTTGTGCTTCCAATCTCGATTGGTGTTCCCTCAACACTGTTGACGATTGACTTGGGGGGACTCAATTCGTGAATTGGGGTGCTGGGTTCAACTTCAATCCCGATTGTGTTGAGTGAGGCGCATCCAATCGCGATTGGCTTGGGTTTTTTATGACCGGCTTGGTGGGGGGTTTGATGATATCCGCGTTCACGTTCCCGTTGTGGCCAATTTTTTGATTGACGGTGGCGATTACGATCTGATTATTGTAACCGTCAACCGGGTCGTCTCGTAGTATCATATTGCTCGGCGCCATATAAAGACCTATTCCAAATACATAGTCCACTGGGGTGCTGGCAGTCTGCAAAACGTCTTGATAATTCTGGATCGCCTTCTCCAGGTCCACCTTAGCTGAGATGGCGTCCTCAACAAGTACCAAGAACTGTTTTTGCGCGTCAAACGCCGTTCCGAATCCTATTATAGAACTGCGAGTTTGTTTTTGTGCACCTAGTATAGCCCACACATATGTACGAATGGAGTCGTTGAGGCGAGTAACCCCGGCCTGAGTAAATCCAGTGCTTTTATCTAATATAAATGTACTCCATGCTATTCCAACTTTAGATGGTTGGTGTAGTGAAGCCGGATATGTTTGGTAGTAGGTTTTATCTGAGAACATATCAAGAAAAAAACTTGGTCTTTTATGTATTAGGAAACTTGACGTGTACCTCATAGTACTGCTATCGAATGTGCCATCAACAACTTTTACATCATTTCCAGCTTCTTCAAAAAAGGGGTCGCCCATTGAATCGTTCTTGGTGTAAACTTTTTGTTTCCAATCACGGTTTGGGTCCACACCAAATTCGTCACATATCCGTTCGAACTCCTTACGGTTGTATGTGTTGGAAATGGGATTCCACCCGTCGTCTTGAGGTAGTGGAACACGTAATTCTTTCAAAATCCTTCTAATAGTATAATAAACATGAAAGTTGTATAAGCTACTGCTCATCATGCTGTTACTTGGTTTTATGTGGTCTCCGAAAGATACACCACACCCAGTTGTGGCACACCACACGGCAAAATTTAGTTGGTTCTGCCAGAACTGCATCGGAGTTGCCCGCCATCCGTTTACCCCATCCACCGTACTAATCTTGGTCACCCTATATTTCTCAAATATGTTAGTGAAATTTGTGTCGAAACCCATGCCCAAACTGACTCTTATTTTAGGGTGCACAAGCCAACCAATGGTGTTCTTTTGAGCGTATACACCACCAACTTTATACTTTGCATTAGAGTTAAAGCTAAATGCTTTTGTATCCATTGAAAGATATTATTATGTTTGCTACTATAACTAATGTTCAAAAAGGGAGTTGTGAACTTCAAAAAATAATAGACAACTGCTGCGGACAACGCCGGGTAGGCCTTAGATCAATCACCTTCACGGTTGGATGGCAGAATGTGGGGAAGAGCGAAGGGTTTTACTATGTGAAGGATGGACAACAATTAGGTGTAAAGCTGCCTCACGGACTGTGGGAAATAAGACAACTCAAAGATTTTGTCAACTCAGAGCTTGACGGTATAATCAACCTCACAGTATCGAAGGCTACCGGGCTCGTAACAATGACCAACAGAACTGATAATGAGGTAGTGGTCTCCCCGGGGTTGGGTATTCAACTCGGTTTTAGAGAGACATACTCCTCAAACAAAGGAGTGTTTACCCCGGGTGAGTACGTCGGTGATAATCCGGTGGACTTCACCTTCACGAAAACTCTCAGGGTGCACCTGGATCGGGTGAACACATCGTACAACACGGTAGACGGATCCCCCAGCACATTATTGAAAACTGTGCCCGCCAGCGACTGTTTCTATGGCGAGACTGTGACCTTAGACTTCCCACACCCCGAGATGAAAGTTTTGGAATCGGGACATATCCACGAATTTACGGTCTCTATTCTCGATGATCAAGCGAGAAAGTTGAATAACTATTACCCGATTTCGGTAGTTCTCGAAATTTCCAATTGAGTATAGGTGCCCAATATATTATAATTAAAAAAATTAAGAATGAGTATATACGGACCAGGTAGTTCTTCCGATTGGGTGACAAATTCAAAGAATTTGGAACCGGCAGAAGGGGGATTCATCCCGACAGAGGGCGACTTTTAACTACCCAAAAAACAAAGGCCTTGATCAATAGAACTATATCGATGGCCACGGACGAGATTCATAAGAGTCTACTATCACAACTTAGAGAATATGCCCTGGTTGTGAATACACAAAGTCGTGAAGAAACGCATACGGAACTAAACGACCTAGGTAAAAAAATAACCAAATTTCGAAAAGAGGCCCGGTTGGGTATTGATAAAGTCCGAGAAGACCACCAGGCAGACCTTACGGAGGCTTATGGTGCGTTGCGCTTAGAGGACTCTCTCACCAGAGAAGCGACACTTACTGAATTAGACGGGAAAATAATCGATTTTCGAAAGGAGACCCGAACGAATATTGAGAAAGATCAGGCGGCTTATAAGGTGTTGCGCTCAGAGGACTCTCTCATCAGAGAAACGGAACTAAACGAACTAGGTAAAAAAATAACCAAATTTAGAAAAGAGAGCAGGTCGGATATTGATAAAGTCCGGGCAGACCGCCAGGCGGCCCTTACGTTGCGCTTAGAGGACTCTCTCATTAGAGATGCGGCATTTACCGAACTAGGTAAAAAAATAACCAAATTTCAAAAAGAGGCCACGTCGGGTATTGAGAAAGCACGAGAAGACCACCAGGCGGACCTTACAAAGGCTTATGAGGTGTTGCACTCAGAAGACTCTCTCATCAGAGAAGCGGCACTTACTGAACTAGATAAAAAAAATAACCAAATTTCGAAAAGAGACACGGTCGGGTATTGATAAAGTCCGAGAAGACCACCAGTCGAACCTTGAGGAGGCCATTGCGGAGGCTTATGATGCGTTGCGCTTAGAGAACTCTCATAGTAAAGAAGCGACACTTACCGAACTAGACGGTAAAATAGCCGATTTTCTGAAAGAGACCAGGTCGGGGGTTGAGGGGGTCCGAGAAGACCATAAGGATGCCATTGCGGAGGCTTATGGGGCGCTACGCTCAGAGGACTCTCTCAACAGAGAAGCGGCACTTACTGACATATACGAAAAATAACCGAATTTCGAAAGGAGGCTCGGTTGGGGGTTGAGAAAGCAAGAGAAGACAACCAGGCGGCCCTTGCGAAGGCTTATGAGGTGTTGCGCTCAGAGGACTCTCTCAACAGAGAAGCGGCGGTTGCCGATGTAGACGGGAAAATAACTGAATTTCAAAAAGATGCCCGGTCTGGTGTTGAAAAAGCCCTAGAAGGCCACCAGGCGACCATTACGGGGGTTTATGATGCGTTGCGCTTAGAGGACTCTCTCAGCAGAGAAGCGGCACTTACCGAACTAGATGGAAAAATAACCGATAAACTGAAACATGATCGTATAGCCGCGACCAAAGCTCTTGAGGAGGCCTCTTATAAGATTCGTACTGAGGCATATAACGCAAACAGGGCGCTTGCCGGAATAGTGAAAACAATGAAAACGCCAAAACGTGTCATAACAGTTTGGGCTGAGAAGCGGGGCCCATTGGTTGAGGGGCACTATGAATATTCGTTCGGTGCCAAAGCGAGTAATAAATATGGGGGATACACTATGACAGCTGCAGGTGAAGTTATCCAAATGGCGGTCTGCTCGGTTAATGCTAATGGTAAACCTGTGGGCGCGGTCGCGATAAATATTGTAGTAGATGGGGAAGAACGGGGGATTGGAGTCACTAAAATCTCTGGAGATAGTTCGACGATTGTTTCGTTCGCCGGTAATGATCGAATTAGACTTTCCCAAAGCAATGTTACTAACTTTGTTACGAAAATCGGTGACCCAGAGAGTTCTTCCACTATTGTTTCATTGTTAATTGAACTTATTGTGTAAATACTAATATATTGAAATAAATTTAACTATGAACGAATCACTATATTCAACTCTCAATACCACTCCACCAACACTGTATTCAACTCTCAATACCACTCCACCAACACTGTATCCAACTCTCAATACCACTCCACCAACACTATATCCAATTAACGAAAGAAGTTCAGATTTTAGGTTGAATAATATCTTCGCTATGCAGGATATTTTAGTTAGAGAATGTGCAAATAGAAAAAGACACGCTAAAAAATATAAGCGCGTGGCAAACATAGCTGAAGCATCTAGTACGGTTCTGGCAAGTGTTTCTGTGTTGTGTGGGGCGGGGACTGCTGCAACGCTATCTACAATTGTAATGGTTCCACTTGCAGGGGTTTTGAGTGGAATTACCGTTTTATCTGGAACACTTTGTATGGTAATTAGGGCGGCGGGTGGAAAACTCCAGAAAAAAAGTAGAAAACATGATAGAATATCCGTTCTCGCTAGGTCTAAGAAAAATATAGCATCGACGTTATGGTGTCCAAAGCGTTGGCCGATAAGAAAATATCAAATTTAGAGTTTGAATCCGTGGTGGAAGAAATGGGGAGATATGAAGAATTAAAAAATGATATAAGGATCAAGGCGCGCGCCACCATGCCCAAAATTGAGTGTACTGATTGGGATAAATTTAGGGTAAAACTTGGAAATAAAGTCGGAGGAAATGTTACAGCACCATTATAAAATAATTTTCTTAATTTTATAATTTTCCTAATTTTTTCAAAATTATTAATTATATTGGTGCAGTAAACAAATTTACATACCTATACAACAGGTGTTTTTCACTGAGAATTACAAATTCAGTCGAGGATTACACTGTACACACCGTCTGTGTAATTGATACACTCGGCTCTGTTTTACCTTACCTTGGCTATCAATTTACGCATGGTTCATAACCCGTGTAATTGAAACATTGTCGTAATTGATAATTGTACAACACTAGGTAATGTTTATCATAACAGCCTACGTGGTCGTATGGGTTAAGGAGATACTCTATAGAGACGAGGGTCGTGGGGTCGCGCCGCGGTTGGAGCTAAACATTTTTATTTATTTATTTCTATCCCTACAAATGTGGTTTTAAAAAATAATTAATTAATTAATAATTTTGATAATTCTAAAGAATTAATTAAGATAATTATTAATAATTAAAAAAAAAAGTTTAGGTCCTACCGAGGCTCGAACCCACGCCAGCAAAACCCTTCTGGGCCCACCCGGCTAGCCACCTTCTCTGATCTTGTCTTTGTCTTGCTCGTCTCATGTTGTGGCTAGCCGGGTGTTAGCTGTCTGTACAGCACACCCCCATCTATCGGCTGATCTAGGAACCAGTGTCGAAATTCTAGGCAACCTTGGAAGTGCCTGCACGGAAGCACTGGTGTCGAAATTCTAGGCAACCTTGGAAGTGCCTGCACAGAAGCACTGAGCGCTCAGTTTTCGTCCAGGGGCGTCCCCCAAGACAAATTATTGTTGTTAATTTTACATATATGAAGCTAAAACCGTGTTGTGCAATACCAAATATTTACTCGTTTATATTTATTTGTTTTATATATAACAAGTTCATTTTTTATTTAATAATATAGGTTATAACGTTCTAAATTATTAAAAGTAAAATTAAAAAAATAAAAAACATGCCAACCAATCACAATGTAAGAAATACTTCCGGAATATCGATAGCGGGTTGTGTAATACACACCTACGTGTGTGTAGTATATATTACAGTGTGTTTATGTTTCATCCCGGAAGACGTAATCGTGTAATTTCTCTATAAAATGGACATTTAATATACGTGTAAGGTAGGACACATAATTTGCGTGTTTATAACACGTGTAAGTGAAACATTGTCGTCTGCTTGATGTTGTGATTACAACATAAATTTATAAGTGATATCGTAGAAATGTACGTTCGTAAACAAATCGTTGGGTTTTAATAGTTTTATATAATACGCCTTAGTTTCATATCCGATACGCATTATCTGTCTTAATGTTCGTATTTGCCTCTTGTATAGTTGACATAATTGCCGGTATAATATTGTAAATGCAACGTTTTTATCGGAGCGTAATAAATTACGCTGGTATTTCATGTATTCGATATCGCCTAGTGTTCTCATTTTATAGAATTTATATATAGGATTATAACCCCCGTAAGCTTCGTAAATTTCTTCAACACAGGCATTAAAAATTTTCAATTCCAATTGTATTGTATTATCCATTTTTTTATTATTTTTTTTTATTTTTTTTTTATTTTTTTTTTATTTTTTTTTATTTTTTTTTTATTTTTATTTTTTTTTTTTTTCTGTTCAATTTCCAATTTCTAATAATAATTTTCCAATTTCTTCGTTAAAAGTGATATCGTAGAAACGCATATCCGTAAACGAATCTTTGATTTTAAACTGTTTTATAAAATTAGTTTGATAATGTTTCGGTAGTGTTTCTCCGATCCTATTTAGTCGCTTCATTACATAAATTTGATACTTATACCGGCGACATAATTGCCGGTTTAATATTGTAAATGCAACGTTTTTATCGCAGCGTAATAAATTACGCTGATATTTCATGTATTCGATATCACATAGTATTGTCATTTTAACCGTGTTTTAATACTGTAGAAACAACAGCGTAAAATGCTTCATCCAAGTCATTACAAACGTCCAATTCGTTGTGTATTTTATTATCCATTTTGTTATAATATTTTATTATAACCTATTAAATTTATCTGTTCAATTGGACGTGAAAAAAACATGATGTATTTATGACACCAATTTTAGATTTTTCGTGGTTGGTGGGAGACAATTTCCTCGTTAACCAATTTTTGATTTTTCGGGGGTGGTGGGAGTAGTATATGGGGGTGGAAATGATACCACCGTAGGTGGTATCATTTTGACTCCCTATATACTACTCCAACAGTTGCAGCTCAGTGAGATACTAGCTTTAGACCTCTAATAAACACGGCGATGTGGTATCATACTAGTAGTATACAACATTTCACAAGTATGACATGCTGCAATAAAATCATGAATAACGATAAATAATAAATAAAATTCGCAGAAGCGGGATTTTGTTATACATGTACCAAACAATTATTCCAATCATCAATGGTAAATTAATGATATAAACCTGCTTATACTACCGGCTTTATGCGGAAACTCCAGCCATTGAGAGAGAGAGAGAGACGGGATTTGGACTTAAATATTAAACAAAACAGGCGAATTACCCAGGGCTGTCTTTCTGTAATTTAAAAAAAAAGGATGCTCCCACACTGCAAACTACCTTCATCCATATGCATATTAAAACAAGAGATGAGGCAAAGCCAAGAAGGCCGGGTTTTCTTCAAGTCATAGACAATTGGATAACAAATAGTTGGCTATTAATGTTATTATGACCACGAATGAAAGTAACAACTGCCAATGGCCTAAGATGGCAAAATAAGCCAGTGTATGAGCAAACCTACATGCAGTTGCAGGCGGGCATACATGTATTAGTACAATTTACAAGTGAACATCTGTGCTGTGTGGTGAGTGTTGTCCAATTTAACATTGAAAATGGCTAAGTCTATATATTCAGCGGAAAAAATATGTAAAAGTTAAAAAAGGGTCACATGGTGGATAGCGGAATGTGGTGGGCACCCGTTGGCTGTGAAGTTGTGTACGGTGGTACTAGGTGGTAAAGAAAGCGAGATGAGACGGCTTGTCACGAGCCGGCTCATCTGGATCTACACTGTTTGCAAATACCACCGTAGGTGTGTTGAAATAGTTTCGATTGTATCCCTTAGTCTATGATGAATTTATGATACCGAATATGTGACCCCATAAATGTTACTATAATATTCTTCTGATATGTTCTATATGTTCTATATGTGTGTTGAAAACATATATGAGGGTGCTATTTATACCACCAGCATACACAATATGTCGAAAGGCAAACAGTTATCGCACTTCCGATCGTCTGTCCGTCCATCCGTAAGAATCGCGCTAAAGCTTTCGGGTATTCATTATCTCTGCAAACGTAAGTCGGCTTGACTTGAAACTTAATATAGTTCTTTATCACTATCCTTTTTGTGTTATTTCAAAGTCAAGGCCAATTCAGGAGTGGTATTCCTCAGACCATGTGTAATAGAAATTGAAAATGTTAGCGTTATACCCGCTCAATGTTTATTCTGTACTAATTGGCATCTCAGTCTTAATCTATGCTCCCGGGGACAAGAGCCATGGGGTAATATAATTTTCACCCATCTGTCCATCGACCTGTTTGTGTTTCAGCCGATCAGTATCACTATCTGATTATCAACATAATTTATTTTTAAATTTTCTTTCTGGTCTTCAAATTGTCAGTAAACTTACCAAAAAATACAAGTTTATTCTCCATATTGTAAAGAAATATCAGCTTCTAGTACATTTAAAGCACCCCTCCCTCAGTATATTATATATGCACAGCTGCTTGTGTTTGTTCATACCTTTTTTCATTCCCCCCATTAGGTTTACGCACCCGCAGGCTCAGTTGGAGTTAAATATGGTAAAAAAAAACACCCTCAATAGGAAATGAGTGTAATAAAAATATTGTCATTAAATTGTCAAGGAATATGTCAACTTCTCAAACGCACTGATCTTTTTCAATACTTAAAAGATAAACAAATATCACATATAATGTTTGCAAGATACCCATTTCACTCCAGGGGAAGACGAAACATTTGCATAGGTGGTGTAATGATTGTTATTTCAGTCCATTTCTATCTAATGCAAGTGGGGGGTGGTGGGGGGGATGTAGCACTATTATTCAATGGTAATTTAGACTATAAAGTACACCAGTCAAAATGTGATCCCAATGGTAACTTCATCCTACTAGGTTTTGGACCCAGATTTAGACTATCATAACTATAAACATATAAATAATAAAAAATCTAGAGAAAAATTATTAGAAATTATTCAAGAAACATATTTAATCGATCAATTTAGAGAAAATCACCCCCTAATGAGAAAGTTCACATGGAGAGTACAGCCTTTTCAGCAAGCAAGACTAGATTTCTTCCTTATCTCTGAAAATACTTTACCTTCAATTAAAAACTGCATCATTGAAAATAGCTACAGATCTGACCATTCACCTGTATTGTTAAGTTTATGTTTCAACAATTTAATAAAGGGAAAACCACTATGGAAACATAACAATTCAATGCTGAAAGACATAAATTACATAAACATGATTAATGAAAAAATAGAAGAAATAAAAAATCAATATGCTATTCCAATATATAACCGAGAAAACTTGCATGAAATACCAAACAACGAATTGCAGTTCACTATTAACGATCAACTTTTTCTGGAAACACTTATGATGGAACTTCCTTTATAAAAAAAGAAACCAAACAAAAAGAAAAATCATTAACAGAACAAATATTAGACATGGAAAAACAATTAAAGAAAGAAGACATGAATACAATTGAAATTATAAAATTATAACTCCAGAAAACTCGAATCTCATATCTTTATAAGTAAAACAATACCAAAACTTGAAACAGAAAATGGCAAAATAATTACCAGTCAGCCAGAGATATTAAAAGAAACAGAACTATTTTACACCAAACTGTACAGCAATAAAAACAGATACTTCTAATGATTTACATTTGGATATTTTTTTGGAAAAGGCGCATGCACCAAAATTAAATGAATCAGAATCAGAAAAACTAGAGGGATTAATCACAAAAACTGAAGTAGCCGTTGCACTAAAAAACATGACGAACAAGCGCATTTGCATGCGAATTTTATCAAATGTTTTGGCATACACTGGGTGATTTCATTTGTAGGGCAATAAATCATAGCTATCAGAAGGGTGAACTATCTATAACTCAACGACATGGTATAATAACACTAATCCCAAAAGAAAATAAATCTCGAAATTTTCTAAAAAATTATAGACCTATTTCATTATTAAACAAAATTTACAAAATGGCATCAGCATCTATCGCAAATAGAATAAAAACAGTATTAGACAAATTAATAAATTAGGACCAAACAATATTTATTTCAGGAAGATACATGGGGAAAAACACTAGGCAGGTATAGGACATTATGCAATATATTGAGAAAAAAAAAACAATATCCCAGGACTTCTTTTTCTTATTTCCTTTGAGAAAGCATTTGACTCTATTTCGTGGAACTTTATTCATAAAGTACTTCGATGCTTTAAATTCAGACCAACTATTAGGCAATGGATTACATTATTCTACAAAAATACTCAACTATCAGTTAATCAACTTTGTAACCTCTCACTTTTATTCAATAAATCGAGGCTGTCGTCAGGGGGACCCAGTCTCACCGTACACATTTATCTTATGAGCAGAAATACATTCAATCAGAATACGCAAAAATCATAAAATTAAAGGAATTAAAATAAATGGAACAGAATATAAACTAACACAGTTTGCAGATGACACGCGTGCCTTCTTGGATGGATCAGGTGAATCACTAAATGAAACACTTAATGAACTGGAAATGTATGCCCATATGTCAGGACTTAAAGTTAATTTTGATAAAACACAAGTTATTTGGATTGGGGCAAATAATATAGTCACGACTCAATTAAAACAAAATGGAAACTAAAGTGGGGAAATAACATATTTAAATTGCTTGGAATTACTTTTGATACATATTTAGAACAAATTGTGGACATAAATTTCTCGGAAAAAATGAGGCTCATAAAAGAAAAAATCAACAGCTGAAACAAAACTTACTTAACACCATTAAGCCGAATCACAGTCATAAACATTGTAAATATGTACATCGAACTAAAAATAAGAAAAATTTCAAACCTTTTTTGACGGGATGTTCTAAAAGCTCATCTAAAACTACAAAATAAGCTTAAGCCGATAAACATGGATGCATTTCTTTCCAGCCCATTATTTTTTAATAAGGACATACAATGTGGGACAATGGTTTGATAAGGGAATATGTTTTATAAATGATATAAAAAATGATGGAACTTTTGCCTCTCAAAATGAACCTAAAAACAATTTCAACATAAACATAAACTTTCTTCAATATTATGGTCTTGTCAAAGCAATACAATATTGGGGGTAAAAGCTTGAAACTTAACAATATCGAAAAAATATCCATACACACTAAAAATATACATAAAAAACAAAACCGGGACAAAATATATACAAAGACAATATATTTATGGCCGCATATCATAACAAAAGACACCACTCGAAAATGGTTACAGTACCGAATAAACCACAATATTCTGGCCACAAATGATTTCCTTAATAAGATTAAAATTGTAAGTAGTCCATTATGTACATTCTGTAAGAACTTTTCAGAAACAATAACACATTTGTGGAATTGTGAGGTTACAAAAAACATATTTATGGAACTTCAAGAATGGTTAGCGACAATTAATATAACTACATTGTATTACAATTAACGAACAATCATTCATCTTTGGGATTTACGAAAAAACAATGAGTATCTTCAAACAATTTGTGCTATTAGAAACTAAATACTATCTATATTATCGCCAGTGTTCAAAACTAGTTCCAAGTCTCAGCGTACTTACGCATCGAATTCAACTACTGTATGAAACATCCAGGAAGGCATCAATAATGGACAACAAACTTGAACACTTTACAAAAATTTGGGAAGAAATTATCATTTCGCCAGTTTAATTTATGTAACAAAAATACCAAAATAAGATTTCATCTTCAGTTGAGCTGTTTGCGGGTGCTATAATAAATCTCTGCTATTGTGCTCTTTTCATCACCCTCCATTCCATCTCATAGTATAGGTTTGGGAAATAAAGCCATTATAAAGATGAATCTAGTAGAAGAATATAATATACACAGAGTAATACAGGTTCAAGCAAAGACCATGATCTGACGGAACCAGCCGTGTTATATAACCAGTGTGGTGATCGGAACAGATTGTTTATTGGCTCGTCAATACATAATGTTACCAACAACTGTTAAACATTTAATCCTTTCAGCTCTAAATAACTGGAATGGATTATAATAAAAAATGTTTTTTCAATTCGATTCGTTTATTGGCATTAAACAGCAAGAAGCACATTTATAGCCATAATATGTTAATTTTCGGTCAATTCCATTCATCACAAAATATTTTTCAAAGAATCGATTGATAAAATGTTGTTTTTTTTAAACAAATATGAAAATTACTTGCAAAGAGTGCAGATCCTGATGATACAGCTCGTCATGAGCCGGCTCGTCTGGATATACACTGTTTGAAAACACCTATATAAATGGCTGTAGTGTTGAAACATGTAGATGCACAGTAGGATTGAACTTCACATTTTGCAGAGTGGGGCTGGTTCAGTTGGATCATAGGTAATATGAATGATAACATATAATCAATTACATGTGTTACATATACTTAATCAAACTTTGGCTCTTGCAATGCTGGAGAGTGACATTGTCGTCTGATGGGTTTATTATGAGTATTACTGTCTGTTTTTAATAACACGGGCACGTTTTTGATTGCAATTTTAGGTCTCGCATAAGTGATGATTCTAATGTAATACGTTATTTTTTTTAATAACAAGGGCAAGTTTTTGATAGCTTTGTTTTAGCTCTTTCATTAAGAGACGATTCTACTGTACCACTCAACCATGCAGTCTTAAAAATAATAGAACAGTGATTTTTACCCAGTATTGCAAGAGTAAAAGAGGGTGAATATCTGTAATTGTATATTTTGTATATTTTGGCTCCGACCTACCACAAACCTATTACGGGGACAATAAATATTTTCCAAACCTGAAAAAAAAGGTCACATGTTGGATAGTGGTATTTATACCGTCGACACAGTGCGTATGTGCCGTGAAACACGGTGCCGTGAAACATTTTTGATATCCAGTCAATACAATTTTTGCATTTTACAGCCATTTGTAGGTGTCGACGGGATAAATAGAATAGTAGGTGAGTGCCGTGAATGGGAAAACATATCTGGCGCGGCACAGAAATGGGATGTGCTCGGCAGAGCCTCGCCCATCACGTTTCCTGAGCCTTGCCAGATATTTTTTCCCATTCACGGCACTAACCTACTATTCTCTATGTGGTGGGCACCCATTGGTTATGACGTTGTGCAAGTTGGTGGTTCTAGATGGTTAGGTATAGTAAGTGAGAATCAGTTTTAAACGCGAAAACTTAACATTGAAAATGGCTAAGTCAATTACGGAGAAAATAGATAAGGGTCAAAAGATGGTCACATGTTGGATAGAGGTATGTGGTGGGCACCCATTGGTTATGAAGTTGTGCACGGATGGTGGTTCTATGTGGTACAGTAACAGAGAAATGGACATAGACACGTAAACTTAACATTGAAAATGGCTAAGTCAATTACGCGGAAAAAATAGATCAAGGTTTAAAAGGTCACACGTTGGATAGTGGTATGCTGTCGGCATCCGTTGCTTATGAAGTTATGTAAGTATGGTGGTTCTATGTGGTATAGTAAGTGAGAAACATTTTTAAACGCGAAAATTTAACATTGGAAATCGATTACACGGAAAAATAGGTCAAGGTAAAAAAAGGGTCACATGTTGGATAGTGGTATGTGATGGGCACCCGTTGGTTATGAAGTTGTGGATCTAGGTGGTACAGTAACAGAGAAATAGACAAAACACGAACATTAACATTGTGAACGCCGCCCGCCACCGCCCGAAGGCTTTCGCCAATATAATAGCCGGGATTTTTTTTCATAAACCGGGATTTTTTCATAAACCCGGCTAACAAAAATAGCTTAATTCAGCATTGCAAGGGTTTATTCTTCAAGTCATAGACCCCTAATGTAACTAGAGATTATGTTTGTCTGGCATACTGGACCATAAAAAAGAGCATGAAACGAGACAGAGCCACAAAACACAAGCTGAGACGAGGCAAAGCCACGAAGGCCGGATTTTCTTCAAGGCATAGACCATTGGTTAACATATATCTATGCAAGTATGGAGGTTCTAGGTGGTACAGTAAGTGATAAAAACAAATTTAAATGCGAAAACTTAACATTGAAAATAGCTAAGTCGATTACGCACAACAAATAGGTGAAGGTAAAACATAAGGTCACATGTTGGACAGTGGTATGTGGTGGGCACCCGTTGGTTATGAAATTGTGCAAGTATGGTGCTTCTAGGTGGCACAGTAACAGTGAAATAGACATATACACGAAAACTTAACATTGAAAATGGCTAAGTCGATTACGCCGAAAAAATAGGTCAAGGTAAAAAAAGGCCACATGTTGGATATTGGTATGTAAGTTGTGGTGCAACTTTGGTGGTTCTAGGTGGTACAGTGACAGAGAAATGGACATAAACATAACTTAACATTGTAGACGCCATCCGCCCGGCATTCGCCAATCCAACAGCCGAGATTTAAAAAAAGAAACAGGCTAAAAAAAAAGAAAGAAAGAGTTATTTGAAATATATAAAGAAAACATAGGTCTACCCACCTCCTCTCTCCTACTACTCTTTCTACCATTCTTCCTGCCGTAGGGCAAAGGGTCGAAGGCGTCTTTTCGCCTCTCCATCACCAACCCTTTATGGCCCCGACGGCACCAACTCGGTATGTATACGTATTCTTCGTATTGCTTCTCTTTTCTTCACAAATCAGAGAAAACCAGTAGATGCTTCCATCTACTTTAAAGATGGCGGCAATAATAACAAAACGACGTCGGCTAGCAACGCGCTACAATTGTCACGCGCTCAAACGTAACGTCGACTACACAAACGGCGTTGGCCTTGGATGAACGACATCACGACTTTCTGTTTGGAGTTACTACCTACATACCTTGGTCTACTTGTGACTGGAGAAATGGGGTTATGGGTTTTACGACTAGTGTAGATCCTGATCAGCCTGTGTATCAGTACAGTCTGATCAGGGTCTGTACAGTTCGCCTGTCTACCAATGAAACACGTGTACTGCTTCTAACAAGCTATATAGGTCGTTATCAGGCTGCATGAGTGTGCGTGCTATTTGATCAGGTCAGTTACGCTGGTCGCATATACAATAAGCCCCATTTCTCCAGTCAGTGCCACATATGACCTCGATAAGTGCCTAGGGTGGACTTGAGCACAGGTTCTTCGATTACAGGGCAGTTGCTCTACCAACTGAGCTTTGCAGACCACAGATAAGCCTGAACAATACCTCCGCTTTATATGCAACATGTTGCTCTATATCGCTACACCACGCTACACAGTAAAATAGCATTTACATTTCGCGCACTAATATGTAGAAAAGAAAGTTCAGTGCGTTCACGTTCATGCTTCGCTATATTGTTATTGAGAGACAATCCTACAATATGACACAACACTATTATCATAAACTTACATAATAAAGTGTTAATTAGTAAACTACTTAGGTCACTCTCCACGAAGTAGGAAGTAAACAAAGAATGCTTCAAACGTACATATTCGCAAGACTACTCCGTCAAAACGCTTATGTAATGCAGTGTAATGCAATGCAACTAGAAAATGTGGTCTGTCGACGCACTTAGGGCCCCTAATTGAGAAACTCTTGCAAACAAAATCAATAATATAAACAGACAGACGGATGGACCTACGGCCAGTAGTGAGGGTAATTGTATTACTGTGGAAGGATGTATCGTTACTAAGTAATGCATGAGTGCAATGTGAAGATATATTAGCTGAAGGCAAATAGAAATTATTGGTGATTTGAGAAACTCTGACAACAAACTTTCAAATAAATAAACAGATAGACGGGCGCACGTACGATCAGTAGCGAGGGTAATTGTGTTAATGTGAAATGATGTATCGTTATTAAGAAATGCATGTGTGCAATATGAAGATATTAGCTGAAGACAAACATAAAGTATATAACAGACAGACAGAGGCAAGATCAATAGCGAGGGTAATTGTATTCATTAATGTGGAATGATGTCTAGTTACTAAGTAATGCATGTGTGAGATATTAGCTGAAGTCAAACAGAAATTATAGGTGATTTAAGAAATTCTTAAAAAAAACAGACAGACGAGCGCACGTATGATCAGTAGCGAGGGTAATTGTATTAATAATGTGGAATGATGTATCGTTATTAAGTAATGCATGTGTGCAATATGAAGATATTAGCTGAAAGCAAACAGAAATTATAGGTGATTTGAGAAACTCTTACAAAAACGTTCAAATAAATAAACAGACAGACGGGCGGACGTACGAACAGTAGCGAGGGTAATTGTGTTAATGCTGAATGATGTACCGTTACTAAATAATGCATGTGTGCAATATGAAGATATCAGCTGAAGGCAAACATAAATTATAGGTGATTTGAGAAACTCTTACAAAAGCCTTCAAATAAATAAACAGACAGACGGAGGCACGTACAATCAGTAGCGAGTATAATTGTATTAATTAATGTGGAATGATGTATAGTTACTAAGTAATGCATGTGTGCAATATGAAGGCAAACAGAAATTATAGGTGATTTGAGAAACGCTTACAAAAAAATTCAAATAAATAAACTGACAGACGGACGCACATACGATCAGTAGCGATGGTAATTGTATTAATGTGAAATGATTTATCGTTACTAAGTAATGCATATGTGCGATATGAAGATATTAGCTGAAGGCAAACAGAAATTATAGGTGATTTGAGAAACTCTGACAAAAAATTTCCAAAAATAAATGGACGGACAGACAGATGGACAGACAGGGCGAAACCTATAGGACACCGCTGATTCTCGACGGGGCCCTAATTAGAGTAATGTACTCAGAACTAGAATTACATATGCACCCATCGCGAAGTTATATGTGGCTGTGATTGGAGAAATGGGTCTTATAGCATTTTCGACCAGTGTAGTTCCAGATCAGCCTATGCATTGGCATCAGGATGACTGTTCGCGTCATTCCACCAATCAATCATGCTTCTAACAAGCAGCATATATCGTTATCAGGCTATTTGTGGGTGTTATTTGATCAAGTTACACTGGTCACAAAACTCATAAGTCCCATTTCTTCAAGCACAGCCACAGGTGACGGGAACAAAATAACATGACGGTGTATATATAGTATATTGTATCTATGCAAGTAACAACAGACTATCAGATTAGTTGTTCCCATCACCTGTGAGCACAGCCATATACGTGTATATTACACGACGGTAGACAATACCACGGCAGCCATGGTACGCAAGTGAATGTAAGGAACGTCCCTTTGAATGGTATAAGTTGAACTATTTATTTGTGTGTCGGGGGGGGGGGGGGGGGGTGGGGTGGTGGGGTGGAGGTGGTGGGGGGGGGGTGGATGAGGGCCCAGACCCACCGTTTAAAAGTCCGCCATGAAATTAGTTTAGCCACCACTACGCGCGTGTAACATTTTGCGTATGACAGTCCACGGGTACTCATTTTCGGTATACCTCGTCCATTTACTCAATCGATCAGTTGTGCACATATACCCATGCGTATCTATCTCCACCCCATTCACACCACCTACACACATCCCATCAAATTGTTTACACATGAGTCGCCGGCTGAGAAAAGTACCCTAATTGGGATATTTTCTGCATTTGTACAATTTACAGGGATGTACGAACGGACGGACGGACGGCCAATTACCATACCGTACACTGTACGCACGGACGGACATGTACCCGTATATATGACACGACGTATAAACAAAGCTGACCGTTCGGTCATCCATATGTAAACAAAAATGACCACTCAGACAATACCGCTACGACAGGTATAGTTCACTCCAAACTCTAACTCCAACTCCAACCTCCCTCCATCCATCATCCGTATCCATCTGATAGCGAACTAGTTGCTATATACTACTGTAGTGACTAAATGGCGAATATGGTAGGCCCTGATTAGACTGGGCCGATGCGCAGACTGATCTGGTGCGACACTGGTCGCAAATTCATCGTTCTCATCCGACCATTGTTACCATTACGTGTTGTCAGCCAAAGGAAACAAGGCACATTTGAAGCGTGACTTTGTCACAGCATGAAAGCAGACCATCAGAGCAATGGGTGTGTGACATATCAAGCAGATCCATGCAAGGAAATAGACATTATAAGACACAGGGTTCGCACAGACCTTGAAAACTCCTTTAAATTGATTTTCGTCCTTGAAAACTCCTGGAATTTGGTCTTGGTGGTTTTTGTCCTGAAGAAGTCCTTACATCCTGGGAAAATCTCATGCAAGTTTTCATTTGTCGATACAATATTTTATTATTAATACAATTTACCAATTTTGGCCGGGGTGATGCGAACAAAATATGCGTCCGGAGTTCATTACGCGGTGCGACTGCAAAACAAAGCGCATGCTATATCAGTAACAACAGCAACAACAACGGTAAATTTGGAATTGTTACAAACACTTGTTTGTAAAAATCTATTTTTTTATTCTGAAACAGTCCTTGAAAAGGTACCAAAGGTCCTTGAAAAGTTCTTGAAAAATCTTTGAATGTTGTTCTCATAAGTCTGTATAAACCATGAGACACTTACTCAAGTTTGGCACGCACCAAGTATGTGACATGGACCCTGTGCTTTGCGGGGGACGATCGTGGATCGTGAATCGTCACAGGCGGCAGAGGACCAATAGATCAATGGGTGTGTAAAATATCAAGCAGATCCAATCAAGGAAACAGACATTATACGACATTTACCCCCAGCGTTAAGGTTTCCAACGCACCAATTATGTGACCGTGACCCTGGGTTTAACGATCGAGAATTTGTTACAGGGCGGTAGGCCCATTTCAGCCATGCGCGTGTGAAATATCAAGCAGATAAGTTCAAGGAAACATAAATTATAAGACATTTACCCGAGCGTTAAGGTTTTGAATGCACCAAGTGTGTGACATTGACAGTGCGGTAGAGGACCATTAGAGCAATGCGCGTGTGAAATATCAAGCAGATCCGTGCAAGGAAACAGCCATTATAAGACATTTACCTGAGTGTTAATGTTTCGAACGCACCAAATATATGACCTTGACCTGGGCTTAGAGGGGGCGGGACCCTGGGTTTAACGATCGTGGATTTGTCACAGGGTAGTAGAGGACCATTAGAGCAACCCGTGTGTGAAATATCAAGCAGATCCGTGCAAGGAAACAAAAGTTATAAGACATTTACCTGCGTTAAGGTTTGGAACTCACCAAGTATGTGATCTTGACCATGGGCTTAGCGCGGTCGGGACGATCGTGGATTTGTCACAGGGCGGTAGAGGAACATTAGAGCAATGCGTGTGTGAAATATCAAGCAAATCCGTGCAAGGAGACATACATTATAATACATTTACCCCCAGCGTTAAGGTTTCAAACACACCAAGTATGTGACCTTGACATGGGCTCAGCGGGGGCGGGACGATCGTGTATTTGCCGCAGGGCGGTAGAGGAAGGAAACAGAACGTATAAGACATATAACCGGGCGTTATGGTTTCGAATGCATGAACTATGTGGCCTTGGCCCTGTGCTTAGCGGGGGCGGGACGATCGTGGATTTTTCACAGGCAATGCGAAATATCAAGTAGATCCAATCAAGGAAACAGACATTATAAGACATTTACCCGACCGTTAAGGTTTCCAACGCACCAAGTATGTGACATTGACCCTGGGCTTAGCGGTGGCGGGACGATCATGAATTTGTCGCAGGGCAGTAGAGGACCATTAGAGCTATGCGTGTGTGAAATATGAAGCATATAAGTGCAAGGAAACATACATTGTAAGACATGTCCCCGATCGTTAAGGTTTCAAAAGCACCAAGTATGTGATATTGACCCTGGGCATAGCGGGGGCGTGACGATCCTGGATTTGTCGCAGAGTAGTAGAGGATCATTAGAGCAACACGTGTGTGAAATATCAAGCAGATTCGTGTAAGGAAACAGAAAGTATAAGTCATTTACCTGAGCGCTAAGCTTTCGGGACGTACGGACGGACCGACAGACGGACTGGACGGTAACAGTATATGCCCCGTTCACCATAGCAAAACACGGGTAGGCACTGTTCAGCAGACAGTCACTGAATCATACATTAAGGTAGTATCTCACTGGGCTGCGATAGCTCGCGACTAGTTGGAGACACAAAATTGCGAGAAAATACGCGAATTAGCGACAATTTTCTCTTGGAATCACACTGAATTGGTACTTACGTGTCGCGTATGTCGCACGAATGTTGCACAAATGTCGCACGAACTCCCGGGGAAAATTGGGGTTAAATTCGCCGGGAGTTCGCATACATGTCGCGCGAATCTCTTCCAGGGGTCCCAGGGCAGTTCGCGCATGTGTCGCGCCCGTAATATCCGATTCTCATTTTTGTCTCCAATCAATCACAGTTTAGTTTCATAGGTCGCCAAACCCTCACAAAGTTGACCCCTCACAACCCCTCACATTTCTCGCACTTTCTGACTCACGGAAACTAAATTGAGAAGGATTCAAGACGGGTTCGAGACACCCGCGACGACTCTGTGACTATTTTGAGAGAACTCTTGTCGCGCGAATTTTTTTAACATGTTCAAAATTCCCTGCGACTCACGCGAGGAAATTAAGAACCCCTGTGAATGTTTCGAGAAATTTTGGAAACTCCCTCGCGAACGCCGTTCGCAATTTGTCGCCAACAGTTGCAAGCCCAGTGAGATACTAGCTTTAGACCTCTAATAAACACTGCGATGTGGTATCATACTAGTAGTATACAACATTTCACAAGTATGACATGCTGCAATAAAATCATGAATAACGATAAATAATAAATAAAATTCGCAGAAGCGGGATTTAGTTATACATGTACCAAACAATTATTCCAATCATCAATGGTAAATTAATGATATAAGCCTGCCTATACTACCGGCATTATGCGGAAACTCCAACCATTGAGAGAGAGAGAGAGACGGGATTTGGACTTAAATATTAAACAAAACAGGCTAATTACCCAGGGCTGTCTTTCTTTAATTTAAAAAAGGATGCTCCCATACTGCAAACTACCTTCATCCATATGCATATTAAAACAAGAGACGAGGCAAAGCCAAGAAGGCCGGGTTTTCTTCAAGTCATAGACAATTGGATAACAGATAATTGAAAACCTACATGCAGTTGCAGGCGGGTATACATGTATTAGTACAAGATACAAGTGAACATATGTGCTGTGTGATGAGTGTTGTCCAATTTAACATTGAAAATTGCTAAGTTTATTCAGCGGAAAAAAATATGTAAAAGTTAAAAAAAAGGGTCACATGGTGGATAGCGGAATGTGGCGGGCACCCGTTGGCTGTGAAGTTGTGTACGGTGGTACTAGGTGGTAAAGAAAGCGAGAAACTGATCTAAATGCGAAAACTTAATGTTGAAAAATTGTCAATTACATGTACGTGAAATAATAATGTCACATATGGCACACATGTGGTTATTCTGTCTGTTATACATGTTAACCCTTTCAACTCCAAGTAACTGGTATGTACAAACTGATTTTCAGACAAATCTATTTATGACAAGATGTGTTTCTTGTTCACAAACATATGAAAATATAAAACTTACTTTCAAAAGGTACGGATCATGATGAGACGGCTTGTCACGAGCCGGCTCATCTAGATCTACACTGTTTGCAAATACCACCATACGTGTGTTGAAAATGGTTCGATGGTATCCCTTAGTCCATGATGAATTTATGATACCGAATATGTGGGGGTAGCACTATTATTCAATGGTAATTTACACTATAAAGTACACCAGTCAAAATGTGATCCCAATGGTAACTTCCTCCTACTAGACATCACTATTGAAAATAATAAATTAAAAACCTGTATGCATGTATGCATGTATGGACCAAACTCAGATGATCCTCTTTTTTTCAGAACATATCAAAAGAAATTGATGAAATGAATAATGATAAATATATTATATACGGAGATACATAAAAATAATAAAAAATCTAGAGAAAAATTATTAGAAATTATTCAAGAAACATTTAATCGATCCTTTTAGAGACAAGAATTCCGCGGAATCAAATGTCTCGCCTTGTTCCGCCTTGATCTTGACCCTGGGCCCAAGAAAAACAAATTTAATAGTCGTGTATTCATCTACATATCATAGTAAAGGTATGTATAAAGTTTGATCACTGCAGCTGATAAGGTGTTGAATTAATGATCGTAACACGAAAACTTAACATTGAAAGTATTAAAAACATAGAGTTTGACCTTGACTCTGGGGACCGAGAAAGAAAATAATAGTCCTATATTCATCTACATATCATAGTAAAGGGATGTATACAGTTTGATGACTGTAGCTGATAAGGTGTTGAAATAATGGCCGTAACACGAAAACTTAACATTGAATGTATTAACAAATAGAGTTTGACCTTGACCCTGAAGACCCTGGGGCCTGGCAATTTGTTTTTAATAGTCCTATATTCATCTACATATCATAGTAAACGTATATATAAAGTTTGATGACTGTAGCTGATAAGGTGTTGAAGTAATGATCGTAACACGAAAACTTAACATTGAAAGTATTAAAAACATAGAGTTTGACATTGACCCTGGGGCCCGAGAAAAAAAAAAGAGTCCTATATTCATCTACATAATGTAACACGAAAACTTAACATTGAATGATGACGCCGCCGCCGCCGCCGACGACGGCGACTCCGGAAAAGCAAAACCTATGTCTCGCTTTTCGCTTTCGCGGGCGAGACAAAAATCACCCCCTAATGAGAAGGTTCACATGGAGACGACGACAGCCTTTTCAGCAAGCAAGACTAGATTTCTTCCTTATCTCTGAAAATACTTTACCTTCAATTAAAAACTGCATCATTGAAAATAGCTACAGATCTGACCATTCACCTGTATTGTTAATTTTATGTTTCAACACTTTTATAAAGGGAAAACCACTATGGAAACATAACAATTCAATGCGGAAAGACATAAATTACATAAACATTATTAATGAAAAATTAGAAGAAATAAAAAATCAATATGCTATTCCAATATATAACCGAGAAAACTTGCATGAAATACCAAACAACGAATTGCAGTTCACTATTAACGATCAACTTTTTCTGGAAACACTTATGATGGAACTTCCTTTATAAAAAAAGAAACCATACAAAAATAAAAAAATCATTAACAACAAATATTAGACATGGAAAAACAATTAAAGAAAGAAGACATGAATAAAATTGAAATTATAAAATTAGAACTCCAGGAAATTCGGAAAATTAAAGTAAATGGTTCAGTTATTCGATCAAGGGCTCTAAATATAAATGAAGGAGAAAAGGCAACACAATATTTTTGCGCACTCGAATCTCATATCTGTATAAGTAAAACAATACCAAAACTTGAAACAGAAAATGGCAAAATAATTACAAGTCAGTTAGAGATATTGAAAGAAACAGAACTATTTTACACCAAACTGTATAGCAATAAAGACACAGATACTTCTAATGATTTACATTTGGATATTTTTTTTGGAAATGCGCATGTACCCAAATTAAATGAATCAGAATCAGAAAAACTAGAGGGATTAATCACAAAAACTGAAATAGCCGTTGCACTAAAAAACATGACGAACAAGCGCATTTGCATGCGAATTTTATCAAATGTTTTGGCATACACTGGGTTATTTCATTGTTAGGGCAATAAATTATAGCTATCAGAAGGGTGAACTATATATAACTCAACGACATGGTACGGTATAATAACACTAATCCCAAAAGAAAATAAATCTCGAAATTTTCTAAAAAATTATAGACCTATTTCATTATTAAACAACTTTTACAAAATGGCATCAGCATCTATAGCAAATAGAATACAAAAAGTATTAGACAAATTAATAAATTGGGACCAAACAAGATTTATTTCAGGAAGATACATGGGGAAAACACTACTAAAAGCACTAGGCAGGTATACGACATGCAATATATTGAGAAAAAAAACAATATCCTAGGAATTCTTATTTCCTTTGAGAAAGCATTTGACTCTATTTCGTGGAACTTTATTCATAAAGTACTTAGCTACTTTAAAGGTGCATGCCCACTCAGTAGGCAGAAACTGTTCCTTTATATCAGAAACATCATCTGAGACATTTTACGGCAAAATAAACATGCATTCACCATTACCCCACGTATTGATTGGCATTATTATTATTTTATATCAGACGTAACTTTCCACACAGATATAAGGGGCGATAACCGTGTTTTCTTAAAATATTTACGGACATTACTAGTTATACTCTGTATTTATTTTTTGATGAGCAATTAGCATACTTTATACTTTTTCGAAACTATTATTTTTTCAGGTGACGCATTTAATTAGTATAAATAATTAAAAAATACCATGCCTCATTTGCATATGAAAATAGCCTGATACCAACGCGCGTCACTATCAGTAAACTAAATATTACTAAATGATTATACTTGCATAGCGGCGACTCGTAATCTTTAGAACTGGTGGAATGGTGACACAATTATACACTTATTTAATTCCTATAAAGAACAGTTTGTGCCTACTGAGTGGGAATGTACCTTTAAATTCGGACCAAATATTAGGCAATGGATTACATTATTCTACAAAAATGCTCAACTATCAGTTAATCAACTTTGTAACCTCTCACTTTTATTTCAATATATCGATGCTGTCGTCAGGGGCACACAGTCTCGCCGTACATATTTACCTTATGCGCAGAAATTCTTGCAATCAGAATACGCACAAATCATAAAATTAAAGGAATTACAATAAATGAAACAGAATATAAACACAGTTTGCAGATGACGCGAGTGCCTTCTTGGATGGATCAGGTGAATCACTAAATGAAACACTTAATGAACTGGAAATGTATGCCCATATGTCAGGACTTAAAGTTAATTTTGATAAAACACAAGTTATTTGGATTGGGGCAAAACAATATAGCCAAGACTCAATTAAAACAAAATGGAAACTAAAGTGGGGAAATAACATATTTAAATTGCTTGGAATTACTTCTGATACATACATGTATTTAGAAAAAAATTGTGGACATAAATTTCTCGGAAAAAATGAGGCTCATAAAAGAAAAAAATCAACAGCTGGAACAAAAGGTACTTAACACCATTATGCCGAATCACGGTCATAAAGTGTCTTCTTCTCCCATATTTATATATCCCTTCCTAACCCCAGTTAAACATGTGTTAAAGATATCAGCAGCATTATGTATACTTTTTTATGGCAAGGTAAATCACGAATAAAACGCACTATTACATGCACAAAATATGAGGATGCCGGACTAAAAATGACAAATATTGAGGACTATATATCGTCTTTAACAACATGGGTAAGAAGAATAGTGTGCAACAAATACAAATTTATAAACATTTAAAATACAGAAATTGATACAGATCGTTGTTTTTAAATTGGGAGATCGAACAAAAAATAGGAAAAATTTCAAACCTTTTTTGACGTGATGTTCTAAAAGTTCATCTAAAACAAGAAAATAAGCTTAAGCCGATAAACATGGATGCATTTCTTTCCAGCCCATTATTTTTTAATAAGGACATACAATGTGGGACAATGGTTTGATAAGGGAATATGTTTTATAAAAGATATTATCAAAAAATGATGGAACTTTTGCCTCTCAAAATGAACTTAAAAACAATTTCAACATAAATATAAACTTTCTTCAATATTATGGCCTTGTCAAAGCAATAAAAGATTGGGGGTAAAAGCTTGAAACTTAACAATATCGAAAAAATATCCATACACACTAAAAATATACATAAAAAACAAAACCGGGACAAAATATATACAAAGACAATATATTTATGGCCGCATATCATAACAAAAGACACAACTCGAAAATGGTTACAGTACCGAATAAACCACAATATTCTGGCCACAAATGATTTCCTTAATAAGATTAAAATTGTAAGTAGTCCAGTATGTACATTCTGTAAGAACCTTTCAGAAACAATAACACATTTGTTTTGGGATTGTGAGGTTACAAAAAACATATATATGGAACTTCAAGAATGGTTAGCGACAATAACTATTACAATTAACGAACAATCATTCATCTTTGGGATTTACGAAAAAACAATAAGTATCTTCAAACAATTAATGCTATTAGAAACTAAATACTATCTATATTATTGCCAGTGTTCAAAAGTAGTTCCAAGTCTCAGCGTACTGAAGCATCGAATTCAACTACTGTATGAAAAATCCAGGAAGGCATCAATAATGGACAACAAACTTGAAAACTTTATCATTTCACCAGTTTAATTTATGTAACAAAAATACCAAAATAAGATTTCATCTTCAGTTGAGCTGTTTGCGGGTGCTATAATAAATCTCTGGTTTTGTATATTTTTGTTTAACCCCTTCCCCACCACACCCCACCACACTACCACCCTCCATTCCATCTCATAGTATAGGTTTTGGGAAATAAAACCATTATAAAGATGAATCTAATAGAAGAATATAATATACACAGAGTAATACCGGTTCAATTAGCAAAGACCATGATCTGACGGAACAGCCGTGTTTTATAACCAGTGTGGTGATCGGAACAGATTGTTTATTGGCTCGTCAATACATAATGTTACCAACAACTGTTAAACATTTAATCCTTCCAGCCCTAAATAACTGGAAGGGATTATAATATGTTAATTTTCGGTCAATTCCATTCATCACAAAATATTTTTCAAATAATAGATTTATATATTATTTTTTTTAAACAAATATGAAAATTACTTGCAAAGAATGCAGATCCTGACGATCCTGATGATACAGATGATACAGCTCGTCATGAACCGGCTCGTCTGGATATACACTGTTTGAAAACACCTAAAAAATGGTTGTAGTATGATTGAACTTCACTTTTTGCAGAGTGGGGCTGGTTCAGTTGGATCATGGGTAATATGAATGATAACATATAATAAATTACATGTGTTACATATACTTAATCAAACTTTGGCTCTTGCAATGCTGGAGAGTGACATTGTCGTCTGCGGGTTCATTATAAGTTTTACTGTCTGTTTTTAATAACACGGGCAAGTTTTTGATTGCAATTTTAGGTCTCGCATAAGTGATGATTCTTATGTAATACGGTCTTTTTTTAATAACACGGGCAAGTTTTTGAAAAGACGATTCTACTGTACCACTCAACCATGCAGTCGTAAAAAAATAATAGAAAAGTGATTTCAACCCAGTACTGCAAGAGTAAAAGAGGGTGAATACATGTAATTGTGTATTTTGTATTTGTACCGGAGTATTGCATGTATATTATGTACGGTTTGTGGGGGATGGCCCGGACCCACCACAAACCTATTACGGGGACAATAAATATTTTCCAAACCTAGAAAAAAGGTCACATGTTGGATAGTGGTATGTGGTGGGCACCCATTGGTTATGACGTTGTGCAAGTTGGTGGTTCTAGATGGTTAGGTATAGTAAGTGAGAATCAGTTTTAAACGCGAAAACTTAACATTGAATTACGCGGAAAACATAGATAAAGGTCAAAAGATGGTCACATGTTGGATAGAGGTATGTGGTGGGCACCCATCGGTTATGAAGTTGTGCACGTATGGTGGTTCTATGTGGTACAGTAACAGAGAAATGGACATAGACACGTAAACTTAACATTGAAAATGGCTAAGTCAATTACGCGGAAAAAATAGATCAAGGTTTAAAAGGTCACACGTTGGATAGTGGTATGCTGTCGGCATCCGTTGCTTATGAAGTTATGTAAGTATGGTGGTTCTATGTGGTATAGTAAGTGAGAAACATATTAAACGCGAAAATTTAACATTGGAAATCGATTACACGGAAAAATAGGTGAAGGTAAAAAAAAGGGTCACATGTTGGGATATTGGTATGTGATGGGCACCCGTTGGTTATGAAGTTGTGCGAGTATGATGGGTCTATATAGGTGGTACAGTAACAGAGAAATAGACAAAACACGAACATTAACATTGTGAACGTCGCCCGCCACCGCCCGAATGCTTTCGCCAATCTAATAGCCGGGATTTTTTTCATAAACCGGAATAGGCCCCTAATGTAACTAGAGATTATGTTTGTCTGGCATACTGGACCATAACAAAGAGCATGAAACGAGACAGAGCCACAAGACACAAGAGACGAGGCAAAGCCACGAAGGCCGGGTTTTCTTCAAGGCATAGACCATTGGTTAACATATATCTATTCAAGTATGGTGGTTCTAGGTGGTACAGTAAGTGATAAAAACAAATTTAAATGCGAAAACTTAACATTGAAAATAGCTAAGTCGATTACGCACAAAAAAATAGGTGAAGGTAAAAAATAAGGTCACATGTTGGACACTGGTATGTGGTGGGCACCCGTTGGTTATGAAGTTGTGCAAGTAGTGTGCTTCTAGGTGATACAGTAACAGAAATGGACCTAAACACGAAAACTTAACATTGAAAATGGCTAAGTCGATTACGCGGAAAAAATAGGTCAAGGTAAAAAAAAGGCCACATGTTGGATATTGGTAGGTAAGTTGTGCAGCTTTGTTGGTTCTAGGTGGTACAGTGACAGAGAAATGGACCTAAACACAATTTAACATTGTAGATGCCATCCGCCCGGTTTTCGCCAATACAATAGCCGGGAGATTAAAAAAAGAAACAGGCTAAACAAGAAACGAGGCAAAATCACGAAGGCCAGGTTTTTCCAAGCATATACACTTGCATAACATAATTATACCCACCTTTTGTAGACTAGATGGCCGTGGCCTGCATGTCGCGCCTTGGGGCGAGGCATGGACACTAAAAAAAGAGATATAGTGGATGGAAAAACCAAAAAACTTTAACCGGAAACACGGACGTAAGGTCGTATGGACGTATGCCAAAATGCCGACTATATCGCGCTTTCCGCAAGCAGGCGCGACAATAATGATAAACACCCATGTGAAGTATCAAGGTAATGGCTGAAGCAGTTGCAGAGATATAGTACACGAAAAAACTTTAGAAACGCAAGTAATTTGACCTTGACATTGGGCACAGGGGACGCACGGTTGGGGGGTAGAATGAAAATATGGATGATGATAAACACCCATGTGAAGTTTCCAGGTAATGGGCGAAGCAGTTGCAGAGATATAGTATGACGAACAAATTTAACCAAAAAACTTTAACCATACGTACGTTAAAAAGTTAACGTTGAAAATGGCTAAGTCAATTACGTAGAAATAATAGGTGAAGATAAACAAAATGGTCACATGTTGGATAGTTGTATGTGGTGGGCACCCCTTGGTTATGAAGGTGTGAAAGTTTGGTGGTCCTAGGTAGTACAGTACCAAAGAAATGGACTTAAACACGACAACTTAACATTGTAAACGCGAAAAGTTAACATTGAAAATGACTAAGTCGACTGCGCGGAAAAAATGGGTCAAGCTAAAAAAAGGTAACATGTTGGATAGTGATATGTGGTGTGCACCCCTTGGTTATGAAGCTGTGAAAGTTTGTTGGTCCTATGAGGTACAGTCACAAAGAAATGGACTCAAACTTAACATTGATTGTGGACGCCGCCCACCGCCCGACGCCCACTGCCCACCGCCCGCCCGCCCGGCTTTCGCCAATCCATTCCAAAAAAAAAACCTGGCTAAAAAACGAAAAAAATAGTTATTTAAATCTGTAAAGAAAATATAGGTCTACCCACCTCCTCTCTTCTACTACTCTTTCTACCATTCTTCCTGCCGTAGGGCAAAGGGTCGAAGGCGTCTTTTCGCCTCTCCATCACGAACCCTTTATGGCCCCGACGGCTCCCTCTCGGTATGTATACGTATTCGTCGTATTGCTTCTCTTTTTTTCACAAATCAGAGAAAATAATTAGATACTTCCATCTACTTTAAAGATGGCGGCAATAATAACAAAACGACGTCGGCTAGCAACGCGTGTCACGTAGTCTGGTATGACGTCGGCGGCTACGGGGAGCGGCTGGCACCCAGAGGCAATTACTGTCCTAAAAATTCCGAGACGGGAATCAAGGTGTATGTATGATCACGTGGTTACAACAACAACAACTTCCCGAAGCCCTCCGATTCAAAGTACGTATTCTTTTATTTTGTCCTTAGGCATCACGGGACGGTTGAAAATAGCCAAAATTGACTGCTTTTCTGAGGGCGGCGGGTGACTTATAAAAATCACCGCCTCTCACAATCAGTTAAGGAGGCTCTTGCGACAAGTATTGACAAATACTCGCAAATGAAGTACAAATCGCGCGTCACAATAAAAATTCAGTAACCGCATCAGATGTGTTCAATTAATTTTTTACAAACTTACCCCACCCACCTATTTTTGGCCAAAAGTTTCAACACGACTAAATTTATCGGAATTGTTTTTATGAAAATATGTGGCACAGATACTTTGTTATGTCTTGTTCTATCACACCATTTTCTGAAAATGATTTCAAAGCGGGGTCATAACCAGCTCAAATTTTCGCTACAAATGCCCGAAAAATACCTTAAATTCTGACGCGAAACCGTACCGGCGAGACAGCATAGCAGGCGACATTTTCCAAGATGTCAAAATCAAATGGAGCTAACATTCAGTTTCGTAGAATTATGAAATACTCTGAAAAATACACCTTGTCAAGCCTCCCAAAGTCAAGAAATATTCATAAACCTATTTTTCTAGACACACTGGTGTGATTTACAGGGTCGGTAGTGAAGTATTTAGAAAATCGTCCACCCTCTTTTTAAAGCTAGCTGCCCACTTTCCCGTGATACCTTATTATGTAACGGAATTTGATGAAATATGGCGCATCAAACGCGTCTTGTTAAGCTGCAGTTGGTGGTCTCGGTACTTTGGCCCAAACTTCTGTCGTTTTTGCGAAGAATCGATATCCGTGTCTACAGACACGGAAATCGATTCTTAGCATAAACGACATAAGTATGTGCCGAACTCCTGGGACCACCAAATGCAGCTCATAAAGAGCGTTTGCTGCGCTATTTTATCAAAATCCGTTGCCTATTAAAGAAACTATTAAATAATACTTACTTTGGAGTGGGCGCGCTTTCAACACTTTCAGCCATTGTTGTTGCTGTTGTAACCACGTGATCATGCACCTTGGAAATTAGACGGACACAATTTCCGTGGGTGTGTGTTAGACACCCTAAAACATATCACACCCTATCGCACTGGTGCTGAACTCCATACCGGCGTAAAATGCTTCATGTCGAAAAATGCACCGATTTCCTGACGTGATGGCATTCTGCTATACCGAGAGCTATCGCATAAATGCATTTTTGTCTAGTAACCTGTGCAAATTCCTTGCGCCGGTTACTGAATGAAAATGTGATTATTCATTATCTTCTGAATGGGAATTCGTCAGAAATCTATTTATATATTTACGTCAAATTCTTTCATGTATTTGTATATAATGCACATGTTTTTTTAATGTAATTATGTAGCGAGGGTAGACTGGCCTTGGCCAACTGTGTTACCCTCGTTAAATAATGTATACATAAATAAATCGAGCACCTATTTCGACATGAAACAGTTTACGTCGTTGTTGAGTGCAACACCAGTGTATCGTCTGTATAGCCTTAGGAAATCGCTGCTCCCGCCCCATGGGAATTAGAATGAATCAAAGATGTGGGAATCTTATCTTATACTTCCTGGACGGTAGTTGCGAACAGTAATCCGTGCAATCGACTCCCTTACCGGGAGTAGACTGCAATAGTTACTGTTCGCAAATACCTGGACGGTTGCCCGTCACCAAACCCCAGAAAACAATGGCAGGTGTGTTAGTGACAGCCATCAGGAATGGTTGGCCGAGTGCACATCATCAATATAGCAGGCACTGATAGGACAGCGTGGATGGGATGCGCTTGCTTTATGACATGGGACAACAGTGGTGGCAAACTCAGCAAAGCCGGATTATGGACTGAACAGCGAAGTCCTACGGAGCAAGTCGAGGACACCTGATGCACAGGTGACGGAAAACAGTTATATATGATGGGGTATTCTCGTATGATATTCATGTAACCCTTAAATGCTGAATTAGATGACACGTATGCTGCTACAGTTTTCCAAGTTATCTCATCATAAAACTAGAAATGTGGCCTATCGGCACACGAATACCTCCGCTGGCAGCCAAAGAAAACGAGGCATATTTGAAAACACAGAGGGCCGGAGAATTGTGGATTTGTCACAGCATGAAAGCAGACCATCAGACCAATAGGTGTGCGAAATATCAAGCAGATCCATGTAAGGAAACAGACATTACATTTTTCAAATAATCGTTTTACATTGTTCACAGGGCGGTTGGTAGAGGACCATTAGAGCAATGGGTGTGTGAAATATCAAGCAATTCCGATCAAGACATTTATGCGAGCGTTAAGGTTTCGAACGCACTAAGTATGTGACCTTGACCATGGGCTTAGTGGGGGCGGAAGGGTGGTAGAGGCTCATTAGAGCAACGAATGTGTGAAATATCAAGCAGCTCCGTGCAAAGAAACAGAAATTATAAGACTTACCTGAGAGTTAAAGTTTCAGAAGCACCAAGTATGTGTCATTGGCCCTGGGCTTGGCAGGGGCGGGACGATCGCGGATGTGTCGCAGGGCCGTAGAGGATCATTATAGCAATGTGTGTGTGAAATATCAAGCAGATCCGTGTAAGGAGACATACATTATAATACATTTACCCTCAGCGTTAAGGTTTCAAACACACCAAGTATGTGACCTTGACATGGGCTCAAGAACGGACATACGCACAGACGCCACCCACATAGATAAGACTAAATGCCACCCCACCACCCAGAGAGGTGTGGAGCTGGGCCCGTTTCACTAAACTTTGTACGATTAAAATGTAAAAAAAAGTGCAAATTTAGTATCGTCTGGAAATTTTAATTAATGGATTTACATTTATTGAGCATAGGCTGCATATGCAGCCTATGCTCAATAAATGTAAATCCAATAATTGTTTACAAGAAAACATTGTTAATGTGAAATTTACAGACTATCATAATTTTGCACTTACGAACATTTTAGTCGTACAAAGTTTAGTGAAACGGCCCCCTAGGTAGCAATTTTGTTTCTACTTGATTTGGAGTACAGCCTTAGCAAACATACTCGGATGTCTATGGCATATACCTTCAACTTTATGGGAAATAATGGAAAAGAAGAATATGCAAATTAGCACCATAATTTAATTAATCCCGTATTTGTCACTTCATCTTCCAACCAATAGTAAACGTGATCATACTACACATAAATAGACCCGCAAACAATAATACCCAACAATAGGGCCACTGGTGGGCCTCAACACATAATTCAAACACGGACTTAGTGCCCGTATCGCTGCAGTCGAGGCCACCCAATGGGGCCGCCGTCAGTGATCTGCCTGCACATTTTGCCTCTGGGACCTTAAGCCCGAGAACTGGTTCTACCCAGCATGCACAGACACAACATTTTTTGTTCCGCCTTTTGAGGACGGCGTGCAAGTCCATAGAGACAGTGCGGCCGTTAAACGTAAGCAAACTGAACTGAACTGAACTAGTAAACGTGGTACATGTGTGATGAGTCACATAATATATACTGTACTTCACAAAATATGGCGATCACCGGCGAGTGTCTCACCCAGGAAGGTCATGGTCAGTCACCAAGTGACACAGAGTGAATAACCATCAATGTGAGGAAGCTATTGATGAAATTTGGCAAAGATCCAAGCAACATATCAGGAGAACATATGCAAAATTTGAATGTATGACGACGCCGGAATTGTGACAGCCACGTCCGACTTACAACAAATAGTCTGAACTACAAATAATGGAGGAAATTGAATGTAGAAATAAATATTTTCAAGACAGGATGTTCCTGGTTTGTTTGTTTGTTGGGGTTTAACGGCCTATCAACAGCTAAGGTCATTTAAGGCCAGGTCAATGGGTTTAGTACTAAATCCCATAATTATATTACCTGTACAAGTACATGTTCAAGTACATGTACAAATGAGGGGAAAATCCCAAAATCAGAACTGAATGTTTACAATAAAGAAACTACATATTCAGCCCCGAAATCAGAATAATCCTGATCTGATGCCAGGTCCTCGCCACACCAGAATCACTTGGCCCCCTCTCAAAAGCAGTAGGATCAATAATAATCTTAATACTTTTATAATGGGCAATAAACCAATTCAACTCCCAGGTAACAAAAAGCCAAAGATAAAAACGTACCTGAGGGCCAAACCAGGCAAATCGTGATTCCTGCAAGGAGGAGTGAGTGAGTGAGTGAATAGGGTTTAACGTCCGCTTTTCTGACATAGAGGTACAAGCCTCAGGGAGTCTACACGCAGACGGGTCAACGGGGTCGTGTCCCGTATCCACCTGTCCGAGGGGGGTAAATCCCAACTTCAGAACTCAATATTTACAATCAAAATATATATTCAGTCCTGAAATTAGAACAACCTGATCTGGTGCCAGGCCCTCGCCACACCAGCATCATTTATCCCATCCCCTAAAATAAAAGTAATAGGATTAGCGCTAATCTTACTTTTATATATGGGGCATAGCCCGACTCAACTCTCACATACAAGAAAGCCAAAAATGTACATGAGGGCCAAATCCGGTATAGTGGGTTCCGGAAAGTATGAACCCAATCGTTAAGCCAGTTTAGTCGCCTTTTACGACAAGCAATGGCTACTGCAGCACTATTCTCAGGATCAGTTGATCCTGCCCCGGTGCCTGCACGGGGCCCTGCAAGGAGGAACCCCTGCCGTTAATTTACGCAATCGCGTTCACCCGACCAACCACTCACAGGATGTTCCTGGACCCTTTTCCAAACTCAATCCACAATTCACACCCCGCCCCACCCCTCAGCAAGAACATGGCTATGCCACTATGTTCTCACGGTGAATGCTCGGAATACATATCACTTAACACTGTGTGATAACATGTAATGGTAATTCACGTGGTATTTGACAGACATGTGATTATATATTAATCATGTAAGAGAAATAAATTCTAATTTTCCATTACACTACATGTGTTTGTCAAATGTGGCTGTGACTGGAGAAATGGGGCTTATGGGTCTCGCAACCAATGTAGATCCAGATCAGCCTATGCATTCACACAGTCTGATCAGGATCTACACTGTTCAGATTCCCATCAATGAAACACCCATCATACTTCTAATAAGCAATATAGATCGCTATCAGGCAACAAGAATGTGCTATTTGATCAGGAGCCACACTGGTCACAAATCCCAGTCCCCATTTGTCCAGTCACAGTCACAAATGAGGCTACACATTTTTTATTTTGAAACTACCAAGTATATTATCTTCGAATGTTGGAAATAAATGAGAAAAATGTCCACATTTAATACAAAAATATTTCACGAGATCTAATTGTACAAATTGATATGTTGGCATATATAGATGTGCATGTTTCTTTTTTCTTGTTGGGTACAGATGGCCAAAGATGGTGCATTTACGCTGTTTCCTAATGTATCTATATAAATGTGGCATAGATTAAATCTTTACAACAAATAAGAATTATGTTTAACAAATTGTGCTTGCTGATGTTACAAAATAACCAATAATTCCAGCACAAAAATATTTACACAATTCCCTAACATTTGATTCATCAAGAAAATGTGTTTATTTTCCGTTTTCTTAAGAATTATTTTAACTGCACCTCACGGTTACGGAAAGTAGTTCGGCGTGGGAGTTTACTGGGATATAAATTTTGGACAGAGACTTGCTACGGGCCAATCAAATGTTAGGGAATTGTGTAAATATTTTTGTGCTGGAATTATTGATCCATAATCGTCATGGCATAATATTTATTACTTACATACATACATATATACATACATGTAATTGTCAAAAAAAAGGTACACTAACACTAAAAAAATTCAAATTGAAATCCTTCACAAAGCTATTACCATAAAAACCATAAACCATAAATATTCAGACGGAATTTACTCTAGGAAACGCATAAACATATTTTGTTTCCCCTACAATGAAGTGTCCCAATATTTTGGGTTCGTATTATTATCCTGGATTATAACAATGTATTTAGATATAATTTGTTAAAACATATGGACATATGATGAGACACCCCCATGTGATTCTGTCGAAAGATGACAACATTTTCATAGATTTCGCATTTACTACGACAAATTTGTCAACTTTCAATGTCATTTAAGGAAAATAACGTAAATTTTGTATATTTTTTTGAGATATCGCACAGGTACAAAATCACATGGCGTGTCTCATATGGTGTCCAAATATTATTTACAATAATTTGGTTTTATTCATCATCGACTAAGGTTTTGACTTGGATTTTAACATTTTTGTTTTAAAGGGATATCAAGTATATGTGAAACAAAATCATTTACGGTAGTGCATCTTTTAATACAAATGGATTATCCCCACAACCTCAAGTAAATAACACATGCACAAACAATTATATATAAAAGTAGATTCATTATTTAATTTGGCATAGTTAAATACAATTACAATGTATAATTGACAATTACACACAAGACTAGAGCAAGTGAGCATGAGATGACAGATACCCCCATCCAATGCTAAATAAAGGAAAGCTAATGTCTATTTTGTCAAAGTCATTTAGCCTTGAACTCGAGCAAGTGAGCTGCCCACATATGGAAGAAAAATATGGATGGTGATAAACAAACATATGAAGTTTTAAATCAAAGTTATGATTATAGAGATAATAGGTACCCTAAAACTTTAATGCAATGTTACAGACACACGGATAAAAGTATGGAAAATCAAAATTAATGATTATTCATTTTCAAGACGTATACAATACATGCAATATGTGATTCTGGATTATAATTATACATCTAGTTGATTATTATGGAATGCCAAATCTACATAAACTGAAATAATTAATGCTAGCTCTGAACAACTAGAACTAGCATTAAATATTTAGAGCTGGCTCTTCAAATGATTTTGAGCTAGCTTTGGTGTTTATTTTGGTGCTTTGTTTTTAACCAACTTCAATATCGGTAAAACAATTGTCTCCATATCCATTCCCACAATGTTTAATATATTTAGCCTTTACAAAGCTGATCTAAAATTTGTCTGCTGATTTTCTTCTTTTCAATATCTCACAACATGACGAATATAATTTTCTGCAAAAAACATCTTTTAAGAAAGAGAAATAAGTACGAAAAAAACAACAGTTGACTATAGTCTGTTTCACGAAAGCTGCCCAAATTTTACGGCTATATAAACAATGCAAAAACAATATTTTTTTCGATAATATTAAATTAAAGGAAAATTTAAGAATGAGCCTTCTTTTTATTTCGTGAAATTCGGTCAAATATTGATTTTATTACGAAAAATTTATTTCTCTATGGGAATTTAACATGGGGGAAAAAGAGGTAAGGCAGTGTGGGAGAAGTCAAAAAACGAAAAAATTTGGAAATTGACTCCGAAACCTGACAAGATAGCTTGGAAATGATGTAACTAAGAAAACAAAAGGTAAATTTTAAAAATCGGTCCAGTATTTCTGAAATTCAAAAAATTTTCCCCATGTTAATCTTCACTCCGTGAAGATGTCTATGGGGATTTAACATGGGGAAATTGTTTCTTCGCAATAAAATCAATATTTGACCAAATTTCACGAAATAAAAAGAAGGCTCATTCTTAATTTTTCCTTTAATTTAATATTATCAAAATAAATCTTGTTTTTTAATTGTTTATATAGCCGTAAAATTTGGGCAGCTTTCGTGAAACAGACTATAGAGTGATTGATTGAGTGTGTTACGTCTGTTAAACAGAAAGGTCACATACATATTAGAAAATGTGTTCATAGAACACGGATGTCCCACCAATCACTTTGGTAAAATAATGAAATTCATTTTACACATAGAAGCCTCTATCACTCATGGATTAAAATATTTACAAGTTACAATGTTTGCTGTGGAAGGACTGGACAGACCATCATGGTGGACATAAAAACAGCAGATGACAACATTAATTTCATACCACAACCTATTTACACCTGCCTATTGGGATTATCAATTAATTCACTGCACATAGACAAAGAGAAATGTTCAATTCACTCTTGCATGCACTGCATATATATGAGACACGCAATGGGATTTTGTAACTTGGGACATCTGTGTAATTTCATGAAATACATTTACAAAATTTATAATATTTTCCGTAAATGGCGTCAAAAGTTGACATAATTTTCAGACTACATGCGGAACTACAGGTCATTCTTGTTATCTCGAAGTCGAACGGACTGATGAAAATATATCGACATATCCGAACTTCGAGATAACAATTCGCCTAATTTATCGGAAAAAAAATCCGAACAAAATCGCTTCAGAAATGCCTCTTTATTTTATTTCCAGGTTTTCATAAATCGCGGCTTGAGTTTATTCTAAGCTGTTTTCGTAATTAACAGACGATTTACTTATTGCTACACCGTTTAATTAATGTTTCTGTTAAAAGAGATTTGATATCACATTAAGTTTAATTGATTAATTATGGTTTTAAGTGAACTGCTTGAACTGGTCATGCAACTGCAAACGCATTTTAGCGGCGGTGGTGTCTTTGGTTTCTATAGACGTGTGAAAACTTACCAGAGATAATCGCGCTGATTCAGACTTGGCGGCGCCGGTCGCTTAATTTTTGCATCGACATATAAGAATACAAATGTGAAGGAAACATACTATCGGGATTCGATTTCCACTTCGACTAAACCGATATATCGACATATCCGATATCGAGTTATCAGGAGTAAAATATATGATCAATATAGGGAATTCTGCCGGGACCTGGGACGTAGATGGAGATAAGCAGGTATATCGAGATAAACAATATCGAGATAACGAGATTCAGCTGTATATTATAAATTTTGTAAACATATTAAATGAAATTACGCAGATGTCCGAAGGTACAAAATCCCATGACGTGTCTCGTATGCGAGAGTAAAATGACAATTGCAGTGATTTGACAATATTTCTGGAGACTACTTAGTTTCACAATACTGGGGTTTCCCCTTGTTTTTCCACTCGAACTTCCAGATGCCATGAAACTCGTGTTCGGTGACATACACAATTCTGGTTCCCGGCTGGAAATGGACGTTACTCGGCTTGAAGAACGGACACTTGATACGACAGACTGGGTCACCACCCGTCGGGGGAAACACGTCTATGTAGTGACCGGTTGTGTTGGTCGCCAACAGGTGGTCAGTCTCGTCAAAGTCCATGCCGTCTGCTCCACCTGGTCGGTCGCCTATAGCAACAGTATAATGTGTAGTTGGTTAACCCTTTCAACTCGACAGACCTCTATAGTGGTGTTTGCAATCGTGTAGATCCAGATGAGCCGGCTCGTCCAGATGAGCCGGCTCGTCACGAGCCGGCTCATCAGGATCTGCACTGTTTGCAAGTAATTTTCATATTTTTGAAAGAAGAAAAAAACACCCCCTTTTCATAAATGGACATAAATGTGACAATTGGATTGGTCGCCAAAATCCATTCCAGTTATTTAGGGTTGAAAGGGTTAAACCTTCCCATTATAATGGTGGCTCTAGAGTTCGTGGTATTGACTGACAGTTATTATCAAGTGTAATTTATCATGAAAATGTTGTTATGGGTATTAAAGATATCTGGTCAAATTCAACACTAGAAAACATATGTAATACACTATACAAATCAGGCATACATAGTCAAATAACATATGAAATAATACAAATTCGACAGCAGTTGACTTCACATTTAAAACAACCAGTTCAAGTGATCCGTATCATGTGATCCATGTTTGAATTAACAACGGTTTTTCATGACGTTATCAGTCGCAAATGTTGTTTATAGCATTTCCAATGCATATATCTTTGATGTTAAAATGGCTCTCACACATTTTGTAACGAGCAAAAATAATAAATTTCCATTAATTAGACACATAAAAGTAGCCATTTCTGTGAAATGAAATAGCCATGTGCACAAATTTACTACTTCAGACTTTTGCGCCGATAAACTCACATACTGTCAAGATATATAAACGAGTAAATAATGAAAGATGGTAAAATTATCTCTTTAAAAGTACATGCTCATTAGGCAAACAATGCAAAAAGCTATGAGAGCCCGCTATACACCATTACCCCATGTATTGATTGGCATATTATACATTTTATATCGGACGTAAATTTCCACACTGATATCATGGGCGTGTTTCCTTAAAATGTTAAAGGACATTAGTATTTATTCTCTGTTTTTATTTTTTGATGTGCAATGTTCATACTTTATAATCTGTCGAAAATATTATTTTTTCAGGCGACGCATTTAATTAGTATAAATAATTAAAAAATATCACGCCTCATTTGCATATGAAAATAGCCTGATACCACAGCGAGTCACTATCAGTAAAATAAATATTACTAAATGATTATATCTGTATAGCGGGCACTTGTAATTTTTAGAACTGGTGGAATAGTGACACAATTATACGCTTATTTAATTCATATAAAGAATATTTTGTGCCTACTGAGTTGGCATGATGTACCTTTAAATGGCAGAAAACAAATATTGTCGTCTGCTGTCTTTTTTCTTTTTATACATTTTACCTTTAATATTTTATAACCAACATGTTTTGGAAGCAATCAGAAATCGTCTGTGTATGTTGTGTGAAATATTGAAAACAAATAAAAACAGCAGACAACACAATTTACTCCAGTACTGCTAACACAAAATATCCAGAGCCAATAATTATATTAACAGTAGATTACATCAGTGTCTTTGATAGTAACCCTTAGACCGCTACTCACAACAATTGTCATCTGCTGTTGCTTTTATATCTTGCCTTATTTCTCAATACATGGATTGACAGCACTTCAGAATCATTTCCAATGGAAATGATTCTGAAGTGCAGTCAAAGCATGTTGTAAACTAGAAATGGACGCTTGTCGACAAGCGCATGTGTATCCCCCTCCCCAGATACACAAGTAGTTTGAAAAAAGGTTGTTCGAGTTATGCTCCGGAGACAAAATCAGTGCGCGGAAAAACAAAGGGAGATAACTAAAAAATTAGCAATGCAAGAGTTGTCATTCTTGCGTGACACACCTTTAGGATTGTGGTCTATGCATGTGTGAAGTTTCATGAAAATATTCCAAAGGGTGTTCGAGTTATGCTCCGGACACGAAATCGGTGCACAAAACAACAAAGGGAGATAACTAAGAAATTAACGACGCAAGAGTTGTCATTCTTACGCGCGACACACCTTTGGATCGTCTTCTATGCATGTGTGAAGTTTAATAAAAAAGATTCCAAAGGGTGTTCGAGTTATGCTCCGGACACGAAATCAGTGCATGAAACAACAAAGGGAGATAAGTAAACAAAATTAACAATGCAAGAGTTGTCATTCTTGCGCGCGATACACCTTTGGGTCGTGGTCTATGCATGTGTGAGGTTTAATGAAAATATTCCAAAGAGTGTTCGAGTTATGCTCCGGACACGAAATCAGTGCATGAAACAACAAAGGGAGATAAGTAAACAAAATTAACGATGCAAGAGTTGTCATTCTTGCGCGCGATACACCTTTGGGTCGTGGTCTATGCATGTGTGAGGTTTAATGAAAATATTCCAAAGAGTGTTCGAGTTATGCTCCGGACACGAAATCAGTGCATGAAACAACAAAGGGAGATAAGTAAACAAGAATTCCGCGAAATCAAATGCCTCGCCTTGTCCCGCCTTGACCTCGAGCCTGGGCCCGAAAGCAATTTCACTGACCCGAACATATTATACAATTATTGACTAGTGAGCCATAGAATATCAGATTATATTATATGGCTCACTAGTCAATAATTGTTTTATTATATGATAATAGTCTGTATATTGCACTTACGACCTTATGCCACTAGACAAAAATTGAAAAAGAATTTGAAAAAAAAAATGGAAATTATTTTTGTTTTTTTTAAAGTTTAACAAGAAACGAGGCAAAGCCACGAAGGCCAGGTTTTTTCCAAGCATAGACACTTGTATAACATAATTATACCCACTTTTTGTCGACCAGATGGCCGTGGCCTGCATGTCGCGCCTTGGGGCGAGGCATGGACACTAAAAAAAGAGATATAGTAGATGGAAAAACTTTAACCAAAATACTTTAACCGGACACACGGACGGACGGACGGACGGACGTATGCCAAAATGCCGACAATATCGCGCTTTCCGCAAGCGGGCGCGACAATTATGATAAACACCCATGTGAAGTATCAAGGTAATGGGTGAAGCAGTTGCAGAAATATAGTACACAAAAAAACTTTAAGAACAAAATTCAAAGTAATTTGACCTTGACATTGGGCACAGGGGCCGCACGGTTGGGGGGTAGAATGAAAATATGGATGATGATAAACACCCATGTGAAGTTTCAAGGTAATGGGCGAAGCAATTGCAGAGATATAGTATAACAAAGAACTTTAACCAAAAAACTTTAACCAGACGTACGTTAAAAAGTTAACGTTGAAAATGGCTAAGTCAATTACGTAGAAATAATAGGTCAAGGTAAAAAAAATGGTCACATGTTGGATAGTTGTATGTGGTAGGCACCCCTTGGTTATGAAGCTGTGAAAGTTTGGTGGTCCTAGGTGGTACAGTACCAAAGAAATGGACTTAAACACGAAAACTTAACATTGTAAATGCGAAAAGTTAACATTGAAAATGGCTAAGTCGACTGCGTGGAAAAAATGGGTCAAGTTCAAAAAAAGGTAACATGTTGGATAGTGATATGTGGTGGGCACCCCTTGGTTATGAAGCTGTGAACGTTTGTTGGTCCTATGAGGTACAGTAACAAAGAAATGGACTCAAACACGAAAACTTAACATTGATTGTGGACGCCGCCCGCCCGCCCGCCTGGCTTTCGCTTCTCAAAAAAAACAAAACCTGGCTAAAAATTAAAAAAAAATAATGCTAACTACTGGAGCCCAGATTTTTTTTTAATAGTCCTATATTTATCTACATATCATATCTGCACAGGTCCACATATTGCCACAATATTTTCAACACAGTTTACGGAAAACGGGTCTTCATGCATTAATGTCCAGTTTGTAAAGTGCGCGAAACAAAAAAGGGAAATAACTAAAAAATTAGCTATGCCAGAGTTGTCATTCTTGTGCGCGACACACCTTCGGGTCGTGGTCTATGCATGTGTGAAGTTTCGTGAAAATATTCCAAAGGGTGTTCGAGTTATGCTCCGGACAAGAAGTGTCTGCGGCGGACGCGGCATGGTGTCAAACCCATAGTATCCCCGGACTTGGGGGATACAATTATTCTAAAGTGCAGTCAAAGCATGTTTTTGATGATACAAAAACCCTTAAGATAGCGGTGAAAGGGTTAAGTTTATCAGGTTTGGTTAGCAGGCACATAGGAATTCCTACACATTTCCTAGCCTTGTCTGATAAATTTACCAAGAGACACTAACCTGTAGCCAATTTCATCAAAATTGCAAAGTATACTTATCTATCAAAGTATACTTTGAGGGAGTAATCATTTATTTTTCCCAAAATGCATTATTTCATATAGAACTAACCACTGCATATATTTGATGATTAAAAGTATGCAGAATAATTATACTGAATTTATTACATTATCACAGCCAAAATGGCTGTGATAATGTAATACATTCGGTATAATAAAAATTAATAAATTTATCCTTAAATTGAAAATTTCTCCCTCAAAGTATAATTTGCTAGATACATGTAAGTATATGTTGCAATGTTGGTGAAATAGGCTCCTGGTATTCTTTACCATTTCTACTAGTGTGTTTCACAATACTGTAGCGATCCCTTTCGCTTCCAGTCAAACTGCCAGACTGCGTGAAACTCGTGTTCCGTTACAAACACAGTGTTCGTCCCTGGCTGGAAATGCACGTTACTGGGACTGTGAAATGGGCACTTTATACGGACGATTGGGTCCCCACCCTGGGGGGAAAACACCTCTATATGATGCCCGCCGTGATTCGCGACTAGAAGATTGTTGGCGTCATCAAAATCCATGCCGTCTGGACCGCCATCGTGATCACCTGGTGAATTTATATAATGGTGTTTAACAGCCTGTCACCAGCTAAGGTCATTTTAGGCTGGGTTAACGGGGTCGAATCCCATATTTCACCTGCTGGTGGGGGGGGGGGGGGTGTATCGTGACTGGCATTTTCTAAGGTGACTCGACTGTAATAACCCCAAATATTCGGACACTATTTGTTTTGGGAAACCTATAAGGGGTCACAAATATTTTTACAAAGCTTACAATATTTCCCGTAAATGACATTGAAGTTGACAATTTTTTTTCATCTTTCAACATCGTTTACAGAAAATATCTCAGTTAATGTAAATATATTTCATGAAAAATCACACATGTTTTTAGGTACAAAATGACATGGCGTATCTCATATTTATGTATGGTTCCCAGAATAAATTGTGTCTGAACATTTAGGGTTATTACAGTACATTACGTATTAACCCTTACACCACTATCTTATTTTTTTTGTCGTCTGCTGTTTATTTTCTATTTTCCATGTTTACCATCAAAAACATGCTTTGACAGCACTTTAGAATAATTTACAACATGCTTTGACAGCACTTCAGAATTATTTCCATTGGAAAAGATTCTGAAGTGCTGTCAAACCATGTTTTTATTGAGAAATAAGGCAAGATATAAAAGCAACAGCAGACGACAATTGTTGTGAGTAGCGGTCTAAGTGTTAAAGCAACAGTAAGCGCAGGTTGGGAAGATATTGGGTTTTGAAGTCACATACCACGCACAAATTAATTGATTAAATTCAGTTGTATATACGTGTACATGTATGTTTGAATAAAAAGATAAAAAACAAGGATAAATATCAGTAATGCGAAAATTGAAAATAGCTGCCACACAGAGATAACTCACCAGATTTTTTTGAAAATCAATAGGTTTCTTCCTCTTGCTGTGATAAACATGTTTACCAATTTAATGTAATTCAATGGTGTTTAATGGCCTGTCAACAGCTAAGGTAATTTTAAGCCGGTTAACAGGTTTGAATCCCATATTTCACCTGTTGGAATGGTGGGAAATCCTAAAATCAGAACTGAATATTTACAGAAAAAAAAAAATATTCAGCCCTGAAATTAGAATAACCTGAACTGGTGCCAGGTCTTCACCATTCCACCGTCACTTAGCCCCAACCCCTAAATGTAATAGGATTAGTTGTACTAAGCCTGGGACGGGCTGTAACTAATGTTGCTAAAACTTGTAGCCCAACCCGTTTGCTCTTCTAAATTAACCTGTATTTATTAACTGTAAAGTTACATTGTAAATTTAGAGCAATAAAATATGTTTAAACTAAACTAAGCCTTCTACTTTTATAATGGGTATTACTGGATTCAACTCTCATGTATTTCACCTGTACAGATGGAATACTTTATAAACCTCGCACATACTGTTCCAACATATTGGCCCAAGGCCTTTATCAAGGAATTAGTTACTACATCAGCTAAGTGGCACAAATTTCAGATTTCACAATGTTTATGTTTACGCCATGACAATAACATTGTGAAATCTGAAATGGATGCCATGTAGCTGATTGTAGTAACTAACTCCTTGATGAAGGCATTTGGCCGAACCTTAGGAACAGTGGGTTTGTGGTTAATTCAGTATCATTCAAACAAAGATTGACAGTGATACTAGTATGCTGTATCAGGATCAATGCCCGATGCAACATTTTATTATCGGTTAGTGTTATTGTATAGGGCAGCTAGTTGTCTGATAAAATAAGGAACCAGGATGCCTGTTAACCCTTTCAACACCACAGACCTCTATAGAGACAATGTTTGCAAACAGTGCAGATCCAGATGAGCCGGCTCGTAACGAGCCGTCTCATCAGGATCTCCACTGTTTGTGTTAATAATTTTAAACGTCGTACAGATTACCTACCCTTTTAGAAGAATGGGATAATTTGAGTGAACAAAATTAATGAAATAGCGTGAAACATTGGCATGGAACATCCTATTAAGTTACTTGGTGTTGAAAGGGTTAACAGTACCAAAGGTCCCCCTTCACCAATAATGGGACAATTGTGGCTGTGACTGGAGAAATGGGGCTTATGGGTTCTGTGACCAGAGTAGATCCTGATCAGATAGTACAATTCTGTAGCCTGATAATGATCTATATTGCATGTTCGAAGCATGACAGGTGTTTCATTGATGAAACGGCAAACAGTGCAGATCCTGATCAGACTGTGCGGATGCACAGGCTGATCTGGATCTACACTGGTTGCAAAACACACAGACCAAATTTCTCCAGTCACAGCCACAAATAAGCAATCAAGTACTATCTGTTTCATGTCAAATCAGCTCATGGGTGTTGGTCAAATAAACATACAATGCATCAGACCTGAAAAGTATGCAACTTCAAACAAACATTTCAAAATAATAAAAAATGCTACCTATCTGTATGAGAATTTTTTATTGGAAGAAATTTTGTCAGATAATGATTCATTTGTGAAAAATTTCAAGCTAAAGTTTGAAAATCGGTCCACAAATACTAAAATTATTTTAAAAATATTTTATGTTGCCTCCATATTAAAATCCCATAGGCAAAACTTTTTTTTTTCAAAATAAAAAATCAATATTTGGTGGAATGTCATCAAAAACTTCATTCTTGATGAAGTTAACCCTTAGACCGCTATCTTATTTTTTTTGTCGGCTGCTGTTTATTTTCTATTTTCCATTTTTATCATCAAAAACATGCATTGACAGCACTTTAGAATAATTCACAACATGCTTTGACAGCACTTCAGAATCACTTCCTGCTGTCAAACCATGTTTTTATTGAGAAATAAGGCACAATATAAAAGCAACAGCAGACGACAATTGTTGTGAGTAGCGGTCTAGGGGTTAACATTGTTTTAAGGAAAATGTACTTAAGTTTTGATAATATTGAGCTTTAATCGGTTTAATTACCAAGAATACATCAGCAGATTTTACACTACCGGTATACGGCTGTAGCCACCCACCACGAAGCTGTGGCACTATCAGTTTCTTGGCCTTTTTTTTTAAAATTTGTTACTGGCTGTCAAAGTCCACCATGGCATTATTTTAGACACTGAACAGACAGTAGAATAAATTTCCCGGTACCTGGCATTTTTCCCCAAACACTCCTCTTGCCCACCTTCCCTGGGCCGAGGATATTGTAGCCCCAGAGTAGCTTGGTTGGCGTCTCAGCCACAATCAGCTTGCTGGGTCGGCCATCAGCCGTGTGGAGTACAGCGAGACCATTGGGAAAACGGAGGTTTCCGTCAACTAACACGAGCTCCCCGTCTTTCTTGAGGCAATACACAGAGCCAAAAGGTTCCTGAAAGAAATAACAAATTTATTTTTAGCTGCCATGACCTTGACCTTGATCAGACAAACCCCCTTTCAATAAGTGTCTTTGCCCGATCGATATCAATGCACATGTGAAATTTGGCGGACATCGGCCATATAGTATTGGATTTATCCTGCGAAAACGAAAAGGGACAGACAGGTGGACAGGATAAACAATATGTGCCATCGACGACTATCGTGTGGTGGCATAATAATGTGTAATTGATTAATGCTTTCAACACAACAGACCTCTCCTCTATAGCGGTGTTTGCAAGCAGTGTAGATCCAGATCAGCCGGCTCGTAACAAGCCAGCTCATCAGGATCTGCACTATTTGCAAGTAATTTTCATATTTTCTAGAGTTAAAAAACACTCACTTTTCATAAATGGACTAGTCTGAAAATTATTTTGTGACGATTGGATTGTTCGGAAAATTAACAAATCAAATTCCAGTTATTTAGGGTTGAAAAGGTTAAATGTTCAACACACCATCTGGTTTAGTATACTAATTAGGGCTGTGAAAAAGATACTGATTGGATGAATAGAAACGAGTGACTGATTGATTACCATAATAACCCTAAATATTTGGACACCATTTATTTGGGGAAACACATACAAATATATAGTTTTCCTACAAGACAGAGCGTACCACTATTTACGGTTAGCATGGCAGTACAGGTTTCATAAAAATAATGATGTATTTGGATACAATTTGTTTTGGGAAACCCCTATTAAATAGGGGTTTCCCAAAGAAAATTGTGTCCAAATATATAGGGTTATTACGGTAAATGTGGACATGACTGGATAAATGCGGCTTATGTGATTTGTGACCAATCTAGCTCCTGGTCAAACAGCACACACCTGTAACCTACATGTAGCAGATAGCTATCTATATTGCTTGTTAGAAGACTGAATCATCGTTATTACCCGTAAAGGGCGGACAATTTTAAAACAAACTTGTAAATACCAATGTTTTTTTTTTGCTTATATTTAACGGCGGCACTGGCTCTAGGACCTTGCATGCCGTCTCCCAAGAATGGGAGAAAGAACGGAGGTAGAGATTTTTTGAGAGAAGCCGGTAATTCATATTTACAGAGCAACTACGAATTATCGGTACCCATTCACAGCTGGGTGAACTGGAGCAGTGTGGATAAAGTGTCTTGCTCAAGGACACAACGCAGCGCCTCCGGTGAGGCTCGAACCCACGACCTTTAGATCAGCAGTCTGACGCTCTAACCACCAGGCCACTGCGCAATACCAATGTCATATTTCTACAGCAATTGCGATGGATAGTAGGAATTTTTATCATGGTATTAATGTTTTTGTGACGAATTTGATGGCCATCTTGGATTTATTAAAAAAGCATCCGTATTGTAAGAACATTTCACAATAAATTTTTACACATTGTAGACTGTAGACATACCGTTTATTTCACCAGGTGAGGCGATTATCGGTAAATAATGTGAGCGATTGGCCAAAACAGGCCAATTTTGCCATGACCCAATTATATTTTTATTCTGGGCTGCTGGTCATTTCCTGATATTTCCAGCCAGTTTCCTAAACACTTCGGAACAGTTTCCTCGCCTTCATAATTTATGAGTGTTTTTTTTTCTAAACTGATATAAGTTATACATGTACCCGTAATATGTATAATAAAAATAACAACTACCAGTAACCTGTTTTGGCTGTTCATACATGTACATCCAATCTGCTTAAATATAAAAAAGAAACACAGTGTTCAAACCAAAATCTGACCTACCTCACTGGATCGTCTATACTCGGCCGGGGCTATATCACCAGCTGGTGCCGTCACCCACAAGTTCCCGTCATAGTCGAAAATACAGTCATTACATCCCTGCATGGTCTGACCGCTGCTGTCTTTGCGGAACATCTATGGCCACAGAAGCAAGTTCAAGAAAATGTATGACCATTTGTGATTTCGATCCTAATTTGGTGACAGTGAATGGGTTTAACGTCCCAACACCAGCGAAGGTCATATAGAGACGGGGCCTACATTTCACATCTCATCCCAAATATCTGTGGGATGGAAATATTTATTTTATGCCAAGTTCGGGGATTGAACCCACAACCTTTGTTAGTGAATCCAGATCGTGGTCCATTCAGGGTACAATATGATAATACTTTTCATTTTTTAGTAGAGGTTAAATGGATGTTTTGCTGAGCTAATGGCAAACATTTTCAACCTGATCAGATCAGTCAGATCAGACTGCTTTCATGCAACACAATTGCCAACACTGAACTAGAGAATATATTTGTAAAACATGGGTCGACCTACATTTGTAAAAAAGAAATTTAAAATATATTTCTAAACAGTTTAATGAATATATGGCCAAGTGTTTCGGTAACTTTACGAAGGTCAAAAATGTCATGTTAATGTTGCCATGAGTTTGGAGAAATGGGTCTTATGTGCTTAGCGACCAATGTAGATCCAGAGCATCTGCATAGTCTCATCAGGATCTGCATTGTTTGCCATTCAATCAATGAACCACCAGTCATGCTTCTAACAAGCAATATAGATCGGTGTTGGCTACAGGAGTGTGTTATTTGATCAGGAGCCCTTTCTCCAGTCACGGTCTCATATGAGACAAGCGATGTGATTTGTACCTAAGTAGATGTGCAATATCTCATGAAAAATATTTACAAAATTAAAGTTTACAATATTTTCTGTAAATGATGTCACAGTTGGCGAAATGTTCTGAGCAATTTTATCAACTGTCAACATCAGTTACAAAAAATAACACAGTATCTGAATCTTTTTTCATGAAAAATTGCACATCGCCTTCGGTACAATATCATGTGGCTCGTCTCATATTAGGATACAACAGAAACACTGGCACCAGTAGCCTATTTCATCAACATTGCAAAGTATACTTTACATGCAAAGTATACTTTGAGGGAGTAATCATTGATTTTCCCCAAAATGCATTCTTTCATATAGAACTAACCACTGCATATATTTGATGATTAAAAGTACGCAGAATTATTATACTGAATTTATTACATTATCACAGCCAAAATGGCTGTGATAATGTAATAAATTCAGTATTTATCCTAAAATTGAAGATTTCTCCCTGAAAGTATACTTTGCTAGGAAAGTATACTTTGCAATGTTGGCGAAATAGGCTACTGAGAAACAAGTGGATGTCACAATAATATATTATCAGGTTGGTATTCTCTTAGAACAGAGTCAAAGAGAACACTATTGTAAATATTGAAGACATAGTCAAAGAGAACACCAACCGGGGTCAAAGAGAACACCATTAAAACATATATTAAAGATAGATGGTTTGTTTGTTTATATTAGAGACAAAGCATATGAGAACACCAACCAGAGTCAGAGAGAACACTATTAAAATATTAAGAGTTTAAGAGAACACCAACCAGTGTCAAAGAGAACACCATTGAACATTTAAAAACAAAGCCTAAGAGAACACCATTGAAAATATTAAACACCAACAGAGCCAAATAGAACACCATTAAAATATTAAAAACAGAGGCAAAGAGAACACATACCAGAGTCAAAGAGAACACCATTAAAATATTAAATACAGAGTCAAAGAGAACACCATTAAAATATTAAATACAGAGTCCAAGAGAATACCAACCAGAGTCAAATAGAACACCATTGAAAATATTGAAGACAAGAGGCAAAGAGAACACCAACCAGATTCAAAGAGAAAACCATTGAACATATTAAAGGCAGAGTAAAACAGAACACCAACCAGTCATAAAAAGAACATCATTGAAAATATTAGAGACAGAGTCAAAGAGAACACCAACCGGAGTCAGAGAACACCAACCGGACAATAATTTAAAAATAATATTTGGACATCCACTCATTGCCGTGGTGCCAGTGAAAAGAATGAAGATCATCTCAGCTACCTGTACCTGTTGGTAGGTGCCTGATGTTTGCATTTTGATGACCCCGAGTCGCATGTCAGCGATCCAGATGTTGTTGTCGAGGTCACACTGACATCCCGCAGGGACGCCGCCATACTCCCCATCCACCGGACAACAAACAACCGTCTTCTGTAACGTCAGGAAAAATTCATTTGTGGCTGTGACAGGAGAAAATTTTATTATCGGTTAGTGTCATTAGTGTCGGTTAGTGTTATTGTCTATGGCGGCTAGTTGTCTGATAAAATAATGGACCAGGATGCCTGTTTACTGAAGCAAAGGTCCCCCCCTAGCCAAAAGCAGGACAATTGTGACTGTGACTGGAGAAATGGAGCTTATAGGTTCTGTGACCAGCGTAGCTCCTGATCAAATAGCACACTCCAGTAGCCTGATAATAGTCTATACCACTTGTTGGATGCATGACAGGTGTTTCATTGATGGAATGGCGAACAGTGCAGATCCTGATCAGACTGTGCGGATGCACAGGCTGATCTGGATCTACACTAGTCGCAGAACCCATAAGCCCAATTTCTCCAGTCACAGCCACATTGCAGATTCTCATTGACTGTAATTGACTCAACTTATTATCCGATAGATTTTGTTATGAAGACACATCTATGTACAAAAAAAACAATGGGAGACAACTAAAAAATGAGTGAGGCAATAGTTGTCATTCTTGCGTGTGACACACCTTTGGGTAGTGGTCTATGCATGTGTGAAGTTTCAAGAAAATATTCCGAACAGTATTCAAGTTATGGTCTGGACATGAAATTTGTGTGTGAAAAAACTAAGGGAGATAACTAAAAAACTGGGAAGAAAAGATTGTCATTCTTAAACTGGACACATCGCGTCTACGGCGGACGAGGGAGCAGACAATATGAAATTCATAGTTAGTTGTGACTTCATGACTGTCTTGATATACAGTCATGATGGCTTAAATTACTCTTGTAAAGTGGCATTTTGCTGTGGAATTTTCGAAACCAGTGATAAAGTATCAAATTCACATATTTTTAAATTAAATAATTTAAACTTGTGGGTTATTTCAATATGCATGTAAATAGTAAATATTTTAAGCTTTTATCGTTTATAGAAATTATTTTTTCATGAAGTCACGACTAGGGTCGGTGATGTTCTCGACTAATTCATAGTATCCACCCACCCCAACCCCACGACTTTTGTCCGGGATCATCACCTGGATGATACAATTAGTCCCTATTAGTCTCATGGATCCGTGCCCCTAAGCACATACATTCATATTGTGTGTTATATTCTGATTAATTCCTGAAAATGTATACACCAATATACAGTTCAAACACATGACTATGAGTGCACATAAGGAATTCACCAAAATTGTTGTTTATGAAAGTCTTAGAGTCCCTGGAAATAATCCACCCAAGTCGCCTAATTGATCTTGGAACTTCTCATCAGGTTGAGCCGGGCGTGCCCTACAACCTTTTGCACATTTGAGTGACATTCCTTGATCACTCATACAATAAAGAAGTGTTGTTGTCTAGATGAATCAAATTTAAATATGGTGAAGTCCAGATTCACCTAGAAATCAACATACCCAGTACCGGTATATCACATTTTATGCATCATTTGCGAACAGACCCTCTTCAGATTAAGGAAGTATGTATAGAACTAGATGGCTGCGGCCTGCATGTCGCGCCTTGGGGCGAGGCATGGACACTAACAAAAAAGAGATATAGCAGAGCTCCAGATAAGCTGCGTATTTGCGTAAATACCTAATTAAAATTGCCAAAAACCCAATTGAAATCAGAAGTAGTGAGTATCAAAAAGCAATGAAAAATGTGTGGTATCTTTATCATGCTACAGAAAACAATAAACAGACCACAAATATAGCATATTTTCTTATTTTTCCATGAAAACACATCTTGGTATTTCATTAGAATTGTCTCCAAGGAGACAATTCTAATGAAATACCAAGATGTGTTTTCATTTAGAAGCAAACTATTCAATAAGTGCGGTCTGCTGATGTGTAAACAGTAGTGTGATTTTATTTTACCCAATTAAAATACCCAATTGCTTCAGATATGATGGAGTGAAAATACTCAATTACTAATTCCTTATCTGGAGCCCTGTATAGTATAACAAAAAACTTTTAACCAAAAACTTTAACTGGACACACGTACGCCAAAGTGCCAACTATATCGCGCTTTCCGCAAGCGGTCGCGACAAAAATCACAAAATAGGTGGTAAACCACAATTGTATGTACAATGGTGTCCGTTAATTCTGTGCACCTAAGGCTTTCCAAACAAACTTAAATGTCATTAACCTTCCCATATTCAGTAAAAATTCTGACGTCAGTAAGTGACATAAATTGTATGATGTATGACATCACTTGCGTCTTTGCAACGTCACAATTTTTTCTGCTAATGCTGTAGTACGTGTAAACAAAAATGACGAACAGCATACTGGATCAGCATAGCAAAATGTGCATTAAACTTGAAGCAGAACTATCCAGTGACGTTATGACAGGTTAGTTTCTTAGTTGAACAGTTAATTTAGTAAATAAGACTGAGGATTTAACACATTTTGACTATATTCTGATTTATTTCTGAATAACTTTTTACCAAACTATCAGAATGGGATAAAATTGTGCCACAGTGTAGCAATTAATCAGCTTGTTTATTCCAAAATCCAAATATTTTATTATGACGTACGCAAGGCTAAATTTGACGTGAATTGAGCATTAGCCGATGCACAGAATTAGCCGAAATGACAGTAACTGTAACTTAGAAAACCGTGGGATACAACTTAAAATACCTTTTTAAAATAATTTTCAATTACCGTAACACTATTCTTAGAATATGCTTATTCACTTGTTTTCTAGGGGCATGAATCAATAAGAAGGCACAAATCCATGAGAATTGGGGCTATTCCAAGTCTGGGAATAATTATTCGTTTATAGATTGGGACCAAGCTGCAAGTGCAATAAAGTTATATAATTGTAATGTACGGACAGTTATTTATGTTAAATACGGTAGATAACAGCTGATCAAGGGGGCAAACTGTCATGTGTCGACCTTGCCATCTGACAGGCTGATCTTCACGATTTGTCCGGCATATTTGTCGCCGTCCATGACGCCCGGAGCAACCATGAAGAACGTGCCATCTCTGTCAAACACTGGGCCTTCTGCACCCTCGAGACCATCGGCTATTTTCGTAAATCTTGGCTCGAACACTTCCGGGTTGGACATGGTGGCAATGGTGGTAAACAATAATACGAAAAGGAGAACAGAAGACGAAAAGACCGCTTTTACTGAAAATAGTCTGTTATGAATTACTCTCGATTCGCCACAATCACGATTCGCCACATCTCGATTCGCCACAGAGTAAACATGATTCGCCACAGTTAAAACACGATTCGCCACAGTTTAATCGTGATTGTGGCGAATCGAGATATTACCTCTGTTATGCATTGATGATGTTAATAAGATGATGTTACACTCATCAGTAGTGACCGGAATGAATTACAGAGACTCATTAATATAACAAAAAACTATAGTTTTATGGAAGGATATCAACTACAGAAAACCCAAAGTGTCATATTGAAAGTAAAAACATGTAAATATGAATATAATGACAGTCATACCTGGAATCTAGGCGATGGGAATATGCCAATTGTGTACAGTGTCACTCATATGGGAATACTACGTACCACGAAATTACAGGAGCTATGTGCAGTGGAAAACAACATCCAGAAGGCAAAACGAACTCTGTATAGCCTGATGGGAACTGGTCTACATTGAGAAAATGGGTTAGACACAGAAACGCCTACAACACTTATCCATACATATATGTTACCTGTTTTAACCTATTTCTACCAATTGAAGCGTATATTCATAAAAAGATCTTGTCTTTATTTGGTAATATCACTAGATCACCGGATACATCACTTGAAAATAAACTAGCAAAACGGCAACTTGAAATTAAATCAATGAACAGCAACAGCTGGTTTATTGCAGTGCAGAATATTCTCATGAATTATGATCTTCAATCCCCACTAAACTGATCGAAGCACCCCGTGAAAAAATAGAATGGAAAAGAATGGTCAACAAAGCAGTGAATCAGAAATGGATAGAAAATATTGTTAATCAGGCATCTCTATATTCATCACTGAACCAACTGTCCAAACACTTCGTACCAGGAAAATGCCACCCTGCGATAGTCCCATATAAAAACAGCTCCAGGGACGTGAACCGCATTCCAGTTAAAATGAAAATTATCACATGGACTTACATATTGCAAACAAACAGAGTTAAGTTCAACCAAAACGAAGTAAGTCAACAAAACCTGCTTATACTATGTCATGAATCAGATGAAGATCTTTAGCACTTCCTACTCGACTGTAAAGAGCTAAGTGAACAGAGCGAACCCATTATGATGGACATAGTTAAAATACTGAACTGTCTAATTGATGAGTGCCCAAGTGTTACCAAACACAGCTTAATTACTACAACTTATTGTGAATTGTAACATAATAAAAAGTGATCCTACCTCCGAGGAAGTTAACATATATCTGGAACTGCTGCAATATAACAGTCGTCGTCTCTGCTATACACTACATGGCACCAGATACCAAAAGCTGGAACTACTGCCGAAACGTCCCCGCATATATAAATACTTCAAATAGGACAATGCAACACACATACACTTTATCTCCTTGAACATTATAAATTTCCAGTATATATATTCAACAATTGTATTTGGTGATGAACTATCTATGAACTTAACTATTGTGGTGAAAGATGCTACTAGTGACATACTAGGTGTGCCTACGAAGGCAGAATATATATACAAGAACAAGAACAAGAACAATGGCGTATGGTTGTAAAACATTCTGACCACATGAACCATGCAGTGACCACGTTCTCTAAATTGTACTTGAATTATTCATGGTACTGTCACATCTGGAGTACCCCAGGGCACTGTCCTTGGACCCATCCTCTTTATTAGCCGATCTATTTACAGATCGGCTAATATATTGGTTATCCATCGAATTCTGAAAAAGTTTGTAGCAACCCTTTTCTCCGCTATTCGGTAATCTACGAACGCGAATTTTTCTGTATCACTTCCAAATTGCATCAACCGATAAAGTTTGCATTTTTGGCAATTATCTCCGTTTAAAACTTTACTTATAGCCAAATAACACAATTTTGAATATGTAATGAGCTGAACGCCGGAAGAGATTTAACCCGGAAGTTATTGTTGTTGAAGTCCATAGTTGGCTCTAATGGCCATATACGCCAACATACGCCGATTATTGGGCTAATTTAAAGTTTTTATTTATTAAACAGAACAAGTTTGTGTTTATTCGGCTAATTTATAATCGACCTCTGCTCAAAATCTCCTTACTAGCAACCCCAGCATTTTCGGGTTTATCCCAGCATCTCGGGTTTATCCCATTGGATCGCGTTTGCGCGTCATTTGACGCTAGTTAATATTCACAAAATTTTCCACCAATGAAAACGAAGAATTGCCCTTCATAGCAAACTTTGATTTGTTTACGTATCATGCAGGGATGGCAGGGATGCATCCAGCACGCGCGATTGCGGCAATCCCCCTTAATTATTGTCAATGCCGCAAATTATTGATTGTCTTGAGCCCGACATCGCGCAAAAAATCACGGATGGGGCACATTAGGCCAATCTGGGCATGTGCCTGAATACGCAGGAGCTTGCGTCTATTTTTAGATGACACTGTAACCGCTAGATATATATAGCTCTGGTAGCTCCGCCCACTCGCGTGCTGCCACAGAATTCGGACAAACACACAGTGACTACAACTTTGTGTATTGCGGAGTGTAATTTGTAGATAAATAGAGCATACAGTACAGGTGTTACGCTGGCATATTTCGCAACATAATGGTGACAACAAAACGTTGCTGCTATGGCATTGCTGCTATTGGATGGATTTGGGAACGGGTTTCCAAAACCTGCACAAAATCGAGAAAAATGTCAACGCTGGGTACAGAACTGTGGTCGAAAATAGTTTACCATTGACAATGTTACCAGAGACACCTACATATGTTCGATGCACTTTACCCTGATTTGATCGGCTAATAACATCATGCTCTGCATGACTTTTCATTCTAGATATCAACGACTTTCCAGACTATCTAAAACACAGCACCCTAATTAAGACTCCTTGCCGATGACAGCATAATATACAAAGAAGTAAATAACTTGGACGATACTAGGAATTTACAAGCTGACCTCGAATCCGCAGGCAGGTGGGAGCAATACTGGCTAATGCACTTCCACCCTGATAAATGTAATATCCTTAGCTTCACTCAAAAAAGGACACCAACTAAATTCACATATAAACTTCATAACCATCCACTCGAAAAAGTTGAACATGCAAAATATTTAGGCGTCACCATACAAAGTAACCTAAAATGGGACAAACGCATAAATTCAATAACTGGTATTAAAAGCAAACCAATACTTAAGGTTTCCTTCGTAGAAACTTAAAAGTAAACTCTGCTAAAGCAAAAGATCATGCATGTAAAGCGCTTGTTATACCTAAACTAGAATATTCTTCATACCAAATATCAAATAAACCAAATCGAAAACGTACAACGACCTGCTGCCAGATATGTTTCAAATCGATACCACAATACAAGCTCTGTTACTGACATGCTCCAAACCCTAAAATGGCCCTCTCTAGAAATCAGACGTACTCGCTCCAGAATAAGCATGCTCTACAAAAGTATCCACTGTGTATATAGTTGCCATCCATCCACCTAGTAATATTCTTATTCCTTCAGATATAAAAACCAGACACAGTAGTACACATGCAGACCTTTAAACAGGAGCATCTGAAGCATAATAAGATCATTGGTCCGGCGAAGATAGGGCGTGTCCCCCACACATGCACCCAAAGTATATGTTATTAGCACTCAGTTGAACCGTCTCGCAAATGCTTATATCCGGTCTCTAACACTATATGAACTATGAACATATCTGGTAATCTATTCGTATATAGAAACGTGTATCCACAAATGTCTGCAATCTTACTGACAGAAACTTGCAAGTGAAACGTCCAGTTGATATACCTGGGCATTATGTTACCAAAAAGAGGAACAATGCGTATGTCTACTTCATGAGAAAACAGTTATGATTTAGAAATACTAGTCAGAGAAACACTAAATTATGTACCACATAATGTACAATTAGACTCTCTCATCCCGTTGTTTGTGGCCGTCGTATTACCTTATATCTGTATATGACTGGAGAAATGGGACTTCATGTATTTCTGACCAGTGTAGCTTCTGATCCAACAGTACTCTCATGTCGCATGTAGCCTGATATAGCGATCTATATGGCTTGTCAGAAGCAGAGTGTGTGCTCCATTGATGGATCTGAGAACAGTGCAAATCCTGATCAGACTAGCTGTGCGGATGCACAGGCTGATCTGAACATACACTGGTGGCAATACCAATAAGAACAATTTCTCCTGTCACAGCCACATATATATATATATATATTTGGTGAATCATGTGATAGGGTGTACACCAAGAAAATTATGGTCCAAGAATTAAAACTAAACTTTCTTGTCTTGAACTCCTTTCACTGGGAGCGCCGTACCTTTCTGATGAGTCTTCGTAGTACACGTGCTATATTTACAAGAATACTAGGGCATACATAAAGGGTGTTGTAGGGAGTACACCCATTATTTACGATACATGTACTTGATGACACATTACAGTAAGCAGGCCCGTAGCCAGACCTGTTTGAAGGGGCGGTCGTTTCGAAGGTCCAAGAGGCCTGAGGTATCTAGGGGGTCTAAACAAGTGGACCTCGAGGATAAAAAAGTGGACCTCGAGGCTGGGCGGGGGGGGGGGGAGGGGGGGGGGGGGGGGGGGGGGGGAGGGGGGGCGTCCGACCGCTGCGACCCCCCTGGCTACGGGCCTGGTAAGGATGCCGCCTGATGAACCCTTTTCATGTCCTTTTCATTAATAGTTGCTCTTTTTTGTGTTAGCCTATACCTATTATGTCGTAAATATTTGGTTGGCGTTTTTATGAAATATAAAATGACTGTTGTTAATTAGCTTGATATTTTCACCTGGAATATATGAAGATAAGAAAATGCATTACATAAATGTAATTTCATAATGAAACGAAACCTTCACATTTTTTTTGTATTTTACGACTTACCGTAAAGCAGTGTCTAGCCAAAGATGGCGGCTGCAATGGCCCGCCAGTACAGTGGTCAGCGATTTCGGAGTGGCAGATTTAGAGGTATTTACATCTTTGATTATTTTCTAACTGTTTCACAGTCGTGCTTTATTCAGTCTGTTACACACTTACGTGATTTGTTTCCTGATTGCAGGTAGGCAGGGCAGTGGAGAAGACGCGGTCCAGCTTGACTTTACCAAAGGTGAGGTTCTTGTTTTCGTTTCCTGGTCGGTCTACTGTGACAACACAACTTGTCAAGTCCGTCAAGTCTGTGTTTGTAGGTGTATACGGCTCATCTCGGCGCCCCTATCTCTGTATATAGCCAGCCAAAAACAGCTCGTTTGGTTATTGAGGTAACTTACCCATTGGCCCCTCGGAACGACGTTAACGTAACAGTTCCTTTTATTAGTGTTTAGACGGATAAGCTAAGAAGATTATTGCTGCATACGTCTTTAAAGTAGAACATGTGGACAAGTACCTGGTACCAATAGACAGGAAAAAGTGTCTTCTTTCCAAATTGGGTTACTTTTTTAGTTTATCCAATGTTTTCCTTGCATAATTCCTTGTTTACCTAACGCACTGAATTAGTCAGTAACGGATAGCTTTGGTGTTTATCGGATACGTGTGCGACAGTTGCTGAGGGGGTGTCTCAAAACATTCCAAATCATGTATTTGTTTTGTAAATGACTAGGAAACATGCTTACATGCATATCACATTAACACTGATTAAACCTGTTTCATCATGTAATGTGTACATGTGTAACTGAAAAATAAAAAAAATATTTACACTGCTTAAACTTTTTTTTCATCCCAATATTTTCTTGAAGCAATGTGATGGGTGGTGCCATAAAAACACATAAATGTCGTTATGAGACTGAATTAAAATATAGAGTGATGCGGGGGGGGGGGGGGGGGGGGGGGGGGGGGTGGGGGGGTGGGGGGGGGGGGGGGGGGGGGGGGCAGTGGTGCGCCGATTCCCGGCGAGACATACTGAATACATACATGGTGGTAAACCGTGTATTAACTCTGTAATTATTAATTAATAAATCATACAGAATAACTTCACAAATGTACATGTAACATTAACCTTTTAACCTCACAGTCATGTATAGTGGTAGTGGCAAACAGTGTACATGCAGATGCGGCGGCTCTTAATGATCAAAACGTCTCGTCAGGATCTGCACTGTTTGCCACACATTTTCTATGAGTCCCGGCAATGATTCGAGTCCTGTGAAGGGTTGGGCCGAGGTGGTGGCCGTAAACAGTGTTACTGAGTGTATTAACTGTGATTGGTGATGGTGTCCATTGATGGACCCGCCCGTCGGACCCCCGCAAAATGATGGAATGAACCAATCAGATTGGCTCATTCTGTCAATCAGCGAGGCACCGACGGGCGGTCCATCAATATATACCATCACCCTGTAATTAGTAATTAATAAATCAGACTATAACTTCACGAATGTACATGTAATATTAACCATTTAAACCTCACATGCATGTATAGTGGTATTGACAAACAGTGTACATCCAGATGAGCTGGCTCGTAACGAGCTGGCTCATCAGGATCTGCACTGTTTGCCACATATTTTTTGTTTAGCGCCAAAATCTGATAAAAACTGATCATGAACATGAACCACCGGATACGGCATTAAATATACTGCCCTGAAATCGCATATTTTTGCCAGCAACATTGGCGTAGTGAAAATAAAACAAAGTCAACACCTCAGAAAAAAAATTGGCGAGGGGAGGTGGGCACACATGTGCTTTTGTTATTTTTCCAGCAGCATTGGCGTAGTGAAAAAAAAACACACTAAGTCAACACCCCAGAAAAAAAATTGGCGAAGGGAGGTGGGAACACCTGTGCTTTTGTTATTTTTTCCAGCAACATTCGGGCTGGAAGAGAAATAAAAACAAAGTCAACACCCCAGAAAAAAATTGGCGAGAGGAGGTGCGCACACATGAGCTTTTGTTATTTTTTCCAGCAACATTGGGGTTGGAAGTAAAAAAAACAAAGTCACCCCAGAAAAAATATGTCGAGGGGAGGTTGGCACACCTGTGCTTTTGTTACTTTTTTGCAGCAACATCGGGGTTGGAAGTGAAAAAAAAAAAAAGTCAACACCCCAGAAAACAATGGCGAGGGGGGGGGGGGTGGGCACACATTGTGCTATTGTTATTTTTTTCCAGCAACAATGTATATTGGCGTCGAGTGAAAAAAAAACACTAAGTCAACACCCCAGCATGCACCGACAGTGCAAACATACCGCAAAACGATCGAGTGTAAAAATCATAAAAAAAAACCGCAAAATCTGAGACAAGGCGGCTGCCTCGTCTGCCTCATCCTGGCTACGGGCCTGACCAGTATTATTTTTATTTAGAAAATGAATGCCTTTAAAATAAATATTCACAAATTTTAAAATTGTAGTTGTCAATGTCAATTAGAATTTTCAATCCCTGTGGTGTTGATCTCTCTACAATGAAAACACCTCCCCCTCTTTCAAGAAGATAGAATGAAGCTACATACATGTATAATAATAAAAAGCAACGATGTAGATGCTATGGCCAGTTTGAGAAACTGTTACGACCTGGTTAACCAAAACGTGTGACGGACTGACTGACATACGGACGGACGAACGGATCGACGGACGGTCCGAACACTGTGTGCCACCCGTCTCCGGTGGCATAACAAACCCATTTGATATATTGTTCGCAGGTCATATTGATTTTGAGACGATCCCCGCAAATCTGATTTGTACGCAAATTAGGATGATCCGTTACTGCCGGAAGCACGTGCGTTATTATTGACGTCTGTGTTCAGTGACATGGTGTGATTTATGAACCAAGCTTCTTTCCAGTTATAGAGGACATGATTATACATCATATTATTCACAGAGTTTGTTTCTTCCAAACTAACTGTTTATACATTTTCAGTGAAATTACTCTGGAGCGACTTACTTTCGCTTTACCTGGTGTAAACTTCCGGTTACGTCATTGTGTTTCTTGAAGCTTTACGCACGGCAAGGAAACTGCTATATCAAAGTAAACATGTCATTGTGTGGGGGATGGATCACTGTTCCTAACGGTAATATTTTATTTATTATAAATGTACAATATAAAAAAATATTGTGTTAAAAAGTATATACCTATCCGCTATACCCTAAAATCCGCTATACCCTAAAGAACTGTATATCAATCAAACATGATCTGTTAATCGGTTTCTTCCAAATACTTAGGATAGCTACTGAAAGTACAATAGTCTTATAAAAACTTTCGGCACTGAAAGACAGTAGCATCTGGTGCTAGCAAACAGTATGATACAGTTCCACCCATTTTAATTCATTTATAATGAATCGATGTCCTTTACTAAGCGGAGAATATGGCATCACTGTCTTTGGACCTACCCATAATTTGGGTGGCACGATTTACCCAAATCTACCCAAATCTTCATATAATTACTATATGTGTTAATAAATAAAGCTATACACATCATAATAACGATGTTTGGACTGTACTTACATAATGTATGTCATTAATTTGCTCATACCTGGGCCCATTTTAATCTTTTGATGCAAAATGAAAATATTTGTATATGAAATAAAGGGAGAGTACCGCGATAAACTTAATACTAGGAAGCCAAGGAAGATAATCCACTTTATAATGGCTAAACATGCTAAATGGGAATGATGATTTTTAATTGAAATACAAATAAAAATCTGTAGAACCTCGCTAATGTTCACATACAAGGAGACAGTGTGAAGGCGTCGACCGTATACTGGACGTTTTCGCCCGCCAGGACGTGTAGCCATCTTGTACATAATCACTTGTTGAGGCTATACCTCTAGGGAAATTTGCAATCACAGTCTGATCAGGGTCTACACTGTTTTCCATCTTGTACATAATCACTGTATACAGTATACAAGCAAGCCGCATGTCGCCCGCCAGGACGTGTAGCCATCTTGTAACAATGTTGAGGCTATACCTTCTAGGGGAAATTTCCAATCACAGTCTGATCAGGGTCTACCCGGTTCCCTATTTTGTGCATAGCCACTTGTTGAGGCTATACATGCAGGGAAAATGTGCATTCACAATCTAATCGGGATCTACACAGTTTCCCATATTTTACATAATCGACTATATATAACGAGCTACCCCACTAAAATACACTGTGTTCTGGTCAATACAATATAATATTGGGCTTTGTCTACATAGAGATGTGAAAAACATTCAAGCTATTTGACGAGATATACAAACCATATACAAATTAAAAAATATATATATTGCATGCATATTAAGGTTCATTTTCTTAATACAAGATCGTTTATTATTGTTATTGTAGATGAATATTAAGAATATTTATATATATATATAGCCTTCCTGTGTGAGTTTTGAAATGTATCTCCGTAAATTAAATTGCAATAACTAAACTATATTTGTCCAGAAGTCATTTGTGCTAATAAAACATTAATTCAATGCATTATACTTTGTTTTTAACTATTTCAAAAAGATGTTGGCATATAATTACTCGGCGAAATACATATTGCAATACTATGGAGGTGACCGGTTAGACAGTTGGACTAGTATATGTGCCATATGAAATCATGATCGATGGCAACTTAAAAGTTAGACAACTGAGACATAATGAATGAGTCTCGATCACGGTAGTCTCCCTTTATAATAATGCTACATGTATATTAATCGCTTTCCACGGAAATATGTGCTTTATTCTTCCCTTTTTCGGTCAAAATGTGCTTATTGTATGATATACAGTTCTTTAGGGTATAGCTGATTTTAGGGTATAGCGGATAGGTATATACTTTTTAACACAATATTTTTTTATATTGTACATTTAAAATAAATAAAATATTACCGTTAGGAACAGTGATCCATCCCCCACACAATGACATGTTTACTTTGATATAGCAGTTTCCTTGCCGTGCGTAAAGCTTCAAGAAACACAATGACGTAACCGGAAGTTTACACCAGGTAAAGCGAAAGTAAGTTGCTCCAGAGTAATTTCACTGAAAATGTATAAACAGTTAGTTTTGAAGAAACAAACTCTGTGAATAATATGATGTATAATCATGTCCTCTATAACTGGAAAGAAGCTTGGTTCATAAATCACACCATGTCACTGAACACAGACGTCAATAATAACGCACGTGCTTCCGGCAGTAACGGATCATCCTAATTTGCGTACAAATCAGATTTGCGGGATCGTCTCAAAATCAATATGACCTGCGAACGATATATCAAATGTTTTTGTTATGCCACCGGAGACGGGTGGCACACAGTGTTCGGACCGTCCGTCGATCCGTTCGTCCGTCTGTCCGTCCGTATGTCAGTCAGTCCGTCACACGTTTTGGTTAACCAGGTCGTAACAGTTTCTCAAACTGGCCATAGCATCTACATACGTTGCTTTTATTATTATACATGTATGTAGCTTCATTCTATCTTCATGAAAGAGGGGGTGTTTCATTGTAGAGAGATCAACACCACAGGGATTGAAAATTCTAATTGACATTGACAACTACAATTTTAAAATTTGTGGATATTTATTTTAAAGGCATTAATTTTCTAAATAAAAATAATACTGGTCAGGGCCGACGAGGCAGCCGCCTTGTCTCAGATTTTGCGTATCAGAGGCCATATACTACTTTTTATGATTTTTACACTCGATCGTTTTGCGGTATGTTTGAATTTCTGTAAAAAGTTGAGGCGAACTGTCGGCGCATGCTGGGTTGTTGACTTAAGTGTTTTTTTTTCACTCGACGCCAATATACATTGTTGCTGGAAAAAATAACAATAGCACATGTGTGCCCACCTCCCCTCGACATTTTTTTTCTGGGGTGACTTTGTTTTTTTGTTTACTTCCAACCCCAATGTTGCTGGAAAAAATAACAAAAGCTCATGTGTGCCCACCTCCTCTCGCCAATTTTTTTCTGGTGTGTTGCTTTGTTTTTATTTCTCTTCCAGCCCGAATGTTGCTGGAAAAAATAACAAAATCACAGGTGTTCCCACCTCCCTTCGCCAATTTTTTTCCTGGGGTGTTGACTTAGTGTTTTTTTTTTCACTACGCCAATGCTGCTGGAAAAAATAACAAAAGCACATGGTGTGCCCACCTCCCGTCGCCAATTTTTTTCTGGGGTGTTGACTTTGTTTTATTTTCACTACGCCAATGTTGCTGGAAAAAATATGCGATTTCAGGGCATTATATTTAATGCCGTATCCGGTGGTTCATGTTCATGATCAGTTTTCTTATCAGATTTTGGCGCTAAACAAAAAATATGTGGCAAACAGTGCGGATCCTGATGAGCCAGCTCGTTACGAGCCGGCTCATCTGGATGTACACTGTTTGTCAATACCACTATACATGCATGCGAGGTTTAAAGGGTTAATATTACATGTACATTCGTGAAGTTATAGTCTGATTTATTAATTACTAATTACAGGGTGATGGTGTATATTGATAGACCAGCCCGTCGGTGCCTCGCGGTTTTGCGGGGCTCCGACGGGCGGGTCCATCAATAGACACCATCACCAATTACAGTTAATATACGGTTTACCACTACCTCGGCCCAACCCTTCATAGGACTTGAATCATTGTCGGGACTCAAATATAAAACATGTGTATCAAACAGTGCAGATCCTGATGAGACGGCTCGTTAAGAGCCGGCTCATCTGGATGTACACTGTTTGCCAACACCACTATATAGGCCTGTAAGGTTAAAAGGGTTTATATTACATGTACATTTGTGATATTATAGTCTATGATTTATTAATTACTAATACAGGGTGATGTGTATGATGGACCAGCCCGTCGGTGCCTCGCGGATTGACGGAATGAGCCAATCTGATTGGTTCATTCCATCATCTTTGCGGGGTCCTCGACGGGCGGGTCCATCAATGGACACCATCACCAATCACAGTTAATACACTGTTTACGGCCACCACCTCGGCCCAACCCTTCACAGGATTCGAATCATTGCCGGACTCGTAGAAAATGTGTGGCAAAACAGTGCAGATCCTGATGAGACGTTTTGATCATTAAGAGCGCCTCATCTGCATGTACACTGTTTGCCACTACCACTATACATGACTGAGGTTAAAAGGGTAATGTTACATGTACATTTGTGAAGTTATTCTCTATGATTTATTAATTAATAATTACAGTTAATACACGGTTTTACCACCATGTATGTATTCAGTAATGTGTCGCCGGGAAAATCGGCGCACCACTGCCCCCCCCCCCCCCCCCCACCCCCGCATCACCCTATATTTTAATTCAGTCTCATAACGACATTTATTTGTTTTTATGCCAAATTATGGCACCACCCATCACATTGCTTCAAGAAAATATTGGGATGAAAAAAAAGTTTAAGCAGTGTAAATATTTTTGTTATTTTTCAGTTACACATGTACACATTACATGATGAAACATATTTAATCAGTTTCAATGTGATACATATGCATGTAAGCATATGTTTCCTAGTCATTTACAAAACAAATACATGATTTGGAATGTTTTGAGACACCCCCTCAGCAACTGTCGCACACGTATCCGATAAACACCAAAGCTATCCGTTACTGACTAATTCAGTGCGTTAGGTAAACAAGGAATTATGTGAGGAAAACATTGGAATAAACTAAAAAAGTAACCCAATTTGGAAAGAAGACACTTTTTCCTGTCTATTGGTACCAGGTACTTGTCCAAAGGTTCTACTTTAAAGACGTATGCAGCAATAATCTTCTTAGCTATCCGCTAAACACTAAAGAACTGTACTAATGATATATTGTTGAAAACGTATATGATATAATCATAAATGTTATTTTTAATGAAGATTTGGGTGGGTTAGATTTGGGTAAATCGCGCTGCCGCATAATTTAGCTATTCTGCAGAGTGGAATCGTAACTCTGGCTACGGACAGTACAGGAGTAGATTTGAAGAGTTACTGTTCTCAAATAACTCTTCTTCTTCAGTGGATACGTCAATTTACACCGTCATCACAAGACATCGATGGTCTAGTAACATAAGGTCGTAACTGCTGTGCTTCAGCATAGCAGTTACGACCTTATGTTACTAGACCATCGACATAGCACTTACAGTAAATTATAGCACTTTGGCTCTCACTCCCAATTAATTGCTTTCGTATCCAAGGCCGTAGATTGTGAGAATGACATGACAATATTCCGTCAAATATTTGTATTATTGCGAAAACAAAGAGTCCAGACAGAGGAGGCCAGTGACTACAAGGTGTGAAAAAACAAATGTAGACGTTCTCAAAAACCTGACTAAATTGTTATAGTAAATAGCTCTGAAATTATGTATCAGTATTCCAAGAAAACAAGTTAATTTTAAAAAATTAGTCTGCTGGATGTCGCGGTCAAATTATTTTGAAAAATATATTTTTTAAATGGCATATTATTATTTTCCGCAGTAAAATAAATTTTTGCCGGAATTACTTCAAATAAAATATTTTGAAATTTTTATTATATAGATAATAAGTGTTAATTTCTAAATATCCTGCGACACCAGCAGGTTTTAAGTGGTTAATGCACAGGCTAGATTGCACACTTGCAAAATTTGCAATCTGGCCATTATCAATTCAATCTACAATTAAATTTCTAGTAATTCCATGAATGATACACAAACTTGGCATATCAAAAAACATTAATTATTATTTCTTTAAATATACATTTCTTTAAATGTACTGAATTATGTGCAGCATCATATTTTATTCATATACATAAAATCAAATTATACATGTATACAATCAAGTTTCATGGTAATTAGCCGGTACACACTTACAACTGGGTGGACTGAAGCAATGTGGATAAAGCTTTTTGCTGAAGGACACAAATCACGCCTCCGTTGAGGCTCGAACCCACAACTGTCCGGCTTTCCAGTAGCCTATTTCACCAACCTATCAACACTTGATCAATCAGGACCAGTAGCCTATTTCACCAACCTATCAACACTTGATCAATCAGGACCAGTAAGCCTATTTCACCAACATTGCAAAGTATACTTTAGTAGCAAAGTATACTTTGAGGGAGAAATTTTCAACTTTAGGATAAATTTATTAATTTTTATTATACTGAATTTATTACTTTATCACAGCCATTATGGCTGTGATAATGTAATAAATTCAGTATAATAATTCTGCATACTTTTAATCATGAAATATATGCATTTGTTAGTTCTATATGAAATAATGCATTTCAGGAAAAATAAATGATTACTCCCTCAAAGTATACTTTGCTAGTAAAGTATACTTTGCAATGTTGGTGAAATCGGCTACAGACCACTCAGCCACATGCTCATTAAAAATTTGCACATGTAGCATAGTCTTAGTTTCATTTTAGTTTCAACCGTTTTCAGTAAATACAACTGATATTTTTCAGATACTTTGGAGAATGTGAAAGAAATTTTATCATATGTGGTGAAGCAAAATGCCTTTTCCAAAGCAAAGAAACTCAGTTACCTGAATGTGTTCGTAAAACTGGTGGATAAGTGTGGCGACACAAGTAAACTAGGTCTGCCGCTGACACATATCCTGAAATGGTAAGTTACAGCGGTTGTGATAACTTGGAAATTTATTGGTTTACTAGATAAATCACATTTGTCTATATTTGTTGTGAAAATGCACTTTTTTTTTGGTTCTTCAGTTATGTACTTATGCCTGTAAAGCTGATAAAGGTCTTTAACATTTTCCACACTAGATACCGGCAGTTATTTCCTAATTCTTTTCAACTGTGTAGATCATGATGAACCAGCTCGTAAATTTTCATCAATTAAACACCCGTCAAGTGTCTAACAAGCACTATAGCTCGTTAGCAGCTACAGGAGTGTGCTCTTTGATCAGGCGCTACACTTTTCACAAAACCCATAAACCCCATTTCCCCAATCACAGCCATATTTGTTAAAGCAGAAAATCACACAACCACTGGCCCATATACATTCTGATGGCCGCACTCATTTGATTTCAGTATCAGCGTGAATCTTCTACATGCTCCGAAGGAAGTTCGGGCGGCATCCTTGCGCGTCCTGAAACATCTGGTGTGTGATGAGGAGTCCTTGCAGGCGATGTTGGATCTTCATATCGACTACTTTATTGCAAGGTAAAGATTTTAATCGTGACATGTGATGTTGGATCTTCATATTGACTACTTTATTGCAAGGTAAAGATTTTAATCGTGACATATGATGTTGGATCTTCACTTCAACTACTTTATTGCAAGGTAAAGATTTTAATCGTGACAGGTGATGTAGGACCTTCACTTCAACTACTTTATTGCAAGGTAATGATTTTAATCGTGACAGACAATGTTCATTGTTGGATCGCCATATTAATCACTTTATTGCAAGGTAAATCGTTTTGAAGATTTTAATTGTGACAGGCAATGTTGAATCTTCATATATCAATCACTTTCTTGAATGGTAAATAGTTTTGAAGATTTTATACTTGTAAGGTAAATCGTTTTGAAGATTTTATTCGTGACAGACATGTTATTGTTTGATCGTCATACATCAATTGCTTTATTGCAAGTAAATAATTTCGAGGATTTTTGTTTTTAAAGGCAATTTTGTATCTTCATAAGGTAAATCACTCCAATACATATTTGTGTGCCTTGTAGTGATAAGCAAGATATTATCATCTGATAAATGAGATAAAATAAAGTAAATAACTGAAAACCATCAAAATTATTTTGCCCCGTTTACAGATCGTTGGACCTGTGTTTGGACAACGAGATAGAGCGGATCCACGCCCAGAAGTTGGTGCGTCGGATCATCCAGGTGACCCCGGGGATCCTGCCCAAGTCCCTCGTCTACCCCCTGGTCGCCATCGGCAGTGACGGCGCCATGGAGCGCGACAGGATGGTGCGTGTGTCTCTCGCCTCTGTCTGTGAAATAGGTATGTCCAGATTCGCGTCTATCGCGGGACATTTACACTACTACTGTTACATCAATTCCAAACTATCTCAGGGCTCCAGATAAGGAATTAGTAATTGAGTATCGTCACTCCATCATTTCTGAAGCAATTGGGTATTTAAACATTTTAATTTGGTAAAATAAAATCACACTACTGTTTACACATGCACAGACAACCATTATTGAATATAGTTTGCTTCGAAATGAAAACATGTCTTGGCATTTCATTAGAATTGTCTCCTTGGAGACAATTCTAATGAAATACCAAGATGTGTTTTAATGGAAAATAAGAAATATTTGCTATATTTGTGGTCTGTTTACTATTTTCTGCAGCATGATTAAAGGTACCACAAAACTTTTATTGCTGTTTAGCTCGACTATTCGAAGAATAGTTAGAGCTTATGTAGTCACCCCGGTGTCGGCGGGTGTCGGCGTCACCGTCACGCCTTGGTTAAGGTTTTTAGTCAACCTTGGTTAAGGTTTTTAGTCAAGCTTGTACATGGAATACTATTGTGCATAGAGACACCATACTTGGACAACCTTTTCTCATAGGGATGTACATCAACAACCAGGTACTTCATCTATATTTGACCTTGACCTACATTTCCTCTTGAATTACTTAGTTAATTCCCCTTGGTTACGGTTTTTAGTCAAGCTTGTAGATGGAATACTATTGTGCATAGAGACACCATACTTGGACAACCTTTTCTCATAGGGATGTACATCAACAACCCCTGATCTATATTTGACCTTGACCTACATTTCCTCTTGAATTACTTAGTTAATTCCCCTTGGTTAAGGTTTTTAGTCAGCCTTGGTTAAGGTTTTTAGTCAAGCTTGTACATGGAATACTAGCGTGCATACAGACACCATACTTGGAAAACATTTTCTCATAGGGATGTACATCAATAACCCCTGATATATATTTGACCTTGACCTACATTTCCTCTTGAATTACTTAGTTAATTCCACTTGGTTACGGTTTTTAGTCAAGCTTGTAGATGGAATACTCCTGGCCCTACACCAACCATACTTGGACAACTTCATCTCCTAGTGATGTACATCAACAACCCCTGACCTATATTTGACCTTGACCTACATTTAACTTTGAATTACTTAGTTAATTCTTCTTGGTTACGGTTTTTAGTCAACCTTGGTTAAGGTTTTTAGTCAAGCTTGTACATGGAATACTAGCGTGCATACAGACACCATACTTGGAAAACCTGTTCTCATAGGGATGTACATCAATAACCCCTGATCTATATTTGACCTTGACCTACATTTCCTCTTGAATTACTTAGTTAATTCCCCTTGGTTACGGTTTTTAGTCAAGCTTGTAGATGGAATACTCCTGGCCCTACACCAACCATACTTGGACAACTTCATCTCCTAGTGATGTACATCAACAACCCCTGACCTATATTTGACCTTGACCTGCATTTAACTTTGAATTACTTAGTTAATTCCCCTTGGTTACGGTTTTTACTCGACCTTGGTTAAGCTTTTTACTCAAGCTTGTACATGGAATACTATTGTGCATACAGACACCATACTTGGACAACATTGTCTCATAGTGATGTACATCAATAACCCCTGATCTATATTTGACCTTGACCTACATTTCCTCTTGAATTACTTAGTTAATTCTCCTTGGTTAAGGTTTTTAGTCAAGCTTGTATATGGAATACTCTTGGCCCTACACCAACCATACTTGGACAACTTCATCTCTTAGTGATGTACATCAACAACCCCTGACCTATATTTGACCTTGACCTACATTTAACTTTGAATTACTTAGTTAATTCCCCTTGGTTAAGGTTTTTAGTGAAGCTTGTAGATGGAATACTATTGTGCATACAGACACCATACTTGTATAACTTTTTCTCATAGGTATGTACATCAATAACCCCTGACCTATATTTTACCTTCACCTACATTTAACATTGAATTACTTACTTATTTCCCGTTGGTTAAGGTTTGTACTCAAACTTGGTTAATGTTTATAGTCAAGCTTGTATATGGAATACTCCTGGGCCTACAGCAACCATACTTGGACAACTTCATCTCCTAGTGATGTACATCAATAATCCCTGACCTATTTTTGACCTTGACCTACTTTTATCCTTGGATTACTTAGTTATTTCCCCTTGGTTAAGGTTTTTAGTCAAGCTTGTATATGGAATACTCCTGGGCCAACAGCAACCATACTTGGAAAACTTCATCTCCTAGTGATGTACATCAATAACCCCTGACCTATATCTGACATTGACCTACATTTAACCTTGAATTACTTGCTTAATTTCCCTTGGTTAAGGTTTTTAGTCAACCTTGGTTAAGGTTTTTATGCAGGCCGCGGCCACCTTGTTTGTCAAGCTATATGTACATCGACAACCCTCATAGTCGAGCTATGCTGTTCTCCTACAGCTCTTGTTGATACTCTCTTCTGATTTCAATTGGGTTTTGGCAATTTTAATTGGGTATTTATGCAAATACGCAGCTTATCTGGAGCTCAGCTATCTAACCAGGTTTCAGGGTAAATTTCCAAAAGTTTGCCCTATGTTGAATTCCCATAGGAAAATCATGTTTTCGCTAATGTTTAAGGGCAAAAAGTTTGTCGGCAGCAGAACGTGGAATAGACAGTAGTGTAATGTTATCCGGTTTAGCAAGGGTGCCTGGCACCGGATCAGGCCACTGTCTTTCATTGTCGAAAGTTATTGTACTTTCAGTGCTGAACGTATGGTATTCCCGTCTGTATATGACCTTCCTATGTGACAAAAAAACCCAAGTCAATCAATCTACGTACATGTGTGTTGTATTTTTCCAGCGTACTGTAACCCCGACCTACTGGCCCACTGCGGGGGTATCAGTATGCTGCTACGTAAGATCCTCGACTGTCACCAGTTCCCCCGTATCAACGAGTCACTCGTGTGTACCGTACTCCACCTGCTCAACCACCCGAAGACACGACACTTCATCCGTTTCAACACTGATCTCGAGGTAGTTTGTGTGTTATTTTAGAAATGTTTTTTTATGCCACATCACAGTGGAGGGGGCATTTAGTGTTACCCTTTTCCGTCTGTCCGTCACCAACCTTGTAACTCGTAAAACCTATCAACCGTACAAGTTTATTTCGATTTTTGATTCGACCCCCTGGTCATGGATTATCTCCCCCTTTTCGACAGGATTTTCTGATTTTGGCTTGTAACCCAGAGAACTTTTAAACCTTAATAGCTACACACCTGAAACTTGGTATCTAGCTTCCTTATGATGAGTAGATGCATACATTTTATTTCCATTTTTGACCCCCGGGTCATGAATTTTCCTTGTAACTTGTAAAACTTCTAAACAGTAATACCTGGTGGCTTAATGTTTGGATGCTTGTTAGTATGTAGGTTCTATTTTTAGCTCACCTGCACGAAGTGCATAAGAGCTTATGGCATACCCCCGGCGTCGTCGGCGTCGGCGTCCACAAACTTAACGTTGGGGTAAATGTCTTATAACTTCTGTTTCCTTTCATGGATCACCTTGTTATTTCATACATGCATTCCTCAGATGACCCTCTATCATGCTGTAGCAAATCCATGAACCACCACCTAGCCCTTACCCCAAGGTCAAGGTCACAAACTTAGCACATTCATAAACTTAATGTTGGGGTAAATGTCTTATAACTTCTGTTTCCTTTCATGGATCACCTTGTTATTTCATACATGCATTCCTCAGATGACCCTCTATAATGCTGTAGCAAATCCATGACCCACCACCCAACCCTTACCCCAAGGTCAAGGTCACAAACTTAGCACATTCATAAACTTAACGTTGGGGTAAATTTCTTATAACATCTGTTTCCTTTCATGGAACGCCTTGATATTTCATACATGCATTCCTCAGATGACCCTCTATCATACTGTAGCAAATACATGACCCACTACCCAACCCTTACCCCAAGGTCAAGGTCACAAACTTAGCACATTCATAAACTTAATGTTGGGGTAAATGTCTTATAACTTCTGTTTCCTTTCATGGATCACCTTGTTATTCCATACATGCATTCCTCAGATGACCCTCTATCATGCTGTAGCAAATCCATGACCCACCACCCAACCCTTACCCCAAGGTCAAGGTCACAAATTTAGCACATTCATAAACTTAACGTTGGGGTAAATTTCTTATAACATCTGTTTCCTTTCATGGAACGCCTTGATATTTCATACATGCATTCCTCAGATGACCCTCTATCATGCTGTAGCAAATCCATGACCCACCACCCAACCCTTACCCCAAGGTCAAGGTCACAAGCTTAGCACATTCATAAACTTAACGTTGGGGTAAATGTCTTTATAACATCTGTTTCCTTTCATGGAACACCTTGATATTTCATACATGCATTCCTCAGATGACCCTCTATAATGCTGTAGCAAATCCACGACCCACCACCCAACCCTTACACCAAGGTCAAGGTCACAAACCTAGCATGTTCATAAACTTAACGTTGGGGTAAATGTTGTGTAACTTCTGTTTATTTACAGTGAATACCTTCATATTTCATACATGCACTCATCTGATTATACTCTATCGTACTATAGCAAATCCATGACCCACCTCCCACCCCTTTCCCCAAGGTCAAGGTCACAAACTTAGCACATTCATAAACTTAACGTTGGGGTAAATGTCTTATAACATCTGTTTTCTATCATGGAACCCCTTAATATTTCATACATGTATTCCACAGATGACCCTCTATCATGCTGTAGCAAATCCACGACTCACCACCCAACCCTTACCCCAGGGTCAAGGTCACAGACCTAGCACATTCATTAACTTAACGTTGGGGTAAATGTTGTTTAACTTCTGTTTATTTACAGGGAATACCTTCATATTTCATACATGCGTTTATCTGATGATACTCTGTTTCCTTTCATGGAACGCCTTGATATTTCATACATGCATTCCTCAGATGACCCTCTATCATGCTGTAGAAAATCCACAACCCATGACCCAACCCTTACTCCAAGGTCAAGGTCAGAAACATAGCGTGTTCATAAACTTAACGTTGGGGTAAATGTTGTGTAACTTCTGTTTCTTTACAGGGAACCCTTTGATATTTCATACATGCATTCATCTGATGATCCTCTATTGTGCTACAGCAAATCCATGACCCACCCCCCCCGCCCCTTTCCTCAAGGTCAAGGTCACAAACTTAGCACATTCATACATGCATTCCTCATGTGAATAGCTATCATGCTGTAGAAAATCACCAACTTGGTGCGTTCATAAACTTAACGTTGGGTTAAATTTTGTTTTACTTCTGTTTTCAGGGAGCGCATTGATATTTCATACATGCATTCATCTTAATATTCTATATTATGCTGTTGCAAACCCATGACCCACCTTGCACCACTGACCCCAATGTCAAGGTCCACCACACGCCCCTTAACCCAAGGTCAAGTTATATAATATTCATGTTTTTTTATGCAACTGTGCCAAGTTTGAGTGAAGGCTGCCAACAGGCGAGCTTCGTTGTCTTCTGACAACTCTTGTTGCTTTGACACTCAGCCATGGATTATCTCCCCCTTTAGGACTTGGAATTTTGCCTCTTTACTGTCAAAGCGATATGTGGGGCATCCGCGTTCTATGAACACATTTTCTAGTTATACCCCCCGCAACGAGTTGTGGGGGGTATACTGGAGTCAGGTTGTCTGTCCGTGCGTCCTTGCGTCCGTCACTAAACTTAACATCAGAGAAATATTGTTATAACTTCTATTTCCTTCATCTAAAATGCTTAATATTTCACACATGTATTCTGTAAGGCTCTACTACCATGCTGTGCCAAATCCATGACCGTCCAACCTCCGCTGATCCCAAGTTCAAGGTCAAATACTTGGTCTCTTTACAACAAAAGTTAACATCAGAGTCCGCCCGTCACTAAACTTAACATCAGAGAAATATTGTTATATCTTCTATTTCCTTCATCTAAAATGCTTAATATTTCACACATGCTTTCCTGTAAGGCTCTACTACCATGCTGTGCCAAATCCATAACCGTCCAACCCCCGCTGATCCCAAGGTCAAGGTCAAATACTTAGTCTCTTTACAAAACTTAACAACTTCTATTTCCTTCATCTAAAATGGTTAATATTTCACTTGTGCATTCCTCTAAGGTTGTACTATCATGCTGTGACAAACCTATGACCGTCCAACCCCCGCTGATCCCAAGGTCAAGGTGACATATTTAGTCTCTTTACAAAACTTAACATCAGAGAAATATGTTATAACTTCTATTTCTTTCATCGATAATTCTTAATATTTCATGCATGCATTCCTCTAAGGTTCCAATATTATGCTGTGACAAATCCCCGCTGATCTCGAGGTCAAGGTGACATACTTAGTCTCTTTACAAAACTTAACCTGAGAGAAATTGGTTTTAGCTTCTATTTCCTTGCTCTGATCTGCTTCACATTTCACACACGCAATGCTCCAATAGACCTCTACCACCGTGTGACAAATTCACGTTCGTGCCCAGAGTCAAGGTCTCAAGCCCACACACTTGGATTTTTTTTTTTTACATATTTAGGGGTACATGGGCTCACGCGTATTCCGTAAGCCTCTCTTACTGACCAATCTAGTTTCTGTTTGCCTTCAGCTAATATCTTCATATTGCACACATGTATTACTTAGTAATGATACATCCTTCCACATTAATACAATTACCCTCGCTACTGATTGTACGTCCGTCCATCTGTCTGGTTTTTAGCCAGGTTTTTAAAAAATAATACAGGCTATTGGATTGGCGAAAGCCAGGCGGGCGGGCGGACGGGCGGCGGGCGGCGGGCGGCGTCCACAATCAATGTTTAAGTTTTCGTGTTTGAGTCCATTTCTTTGTTACTGTACCACCTAGGACCACCAAACTTTCACAGCTTCATAATCAAGGGGTGCCCACCACATATCACTATCCAACATGTTACTTTTTTTTTAACTTGACCCATTTTGTCCGCGCAATCGACTTAGCCATTTTCAATGTTAAGTTTTCGCGTTTTCAATGTTAAGTTTTCGTGTTTAAGTCCATTTCTTTGGTACTGTAGCACCTAGGACCACCAAACTTTCACAGCTTCATAATCAAGGGGTGCCCACCACATATCACTATCCAACATGTTACTCTTTTTTTAACTTGACCCATTTTTTCCGCGCAATCGACTTAGCCATTTTCAATGTTAAGTTTTCGCGTTTTCAATGTTATGTTTTCATGTTTAAGTCCATTTCTTTGGTACTGTACCACCTAGGACCACCAAACTTTCACGGCTTCATAATCAAGGGGTGCCCACCACATATCACTATCCAACATTTTACTTTTTTTTGAACTTGACCCATTTTTTCCGCGCAGTCGACTTAGCCATTTTCAATGTTAACTTTTCGCGTTTACAATGTTAAGTTTTCGTGTTTAAGTCCATTTCTTTGGTACTGTACCACCTAGGACCACCAAACTTTCACAGCTTCATAACCAAGGGGTGCCTACCACATACAACTATCCAACATGTGACCATTTTTTTTACCTTCACCTATTATTTCTACGTAATTGACTTAGCCATTTTCAACGTTAACTTTTTAACGTACGTCTGGTTAAATTTTTTGGTTAAAACTTTTTTGTTATACTACATCTCTGCAACTGCTTCGCCCATTACCTTGAAACTTCACATGGGTGTTTATCATCGTCCATATTTTCACTCTAACCCCCAACCGTGCGGCCCCTGTGCGCAATGTCAAGGTCAAATTACTTTGAATTTATTTGTTAAAGTTTTTTCGTGTACTATATCTCTGCAACTGCTTCACCCATGACCTTGATACTTCACATGGGTGTTTATCATCATTGTCGCACCCGCTTGCGGAAAGCGCGATATCGTCGGCATTTTGACATACGTCCGTCCGTACGTCCGTGTGTCCGGTTAAAGTTTTTTCGTTAAAGTTTTTCCATCTACTATATCCATGCCTCGCCCCAAGGCGCGACATGCAGGCCACGGTCATCTAGTCTACAAAAAGTGGGTATAATTATGTTTTCCAAGTGTCCATGCTTGGAAAAAACCTGGCCTTCGTGGCTTTGCCTCGTTTCTTGTTTTTTTAGTCTTTGAAAGAGTTTCTCAAATAGGGGTCCTCAGTGTGTTGACAGGCCACATTTTACAGAGCATAGGTTGCATATGTTCAAGAAATGTAAATCCATCAATTGAAATTTCCAGACGATCCTAAATTTGCACATTTTATTCGTACAAAGTTTAGTGAAACGCACCCTCCCTGGTCTTTTGGATGAAATTAAGCATCAATCTCTCTATGACTGTAGCTGTTGCTGGGATATTAAACCTGTTCACATTTCACAGTTCGTTTGTTGATCCGATTGCAAATGCATGTATTCTTCGGTTTTCATATGGGGCTGCACTGGTAACCACTGCATGTCTATTGTCTATCGCAGCGATTACTGGCGCCATTCACCGACTGTCACTTCAGTTATAGTGCGGATAGATACAGTACTACATGGTCTATCCGCACTGTAACTGAATATAGTCATCACCAGTTGTTACCCACCCAGTGTGTTCACTGTGTTGTCTATTGCAGCAATTACTGGCGCCATTCACCGACTGCCACTTCAGTTACAGCGCTGATGAAGACCATGTCAGGTCAGTGTCTACTTACACAATACGATGGTTGTGGGCCTTTAGTTTTTGTGTAACCAGCGTAGAATTGATCATTATTGCATCTTTCAACACGTCACGTCAGAGTTTGTCAGAGCTCCAGATAAGCTTTGTGTCTAAAGAGTATTGTACCCCCTGATTTCAAATTAAATGCATATTTTATTTTTGCAACTGGATGATTGATTTTCTTCATTATTAACTAGGTAGCAAATGATCAAAACATAAAACAAATTTAACCATTCACTTATTTGAATGTTTTAATACTTGTTCACTGATAATACAGTTGATAATTTGCTTAGTTGAGCTTGCAAAAAGCAAACCGTCAACTACCGGTAAGTAAATTTTCAACTTTCTTACAGTATTTCCACTACTCAATTTGAAAATCAATGCATATTTTCACATTGTTGTGAGTATTTTGTACTCCCACTGTTGATAATCAATGCGTATTCAGCTAAAATAAGTGCATAAAATAAATCAATATACAAATTATTTGGAGCTGTGGTTCATTTGTTGAGCATAGTGCTCAGATCCAAGGCCACACTTTCAGTATATATTCCTCTTTCACTTTATAAGTCAATGGGAGGGTGTAATATTTTAAGGGACATAGGCTTTCTAAGGACCTATAAGGTGGGAAAATGTGTTTCGGCACAGCACTGGTAGAACACCCCCTGATGAATGAGCTTATATCTGGCTGTGACTGGAGAAATGGGGCTTATGGGTTTTGCGACCAGTGTAGATCCAGATCAGCCTGTGCATCCGCACAGTCTGATCTGGATCTACACTGTTCGCCATTCGCCCCATTTCTACTGTGCATTTCATCGGGACCTCCATCACAGCAGTTGAACTATGGTATTTGACCCCGCCTAAAATGACCGTAGCTGTTGACGACAGGAACTATACTGGTCACAAATCCCATCAGTAAACATTCTTCAGTCACATTTTAAGCCCCATTCTCCTGTCACGACCACATATGTGTGTTTCAGCGAGGACAAGGAGCGGCGGTTCACGGCCAGTAAGATGGCCATCATTACTGTGATGCGATCGTGGCCCGGCATCATCCGCTTCTGTCGGCCCGACGGCACCGGCTGCAGTCTCTCGTCGGCATCCTGTATCTCCCCTTCACAGACATACGGGTGAGTGTTCTCACTTCATGGCAGTTATTGGCGAATGTAGCGCGACAGGTCCAGTTTTTGTCTCACCTGCGTTGTCACTTGATGACAGTTACTGATTACTGTCTGTTTTACGAAACCTGTCAACATTTTAATGCTATATATAAATAATGCAAAAATATTGTTTTATTTCATTAATATTAAATTTTATCAAAGAAATTCTTTTTATTTCGTGAAATTGAAAAAAAAACAGAAAGCAAAGTTAAATTTTGAAAATCTGTCTGTTAATGGAGAAATGGGGCTTATGGGTTTTGCGACAAGTGTAGATCCTATAAGCCCCATTTCTCCAGTCACAGCCACAAATGAGAAAACAATTACTCTCGTTAAACCCCTATAGGGCATTTAACGTGGGGAATAAAAAGTATGTTCATTGTTAAATTTTGGTAACAGTAGTGAATTTTTTTATTGTTTTTGCAAAAGTAAATTTTTGCAAAAGTAAAAATTTGCAAAGTTTACACAAAATGACAGTATTGTGATAGCTCCAGCTTTGTCAGATGTTAACCATATTTCTATATCTACAGTAGAACCGCTCTAAACCGGACACCCTACAGATCCCATTGTGTTTAATTTAGATGGGTTTTACTGTCGTGTCTGTGACAAGGTCATTTCTCCTGATATGGTTTACTCGGGTACGTGTCCTTAACATGTCCTGAAACGAATTTGGATCTGTTCCAAGTCCGTTCAACATTCATGTGCACTTTTAGCAAGGGATCCTGTAGACTGTGTATGACTTGATTCATCTGAGTGATACATGTATGAAAATTACTTGCAAAAAGTGCAGATCCTGATGAGACGGCTCGTCACGAGCCGGCTCATCTGGATCTACACTGTTTGCCAATACCACTATATAGGCATGTAGTGTTGAAAGGGTTAACCCAATTTGAATATATTCCAAGTCTGTTCAACATTCATGTGCACTTACAGCAAGGGATCCTGGAGATTGTGTACGACCTGTTTCATCTGACTATGCCGCTGTGGACCAGCGACTTTACCGAGGCCCTGGTCAGCACAGGTGAGTGGAACTTGTGGCATACACCACAGTGGATTGAACTCCCCACCCACATTAGATAAATCCATCTGGTCCGACTATACTATGTATATAGACTAAATTTATAATAGTTTACCTTAGGGTGTGGGGAGGGGGGTCTGGATGTGGAGAGGGGGGACTTCAATCGCCTGTGCGAACACTACCGTCCACGCTAATCTTACCAATATTTCTAATTACTTTCGTTTAAAAATACTTGTATATTGTGCTTGAAATCAAACAGCATGGTTGGCTGAGCCTGAGCTGTGCCACAACTCAACCCCCGCCATATACATAAAAAAAGACTTTCCATATCACAGTCTCCACAAAACTGCCAACATTTTACAGGACGTTCGGTCTGGTTAACTTGAAATTTTGACCAGACCGGACAAAGATTTATCGTCGGACCGGCGGAAATTTTGACGGACCGACGACTTTCGCGGAGACTGATATCACTGGTCTTTTGAATGAGACTTGAAACCGAGGTCCTGTCTCTACATGACCTTAGCTGTAGCTAGGACAATACCCATTCACTTCTCTATGGATGGTCCATCAATCCGACCACTGTACATGTTTAATTCCATTTCTCAGACACCATAACACCTAATTGATTTTGAGCATGAGGTTCTCTCATGATCCTTCCATTTACATAGTCAGGTAACAAGTATTGGCCGAATACGTACTGATAACATAACGTCGTCTCAGGCATTCACTTGTAGCCGATTTCACCAAAATTGCAAAGTATACTTATCTTGATAAGGGATTGGGAAATATTTTGAGGGAGAAATTTGCAATTAATGCATAAATTCATTAATTGTTATGCCCCACCACGATAGTGGAGGGGCCATTTAGTGTTACTGTTTTCCGTTCGTCCTTCTGTCTGTCCGTCACCAAGCTTGTAAGTCGTAAACCTTGTAAACTGTACTAGCTACATATATGTACAGGTATGTAGCTTCCTTATAATGAGTGGATGTGCAAAGTTTATTTTGATTTTTGATTCGACCCCCGGGTCATGGATTATCTCCCCCTTTTCGACTTCAAATTTGGCAATTTTGCCTGGTAAGTCAAAAGCCTTTAAACCGTACTAGCTACAGACCTGAAACTTGGTATGTAGCTTCCTTATGATGAGTAGATGCTCAAAGCTTATTTCGATTTTTTATTCGACCCATGGGTCATGGATTATCTCCCCCTTTTTGAATTACAATTTTCCAATTTTGGCTTGTAAGTCTTAAAACTTTTAAACCCGTAATCATGGTAATAGCTACAGACCTGAAACTTGTTATGTAGCTTCCTTATGCTGGGTAGATGTGCAAAGTTTGTTTTGATTTTTTATTCGAACCCCGGTCATGGATTATCTGCTCTTTTGGACTTTAATTTTGCCTTGTTTATTATCAAAGCGATACGTGTGGCATCCGTGTTCTATGAACACATTTTCTAGTTTATTTTATGAAATAAAATATTTTCCGACCAAAGAAATAACAACTGGGTTACATCGAATTTAAAATTTGATGCTATTTTGGTCGAACGGCGTCACTTTACCCAATTATATCAGTGGAATGATGTCACAGAAACAAGTCCACGTTTTTTTCCACGAAAACCACGCCGTAATTGCTCATGAATTCTGTAGCCTAAAATGTAACCTGGTAAATAGAATACCATTCTAGTGTAGTTTGGTATCAAGTTTATCAGGCTTGTCTCGGAAAGGTCTCGTCGAGGAATTCCTACCATTTCCGAGACAAGCCTGATAAACTTGATATCAAAAGACACGAGCCTGCTATTCTCTATGTATGAGGCCGTGTTCTTTTACCACAGACCCGTCCGAGATGGTGGACGACTGGCGACTGACGGACGGGTTCGTGGCAGAGGAGGGCAAGGCTCTACTGCCACACATGGCCAAGATCAGGCAAGTCCACTTTAGCTGTTAACGTCATACTTTGTACAAAACATAAATTTCCCAATATGAAGTCGTATTGTATGTCCAAGTGATATATAGTCGCTCGTTTCATTCTTTGTACATGACAACATTTGCCCAATATGAAGTCATATTGTATGTCCAAGTGATATATAGTCACTCGTTTCATTCTTTGTACATGACAACATTTGCCCAATATGAAGTCATATTGTATGTCCAAGTGATATATTGTCACTCGTTTCATTTTTGTACATGACAAACATTTGCCCAATATGAAGTCAATATTGTATGTCCAAGTTTTGATATTAGTCCCAACTCGTTTCATTCTTTTGTAACATGGACAAAATTTGCCCAATTATTGAAGTATAATTTATGTCCAAGTGATTATATAGTCACTCGTTTCATTCTTTGTACATTTTTTGACAAACATTTGCCCTTATGAAGTCATATTGTATGTCCAAGTGATATATAGTCACTCATTTCATTTTTTGTACATGACAAAATTTGCCAAATATGAAGTCGTAACGTATGTCCAAGTTTTCTGTTGTTGCTCGTTTCATACGTTGTACATGACGAAAGATGTCCAATATGGAATTCTATCTTACAAGTCAATAAAGAAAACAACACATATTGAATATCTGAGGCAACATCAGATGATACATGTACCTAATTTATTAACCCTTTCACCCCTAAGTAACTGGAATGGGCTGCGATATGTTAATTTTACAACCAATCCAATCATCGCAAAAGAATTTTCAGACTATTCCATTTATAAATAGGGGGTATTTGTTGTTCTCAAAAATATGAAAATTACTTTCAAACAGTGCAGATCCTGATGAGACGGCTCGTTACGAGCCGGCTCATCTGGATCTGCACTGTTTGCATAAACCGATATAGCGGCCTTTCGGGTTCAAAGGGTTAAATATATGTTTTTTTTCCATAAAATGTGCTGCACAATGCATATCAACCAAACACACCATTTTATGTGATCAAATTCCAAGGACTTAGAAGTTTAATTTTTTTGTCGGCTACACAATATCATAGAATATGATAAACAGGGGAGATAATTTGGCTTTGCATTGCATCTCCGCTTTATCAGTACCAGGAAACAGATTAAGTGAAAAATACTTTTTTTAGTTTATAACGAAAATACAATAATATCCCACCGATAGAAACATATTTCCATTCTAGAAACGAGCTGAATTAATTTAAATAAATTTATTTGGAACCAATTTCAACAAAACTAGCTTTTCAGTGTTAATACTTATTTTTCAGTACAAACTTTTTTTTTACCACATCAATTTTTTTCCAAGCGACTCGGGGTACAATTCCATTCAGAAATATCATACAAATCTACAATTAAAATAGTTTTACTGAACTGTTTCATCACTTACAAGAGCATATCTGACAGAGATTCAGTGCATTTAACTACACTTCCATCCTCTATTGTAGACCCAACCTTGTGGAGAACCATCTCGCCCTTCTATTGGCTGCCTGGATCGGCGCAGGAATTCTCGACGTAAGTGCCATTTTTGTCTTACCCATGTTAGTGGAAAACGAGACGTAGCGGTCACATTTCTGACATCGTGGTCGTAGACATCAACTATTACGTCAAATGTTGAATATCGCTTGTATTTACGGATCATTATCAAACTTCATCAACATCTTCTTCACATTGATGGCTATACATCCCAGGGATTCCGCTGGCGATCGCCACTTTCGCAATTGGCGATAAAAATAAACAATTTGCGATAAAAAATTACTATTTTTGAGAATTTGTTTTATTTCTTTTCGAAAATTGTAATTTTTTATCGCCAATTGTTTATTTTTATCCTATTGGTTATTCCTTTTTTTTTATTTTTATTATTTTTTTTTTTTTTTTTGAAGTGGCGATTTTTTTATTTTCCCCAGCGGAATCCCTGCATCCCGTGTCATTCTGGTGACCTTGACCTTCGTGGGTGAGACACTCACTGGCACTTGCTAGGAGTGTAATATTGTCACGCTCATTTGTGGAGAAATTGACTTTGTGACTGACATCCATCACTTGCATCCATGTGCTCATCTTCGAAATTTGAATAAAACGTTTTCTGTCGCCACTAATTTATTATATGTGCATCAGTCATACCTAAATGTTCTACTTTTGGTCAGCCAGTCCCTTGAGAAATTTTCATGATGCTTCACGCTAAGGCCATGTCATTGTTTTTCTCTGTTAAGCGTCCACCAGTAGCCTATTTCACCAACATTGCAAAGTATACTTATCTAGCAAAGTATACTTTGAGGGAGAAATTTTCAATTTTAGGATAAATTTATTATTTTTTATTATACTGAATTTATTACATTATCACAGCCAGAATGGCTGTGATAATGTAATAAATTCAGTATAATAATTCTGCATACTTTTAATCATCAAATATATGCAGTCTTTAGTTCTATATGATATAATTCATTTCAGGAAAAATAAATGATTACTCCCTCAAAGTATACTTTGCTAGAAAAGTATACTTTGCAATGTTGGTGAAATTGGCTACAGGATGGCCAAAACCTACTTGCATAAAAACAAGTAAAAACAAACAAAGCCTTGAAAAAAACCTGAATGTAAATTTATGTTAAAAATTTCCTCAACCCTTTGCAGTGTGCAACGCGTTGAGGAAGTTTTTAACTTAAATTTAAATTGCCGCTAAATAATAAGAAAACACTCTATTCATGGACGGATTTAAAACTTAGACAAGTCCCAAATCTATGTTCATATTACTTCACCAGTAAATAGTGTAAAATAGCATACACATTTTTTTTAATTTTTTTTTCATAGAACCACGCTCAAAACCTACCCGCACGCGGACGCTGAACAGAGAAAGAGCTTTGTATGGCATAATGGTATGTCGCATACTAGTGAGACAAACAATTTGTTGATTTAGGTCCATAAGTCGTGAACCGTTTGAAATAGTTTTATGATAATTCACAGGTGTATGTCTGAAATCCTAGCGGCACATTATCAGCAATACAGATTTATTTGGATTTTGTACTAACATTTGGATCCCGTTAACCCGGTTGAATATGACGTTAGATGTTGACAGGCCATTAACGCCATTAAATAAATAAACGTACTTACATAATTTATTCATATTCTATTGTAGGCACTGGTGGAAGTGATAATATCCTCGCAGGATGAACTATTTATCCGGGCCGTTATTCTCCTTGGCGAACTTCTACACTTGGTAAGTGGAGTTATTTCCCTGTGTTCGTGATTATGCTCCCAGCGTATGTAGTACCGTAATACGCCTAACTATTCTCACACCATTTGTTTCGAGAGACAAATTGTATCCAAATACATTGTTATTGTGATAAAACAATACAAGCGTACTATCCCTAAATGTGTGGGAAATTTATGACTGCAGAAGCAGTTATTGACTAGTGAGCCATAGAATATCAGATTATATTCTATGGCTCACTAGTCATTATGTCGGTATTTAGGGTTATTATGGCATATTGTTTTTGTCGCGCCTGCTTAAGCAGAAGTCGCGACTTTTTCCGTCGTCGTCCGAAATGTCAAAAAGTTTGTACAAGATTCGTCATCATGGTATAACACGATGGATTGCTTCAATATTTGGACACTTGATATATGTGAGCATTTGGGACACACTCGTGCCGCCATTAACATGACCTTGACCTTTTTTAACCTTCACATTTTTGCGAAAACACTTAGCCATTTTTTTGCGTCAAAAAGTTTGTACAGGCTTTGTCATCATGGTATAACTTTAATATTACTTGACGGATTGCTTCAATACATGTATTTGGACACTTGATATATGTGAGCATTGGGAACACACTCATGCCGTCATTAACATGACCTTGACCTTTTTTACTTTCACATTTTTTGCGGAAACACATAGCCATTTATTTTGCATCAAGCAGTTTGTACAAGCTTCTTCATCATGGTATAACTTTCTAATAATACTTGACGGATTGCTTACTTTAGCACACGCCCATGATCATGTTGCGGTCAAATGCCTCAGCAGGCGCGACACCGCTTCCTTGGCGGAATTCTTGTTTTGCATTCTCTCTGTCTGTTATATAATATTTGTGTTGATGTTTTGGTACCTAATATATCCACAACCATCAGTCAGCATGGTTTGGACTTGTTACGCTCTTTTATTATGATATGTGGCTATGACTGGAGACATGGGACTTATGGGTTTTGCTACCAGTGTAGATCCATATCAGCCTGTGCAGGATCTGCACTGTTTCGCCATTCCATCAATGAAACACCCGTCATGCTTCTAGCAAGCAACATAGATTGTTATCAGGCTACAGGAGTGCGCTATTTGGAAACAAATCTCATAAGCCCCATATCTCCAATCACAGCCACATATGAGACACACCATATCATTGAACATTTTGTCATCTTCCGACATCATTTACAGAAAATATCGCAGTTTCTGTAAATATATTTCAAGGAAAGTCGCACATATTCTTCGGTACAAAATCACATGGCGTGTCTCATATGTGGTATTGTGTTGCCCAGGGAAACAAGCTGCTGCCCCCAGAGTGTAGCCACCACAGCCACTACCTGCCGTCGTTGATAACCCTCGCCTCGTCGTTCAACATTCCCAACAGAGAACGCCAGTAAGTACAACTTGCAATGGTATTCACTTGCAAGGGGGCATATCGCGTTTCTCTTGAGGTTCCGTACAGCTGTCTGTCTGTCCGTATGTCCGTCCGTGTACATTTACGTCAAAAATAAAATAGTTTGTAAGTGTTTCTCCATGTAATATCTTCAATATTACTTGAAGGATTGCTTTAATATTTGGACACTTCATTCACCTGAACATGTGTGACACAATCACTCCACCAATGACATGACCTTGACCTTTGTGACCTTCAAAATGGTGCTGAAACGCTGAAAGCAAATTTCTTACGTCAAACAGAAATTTGTGTAAATTTAAAGTTTTTGTTTTTTACCCACACTCTCTACTTATGAGTCCAGTATGTCATGGGGCATATCCATGTTTTATAAACGTCATGCGTAGTTTCAATGAATTTTTACCCTATTTTTGTCGAGCCCGCTTGCGGAAAGCGAGACATAGTGATCACAATGACGTCCGGGTGTCCGTGCGTCCGTCCATCTGTCTGAAATCTGCGTTAAAGTTTTTAAATACCTTATATCTCTGCAGTCCTAAGTCACATTGACTTCAAATACTTATTAGTCATCATCCATATATTCATTCTGTGTCCCACTCATGCGGCCCATGTGCCCCAAGGTCAAGGTCAAATTACTTGGAAGTTTGCGTTATTATAAAATCTGCATTAAATTGTTTACATACCTTATATCTCCACAATTGTTACTCCAATTTACTTAAAACTTCAAATACTTCCTTTTCATCATCCATATTTTCAGGCGAGTGTGGCGGTGAGCTACCTGAACCATATCACAATTCTACTACATTTCAGCCAGGTGAGTGTGGCGGTGCGCTACCTGAACCGTATCACAATTCTTCTACATTGCAGCCAGGTGAGTGTGGCGGTGAGCTACCTGAACCGTATCACAATTCTACTACATTGCAGCCAGGCGAGTGTGGCGGTGAGCCACCTGAACCGTATCACAATTCTACTACATTGCAGCCAGGCGAGTGTGGCGGTGAGCCACCTGAACCGTATCACAATTCTACTACATTGCAGCCAGGCGAGTGTGGCGGTGAGCCACCTGAACCGTATCACAATTCTACTACATTGCAGCCAGGCGAGTGTGGCGGTGAGCCACCTGAACCGTATCACAATTCTACTACATTGCAGCCAGGCGAGTGTGGCGGTGAGCTACCTGAACCGTATCACAATTCTACTACATTGCAGCCAGGCGAGTGTGGCGGTGAGCTACCTGAACCGTATCAAAATTCTACTACATTGCAGCCAGGCGAGTGTGGCGGTGAGCTACCTGAACCGTATCACAATTCTACTACATTGCAGCAAAGCGAGTGTGGCGGTGAGCTACCTGAACGTATCACAATTCTACTACATTGCAGCCAGGCGAGTGTGGCGGTGAGCTACCTGAACCGTATCACAATTCTACTACATTGCAGCCAGGCGAGTGTAGCGGTGAGCTACCTGATCCGTATCACAATTCTACTACATTGCAGCAAAGTGAGTGTGGCGGTGAGCTACCTGAACCATATCACAATTCTACTACATTGCAGCCAGGCGAGTGTGCGGTGAGCTACCTGAACCGTATCACAATTCTACTACATTGCAGCCAGGCGAGTGTGGCGGTGAGCTACCTAAAACGTATCACAATTCTACTACATTGCAGCCAGGCGAGTGTGGCGGTGAGCCACCGGAACCGTATCACAAAATACTATGTTGCAGCCAGGCGAGTGTGGCGGTGAGCTACCTGAACCGTATCACAATTCAACTACATTTCAGCCAGACGAGTGGCGGCGAGCCACCGGAACCGTATCACAAAATACTATGTTGCAGCCAGGTGAGTGTGCGGTGAGCTACCTGAACCGTATCACAATTCTACTACATTGCAGCCAGGCGAGTGTGGCGGTGAGCTACCTGAACCGTATCACAATTCTGCTACATTGCAGCCAGGCGAGTGTGGCGGTGAGCTACCTGAACCGTATCCACTCCCTAAAGAAGCGTGGCCCCATCCCATGCAGCCTCTACCTGGACCAGGTGGTGAGACAGTCAACCAGCTACAAGGACAAACCGGTCTCCCTCAACATGCAGAAGGATAAACTACTCGACCTCCACGTTAGAAAGGTCAGGGTTGCTATACAAGGCTAGATGAAGTGAGGCTAGGAAACGTGTAGGAATTTCCAAGCCAAACCTGATAAACTTGATGTCAAAAGACACCTGCTTGATATTCTGTTGTCACTCAAAATGTAGATGGATAAACGGCTCGACCTCCGGGCTACATGTTTTGCCATGACATCTAGGTCTGACAGCGCTACATGTAGCCACACTGACAATTTGGCTATTTTCGAAATTATTTGAAAAAGGATATTTTTTGGCAAAATGGGGAACAAATATTTAAAATAGTCCCCATCGTTTTCACTTACCAATTTGATTTGGGTTCTAATTTTAAAACAACACCAGCCTATGATAGACTGATGTGTAACTTCACGTGCCTGTCCATTCCCAGAGAGCGTCGTCGCAGGAAGAGCTCACCCTACAGACGATTCGAGACACCCTGGTGCTGAACACCAAGGACAACCAACAGTGGCACTGGGACCTCATTGGCTACGCTCTCAAGGTATGTCGCTCTCAATGCATGGAAGATACCAGTAGCCTATTTCACCAACATTGCAAAGTATACTTTTCTAGCAAAGTATACTTTAAGGAAAAAAAATCAATTTTAGGATAAATTTATTGATTTTTATTATACTGAATTTATTACATTATCACAGCCATTTTTGCTGTGATAATGTAATAAATTCAGTATAATAATTCTGCATACTTTTAATCATCAAATATATGCAGTCGTTAGTTCTATATGAAATAATGCATTTTGGGGAAAATAAATGATTACTCCCTCAAAGTATACTTTGCTACAAAAGTGTACTTTGCAATGTTGGTGAACGGCTACAGCGCTCCAGATAAGGTGTGTATTGGCTTACGCAATTATTTTAGCGGGAGTACAAAATACGCACAGCAATGTGAAAATACGCATTGATTTTCAAATTGAGTAGCGAAAATACCTTCTTAAGGTTGAAAATTCACTTAGTTGAGCTGCAAAAAGCAAACAGTGTGTTTGCTTTTTTGCAGCTCAAATAAGTGAATGTTTAAATTTGTTATATTTTTTTATCATTTGTTCCCTATTTAGTAATGAAGAAAATCAATAATCCATTTAAAAAAGTAAAATATGCAATGATTTTGAAATCAAGGGGTATAGTACGCTTTAGACACAAAGCTTATCTGGAGCCCTGAGATACAGTAACCCTTTCATTAACCTTCTTGGTCTGTTGTATGAGACTTGAAACAGGTACCATCCCTAAATGACCTTAATAGCTGTGGCTGGGACGTTAAACCCATTCACGTTTATTACCCCTCTAAATATATGTAACATGGTATGGTCCATGGTAATGTTGCACTATTCTATTAATCCTTAGACCGCTACACACAACAATTGTCGTCTGCTGTTGCTTTTATATATTGCCTTATTTCTCAATTAAAACATGGTTTGACAGCACTTCAGAATCATTTCCAAATCTTAAAATTAATGACATTTCAAAACACTGCAGATCTCAGAGACATCTACAGTGCTTGTTAATTTTGGACTATTCTATTAATCAAAACGGGGTATTGTTTCAAAATTATAAAATTAATGATCCTGATGAGACAGCTCATTATGAACCGACTCATCTGCATCGACAGTGTTTGCATGTTTGTGTGCATCATGAATGTTGCTGTGACTGGAGAAATGGGGCCTATGGGATTTGTGTGTAGCTCATCAAATAGCACACTCCCATACCTTGCTGCCTCATAATGGTCTATATTGCTTGTTATAATGGGTGTTTCATTGATTGAATGGCGAACAGTGCAGATCCTGATCAGACTGTGCGGATGCACAGGCTGATCTTGATCTACACTGGTCGCAATGCCCATAAGCCCCATTTCTCCAGTCACAGCTGCAAATATATATAACAACAGCTTTCATGTAAACATTATTGGACGCGCCTTTGTGAAAGGATTAAGGGTTATTCCCTTGTCAATGTGTTTCAGTGGCCAGACGACAAATTTAGGAGGTTGGAGGATCAATCCTACATCAGGTATGTGATATTAGGAGACAACCTGGGGCAGCATGATACAGAATACCAGTCTACTGGGCCCGGTTGTTCAAAACACCAGTTAGCTTAACGGACTGTTAAATCCTTAACTGAATGGTTAAAATCTCTGTTTTAACAGAGATTTTAACCATTCAGTTAATGATTTAACAGTCCGTTAAGCTAACGGATGTTTTGAACAACCGGGCCCTGGCTGTTACACATTTTTCTACTTACAAACACATTAAATATGTCAATGTAAGTACTTTAAAGAAAAAAGTCACCCTGCTTGATTTTTATTATTTGATGAAATTCAATCAAATAGTGATTTTATTCCGCAAAAACAATTTTGAAAATAGTGTTAAAATACATTTAATAGCTGCAAACCTGTTAGTACCATAATAACCCTAAATATTCGGACACAATTTATTCTAGGAAATACATTTATCAAGTATCTGGTTTTCCACATCAAAGAATGTCCCAATGTTAAGGGGGTTTGTAAGGTTGCACTGGTTTATCACAATAACATTATTTGGATACAATTTGTTTGGGAACAAAAATAAAACGTGTGTCCGACAGTTGAGTGTCTACTTGTTTCCTGCAGGTTCCTGAAGCGCCTGCTGTATTTCTACAAGCCGACGAACCACCTGTTCTCCCGCCTGGAACACGATCATCGCCTGGAGAGGAAGCTAGCTGTTTGTGGCTGTCAGCTCGTCGACTTCTTGGTCAGGTGTGACCAGGTGAGTGTATGTCTGATCCACTAAACGCTGCCCAATTTTACGGCGATATTAACGAATATTAACCCTTTCAGTAACAAAGTAACTGGAATGTGACCACGAGTGTGTGTGTCTGATCCACCAAATCCTGCTATTTTCAGACTATCAGAAGCGCGGTAATTTTGTACAAGGAACTGTAATTATTCACAGTGTAGATCCTGATGAGACGGCTCGTTACGAGCCGTCTCATCTGGATCTGCACTATTTGTAAGCACACAGATTGCGATCTGCTGTGTGTGGCTGTCAACTTGTCAATGGGTGTGTATGATTCATCAAATGCTGCTCCATTTTCAATGTTATACGCTTTGAAAAACAGTGAAAAAAATAATTTTTCATAATTTGTTTTTCATCTAAATTTTAATGATGTCGTCTTTTGCCGTACTGTTAGTTGCCACCCATCCGTCTGTTCATTTGTCCATCTATTTGTTCATACGGCTGTCTTTGCGTTAATGTTTTGGCTACCTGTCAATCTTTATACTGTAAGTTAGATTGGCTTGAAACTTCATATCCTTATTTGCCATCATCCATATTTTCATTCTATAGCTCACCATGCGGCCCCTGTGCTCCAAATCAAATGGTTTAAAACTTTGCGTTGAAGTTTTTTAGGCTTACATCCTCCCTCGATATTTATGATTGTTTTATGACATGACATTTGGTGAAGACATTTTATTCAACCAATTATCTTCTGTAATAAATTTGCTTTTGAATGTCACTAAATATCTAACATTTCCGTTAAACACACTCTTCAATTCTTGCAGGAAGAGGGCATCAAGTTATTGCAAGATTGGCTCAGCGATATTGGTCTCTGTCTTTCTGAGGTAAGTTGGGGCTTCGTGCTTCGAACATGTCATACTTGTCTCATATGTGGCTGTGACTGGAGAAATTGGTTTTGCGTGTATTTGGTCAATGCGTAATGAGTGACCTGATTTTAACATAAAATTTTGAGTTACATATAGTCGCCATGTTTTCATCTGTTTGTTTGTCCCAGATTTGTGAGTTTTTGGCCACGTACTATCTCGTTACCGTAAGTCGGATTGGCTTGAAACTTCATATACAGTATTTAATTCTCATCCATCTTTCATTCTGTAGCTCATTCTTGTGGCTGCTGTTCTAAAGATCAAGGTACAGTGGAACCATTCTAAACCGGACACCCTGGGAGGTCCCCAGGGCGGGAGGTCCCCAGGGTGGGAGGTCCCCAGGGTGTCTGGTTGAGAGAGGTTTCACTGTAAATCAGGCATTTGATATTTCTGAGCCATAGTTGTGTGCCGATGAACAGACTTTATCTGAGATAAATGACGAAGATGTTTCTTGGTGTCCGGTTTAGAGGGGTTCCACTGTACTATGAATTTTGCGTTAGTGTTTTACTGATTGTTCATATTATTACAGTACAATATCACGTACCATATATATTTGCCTCCTCCAGGTTGCCCTACAGCGTATCGCCCCGGAGTCGGTGCTGAGTGCGGGCAACATCAACTACACCCTCAGCCACTACTATTTCCTCTTCCTGGGGCGACTGTCTCTCACCGGGCGCGGCGATCGCTTCATTGAGAAGGCTGGCATATATCAGTAGTGAGTACAGTGAAACCTCTATACCGGACACCCTGGCGACCCCCATTGTGATTAATTGTATCCCCCGGACTCCGTCGGGGGATACTATGGATTTGACAGCGCGCCGCGTCCGCCGCAGACACTTCTTGTCCGGAGCATAACTCGAACACCCTTTGGAATATTTTCATGAAACTTCACACATGCACAGACCACGACCCGAAGGTGTGTCGCGCACAAGAATGACAACTCATGCATAGCTAATTTTTTAGTTATCTCCGTTTTTTGTTTCTCGCACTGATTTCGTGTCCGGAGCATAACTCCACCACCCTTTGGAATATTTTCCATGAAACTTCACACATGCATAGACCACGACCCGAAGGTGTGTCGCGCACAAGAATGACAACTCTTGCATAGCTCATTTTTTAGTTATCTCCCTTTTTTGTTTCGCGCACTGATTGACCATAACTCGACCACCCTTTTGGATATTTTTATGAAACTTCACATATTCAATTAGACCACAAACCGAAGGTGTGTCGTGCACAAGAATGACAACTCTTGCATAGCTAATTTTTTAATTATCTCCCTTTTTTGTTTTCTCGCACTGATTTCCTGTCCGGAGCATAACTCGACCACCCTTTGGAATATTTTTATGAAACTTCACACATGCATAGATCACGACCCGGAGGTGTGTCGCGCACAAGAATGATAACTCTTGCGTAGCTAATTTTTGAGTTATCTCCCTTTTTTGTTTTGCGCACTCTACAAACTGGACAATAATGCATGAAGACCCGTTTTCTCGTCTGCTCTGTACACCTTTTCTCGTGTGCTCTGTACACCTTACCTGTAGAGAGAACAATAGAGACTGGGAGAACCATTCACCTGTCCATGTGCTAGCATGTGCTAGCATGTGCAAATGTCCAGTCTTGACCACAGGTAATTTATACAGGTAAATTACTACATTGGATATTACATTTCCGTAAACTGTGTTGAAAATATTGTGGCATTATGTGGACCTGTGCAGATATATGTAGATAAATATAGGACTATTAAAAAAAAATTCTGGGCTCCAGTAGCAAGCATTATTATTTTTAATTTTTAAACTTTTTTTTTTCCATTTTTTTTTTTCAAATTCTTTTTCAGTTTTTGTCTAGTAGCATAAGGTCGTAAGTGCTATATACAGACTATTATCATATAATAAAACAATTATTGACTAGTGAGCCATAGAATATAATCTGATATTCTATGGCTCACTAGTCAATAATTGTATAATATGTTCGGGCCAGTGAAAATTGCTTTCGGGCCCAGGCTCGAGGTCAAGGCGGTACAAGGCGAGGCATCTGATTCTGCGGAATTCTTGTTTACTTATCTCCCTTTGTTGTTTCGTGCTCTGATTTTGTATCCAGAGCATAACTCGAACACCCTTTGGAATATTTTTATGCCCCACCACGATAGTGGAGGGGGCATTTAGTGTTACCCTTGTCCCTCCGTCCGTCCGTCCGTCCGTCCGTCCGCACACACGAATGGGTACTTGTTGTAAGCGTACGGGGATCTTATTGGGTAGGGTTAGGATAGTGTTGGGTACTCTTGTTGGGTATTTTTATACAGTAAAAACCCAACAAGTATTCATTCGTAGGAACGTGCGTCCCGTCCGTCCGTCCGTCCGTCACAAAACTTTAACACTTGGGTAAATGTCTCATAATTTCTTCATCCTTCGACCGATCTGCTTCATATTTCATATACACATTGCTCTGATGGTTCACTACCGCCCTGTGCCAAATCCACGTTCGTCCTGCCCCCGCCAAGCCCAGGGTCAAGGTTACATACTTGGTGCTTCAAAAACTTTAACGTCGCGGTTAATATCTTATAATTTCTGTTTTCTTTCACGGATCAGCTTCATATTTCATATACGCATTGCTCTAATGGTCCTCTACCGCCCTGTGCCAAATCCACATTCGTCCTGCCCCCGCCAAGCCCAGGGTCAAGGTTACATACTTGGTGCTTCAAAAACTTTAACGCTCGGGTAAATATCTTATAATTTCTGTTTTCTTTCACGGATCAGCTTCATATTTCATATACGCATTGCTCTAATGGTCCTCTACCGCCCTGTGCCAAATCCACGTTCGTCCTGCCCCCGCCAAGCCCAGGGTCAAGGTCACATACTTAGTGTTTCAAAAACTTTAACACTCGGGTAAATATCTTATACTTTCTGTTTTCTTTCATGGATCATCTTCATATTTCATATACGCATTGCTCTAATGGTCCTCTACCGCCCTGTGCCAAATCCACGTTCGTCCTGCCCCGCCAATCCCAGGGTCAAGGTCACATACTTGGTGCTTCAAAAACTTTAACGCTCCGGTAAATATCTTATAATTTTTCTTTCCATTCACGGATCAACTTCATATTTCATATACGCGTTGCTCTAATGGTCCTCTACCACCCTGTGCCAAATCCACGTTCGTCCTGCCCCCGCCAAGCCCAGGGTCAAGGTCACATACTTAGTGCTTCAAAAACTTTAACGCTCGGGTAAATATCTTATAATTTCTGTTTTCTTTCATGGATCATCTTCATATTTCATATGCGCATTGCTCTAATGGTCCTCTACCACCCTGTGCCAAATCCATGTTCGTCCTGCCCCCGCCAATCCCAGGGTCAAGGTCACATACTTGGTGCTTCAAAAACTTTAACGCTCAGGTAAATATCTTATAATTTTTCTTTCCATTCACGGATCAACTTCATATTTCATATACACGTTGCTCTAATGGTCCTCTACCGCCCTGTGCCAAATCCACGTTTGTCCCGCCCCCGCCAAGCCCAGGGTCAAGGTCACATACTTAGTGCTACACTTGTCACAAATCCCATAAGCTCCATTTCTCCAGTCACAGCCAGATAGTAATATGTTGCACATCCAGGGATGGCTTGCTGGGTAAAGTATTGGACGTCAATAGTGGAGGTATTTGATTTAAACGCATTGATTATCAACAGTGGGAGTACAAACTACTCACAGTAATGTGAAAATACACATTGATTTTCAACAGTGGGAGTACAAACTACTCACAGTAATGTGAAAATACACATTGATTATCAACAGTGGGAGTACAACATACTCACAGCAATGTGACAATACGCATTGATTATCAACAGTGGGAGTACAAACTACTCACAGTAATGTGAAAATACGCATTGATTTTCAACAGTGGGAGTACAAACTACTCACAGTAATGTGAAAATACGCATTGATTATCAACAGTGGGAGTACAAACTACTCACAGTAAGTGAATGAAAATACACATTGATTTTCAACAGTGGGAGTACAAACTACTCACAGTAATGTGAAAATACGCATTGATTATCAACAGTGGGAGTACAAACTACTCACAGCAATGTGAAAATACACATTGATTTTCAACAGTGGGAGTACAAACTACTCACAGTAATGTGAAAATACGCATTGATTTTCAACAGTGGGAGTACAAACTACTCACAGTAATGTGAAAATACGCATTGATTTTCAACAGTGGGAGTACAAACTACTCACAGTAATGTGAAAATACGCATTGATTTTCAACAGTGGGAGTACAAACTACTCACAGTAATGTGAAACTACGCATTGATTTTCAAATTGAGTAGTGAAAATACTGTAATAAAGTTGAAAATTTACTTAGTTGAGCTGCAAAAAGCAAACCCTGTTTGCTTTTTGCAGTTCAACTAAGTAAATGTTCAACTGTATTACAGTACATATAAGTGAATAAGTAATAATACACTCAAATAAGTGAATGTGTACATTTGTTTTATGTTTTGATCATTTGTTCCCTATTTAATCATGAAGAAAATCAATAATCCATTTGTAAAAAATAAAATACGCATTGCATTTGAAATCAGGGGGTACAATACTCTTAACACACACAGCTTATCTGGAGCTCTGCATCTATCTGCCTGGCCGTTTGTATGATAGTTGAAATGGAGGTCCGTTCTCTGTATGCCTGTCGTTGTTGCTGGGATATTAAATCCTTTATACTTCCTTTTTAGCACGCCTTCCGAAGTCGGCAGTTATTTTGCTATACCCCCGGTGGTGTCAGCATGTGTGCGTCTGTCTATCCGCCTGTTAAATTATTTGATCATTTTTAGCACGCCTTCTGAAGAAAGGAGTGCTTATGCCATACCCCCGGTATCATAATCAGCGTTCGTCCGTCCATGACCCTTAGATCCACGCTGACACCAAGATCAAGGTTACAAACTTATTGCGTTCACATTTGCGACTTTACATTGCAGGAAATTTGTTATAATTTCTGTTTCCTATCACGCCACTTCTTGATATTTCACACATGCCTTATTGTAATGGTTCTCTAGCATACCATGCCACCTACCCCAAGGTCAAGGTCTCAATCTTAGTATGTTCACAGAATTAACATTGGGGGAAATTTGTTTTAATTTCTGTTTCCTTTCACATAGCTTCTTGATATTTGTTTAAACTAAACCACCACCAGGCGCGCTTTGTTGTTTTATACTACTCGGTGCAAAGTGTTGTATATCAGTGACCCTCATGTGACTTTGACCTTGACCTACCACACATTCTAGACCTGTACCACCAGGCACACTTCACGACCAGTAACTTGTAACACGCTATGTTATTCATTGAGATTATAACATTTATTTTGCGTGTGTATTTCAGCCTACTGGACATTGTGTCGTCGGTGTCCCAGGACAGCTATATCAAGTTGATTGTGTCCAGTCTGTACTACGGTCGGGAAGGAAATGCTAGGACTGTGCTGTCCAAGGCCTTGTGTTCTTCAATGGAGGTAATAAATCGGTCTTTTATTACTGAGTAATAGCTGAATATTTTGACTCCACATATACTATAAAATCAATGATAAATGTGGCTGTGACTGAAATGGGGCTTGTGACTGAGAAATGGGGCTTTTGTGTTGTGTGACCCATGTGTATACAGATCAGCCTGTGCATCTGCACAGTTCACCATTCCAGCAATGAAATGCCTGTCATGCTTCCGTAACAATCTGGGGCCCGTTTCACTAAACTTCTTACGACTAAAATGTTCGTAAGTGCAAACTTATGATAGTCTGTAAATTTCACATTAACAATGTTTTCTTGTAAACAATTATTGGATTTACATTTATTGAGCATAGGCTGCATATGCAGCCTATGCTCAATAAATGTAAATCCATAAATTGAAGTTTACAGACGATCTTAAATTTTAACTTACGAACATTTTAGTCGTAAGAAGTTTAGTGAAACGGGCCCCAGGTTACTGGAGTGTGCTATTTGATCAGGAGCTATACTTGTCACAAATCCCATAAGCCCCATTTCTCCAGTCACATCCACAATTAAAAGACACTCCACAGCTGGGGTGGGTATCCAGTATACCGTCAATTCCACTCTTCACATTGCAGATGGGACGACTATACTGCACGAAGTTCATGTTGGTACTAATGCGGGCCCAGGTTCAACTGTTCCACAACTGGGGTATAGAGCTGTTGGTCGGCCAGCTGTATGACCAGAGTAGAAATATCGCCCTCACCGCGCTTACTATTCTAGACGAGGCCTGTGAAAAGGAGGTGTGTATAAAGTGCTCCTTATTGCCTATTTTTGGGACCGTTATTCCGACCATTCCCAAAAAGTATATTTTCTTTCCAATATTGAAATATAAATTCCCCATAACGGAAACTTTTTTTTTTACTGTTTTGTACCCTTACATCATTGTTCTTACCACATTATGGTAGGATGGGAGGGGATGTGTATCTTCTGTTGAATTCATTTGTAAGGATTCACATCTTAACCCTTCGACCGCTATCATAATTGTTTTTTCATTTGCTGTTTATTTTCTATTTTCCAGTTTCATCATCAAAAACATGGTTTGACAGCACTTTAAATTAATTTACAACATGGTTTGACAGCACTTTAGAATCATTTCCATTGTGAGTAGCGGTCTAAGGGTTAAGGGTGAACCTTTCTGGGATTCACTACCAAATTCATCATTCATCAACAGCTTCCCCACACTGATGGCTATCCACCCAGTGTCATTTGGGTGACCTTGACCTTCGTGGATGAGACACTCGCCTGCGATCGCCTTGTAATTTCAGTGCTGAATGTTTAGTGCTCCCGATGCGGGTGCATTCCCATTATTTGTATTATATTGCTGTTAAATGTGGTTAAAACCCCAGTCAATCAATTGGAAGGTGAATTGACAATAATAAATATAATTCAATTGAGATATTTGATAGTAATAGCTATTCTGCATGTTGTTCTGTTCTCTTTATATCCTCATGCTTCTCCACACTCTCAGAGATAGCTGACTTCAAAATTGATTCTAAAAATGTCAGTCTGTTAAACTACAATAACATTCTTTTCACTTACAGGCGAATCTTGAATCACTAGTCAAGATGAAGCCATCGTTCCTCCGCTTGGGAGAGTGTTGATCCTGTGTCGCTACATGTCCACTTGGCAAACCTTGAATCACTAGTCAAGATGAAGCCATCGTTTCTCCACCTGGGAGAGAAGGGAGTGTTGATCCTGTGTCGCTACATGTCCACTCTGAGTGGCTTCCGCTCTGTCACATAATCCATCATGTCTTCTCCATTCCAGGCAAACCTTGAATCACTTGTCAAGATGAAGCCATCGTTTCTCCACCTGGGAGAGAAGGGAGTGTTGATCCTGTGTCGCTACATGTCCACTCTGAGTGGCTTCCTCTTCCTGACCGAGGCCAACTACACGGCCAATGAACTCAAGAAGTGGCATTCTGTAAGTGTGTGTCTCACTACACCAGTCGTGGGTGGCAGGTGGGAGCATGCGATGGGTATTTTAACGATCGGGATTCATCCTTACCGGAATCCTGGACATAGACATGTAGCCTATTTCACCAACATTGCAAAGTATACTTTTCTAGCAAAGTATACTTTGAGGGAGAAATTTTAGGATCAATTTATTAATTTTTAGCCAGGTTTTTTGAAAAAAAATCCAGGCTATTGGATTGGCGAAAGCCGGGCGGGCGGGCGGCGGGCGCTGCCGTGTCCACAATCAATGTTAAGTTTTCGTGTTTGAGTCCATTTCTTTGTTACTGTACTACCTAGGACCACCAAACGTTCACAGCTTCATAATCAAGGGGTGCCCACCACATATCACTATCCAACATGTTACCTTTTTTTTAACTTGACCCATTTTTTCCGTGCAGTCGACTTAGCCATTTTCAATGTTAACTTTTCGCGTTTACAATGATAATTTTTCGTGTTTAAGTCCATTTCTTTGGTACTGTACCACCTAGGACCACCAAACTTTCACAGCTTCATAACCAAGGGGTGCCTACCACATACAACTATCCAACATGTGACCATTTGTTTTACCTTCACCTATTATTTCTACGTAATTGACTTAGCCATTTTCAACGTTAACTTTTTAAAGTACGTCTTGTTAAAGTTTTTTGGTTAAAAGTTTTTGTTATACTATATCTCTGCAACTGCTTCGCCCATTACCTTGAAACTTCACATGTGTGTTTATCATCATCCATATTTTCATTCTACCCCCCAACCGTGCGGCCCCTATGCCCAATGTCAAGGTCAAATTACTTTGAATTATTTTTTTGTTAATGTTTTTTCGTAAACTATATCTCTGCAACTGCTTCACCCATTACCTTGATACTTCACATGGGTGTTTATCATCATTGTCAGCGCGATATCGTCGACATTTTGGCATACGTCCGTCCGTACGTCCGTACGCCCGTACGTCTGTGTGTCTGGTTAAAGTTTTTTGGTTAAAGTTTTTCCATCTACTATATCTATTTTTTTAGTGTCCATGCCTCGCCCCAAGGCGCGACATGCAGGCCACGGCCATCTAGTCTACAAAAAGTGGGTATAAAAGTGGGTATAATTATGTTATCCAAGTGTCTATGCTTGGAAAAAACCTGGCCTTCGTGGCTTTGCCTCGTTTCTTGTTATTATACTGAATTTATTACATTATCACAGCCATTTTGGCTGTTATAATGTAATAAATTCAGTATAATAATTCTGCATACTTTTAATCATCAGATATATGCAGTCATTAGTTCTATATGAAATAATGCATTTCATGAAAAATAAATGATTACTCGCTCAAAGTATACTTTGCTAGAAAAGTATACTTTGCAATGTTGGTGAAATCGGCTACTGGTTTGGCCCTCTTTGTCTTTGGTTTTCTTGAATCTGGTTAATATACCCTTTATATGAGTAATTGATTAATCGTAATCTTATTACTTTTAGGGGAAGGGGCCAAGTGACTGGTGTGGTATGGACCTGGCAGCAGGTCAGGTTATTCTAATTTCAGGACTGAATATAGTTTTTTTTTATGTAAATAATCCCGAGGGGTTTCCCAAAACAAATTGTCTCCAAATATATATTCAGGGATTCCGCTGGTGAAAATAAAAAAATTGCCACTTCAAAAAAAACAAAAACAATTGGCGATAAAAAATTACAATTTTACAAATCTTTTTTTTTTTTTGTTGGATTTTTTTTCTCGAAAATTGTAATTTTTTATCGCCAATTGTTTATTTTTATCGCCAATTGTGAAAGTGGCGATCGCCAACGGAATCCCTGTATATTATTGTCATAAACCAGTGTAACTATACAAACCCTAAACATTGGTACACCCTTTGTTGTGGAAATCCCAATGTTTGCATGTTTTCCCAGAATAAATTGTGCCCAGATCCGCCTGTACATTTGCATTCTGATCAGGATCTTCACTGTTTGCCATTCCATCAATGAATCATCCGCCATTCTTCTAACAAGCAATATAGATCGTTATCAGGCTACAGGAGTGCCATTTTATCATGATCCACACTGATCACAAATCCTAATAGCCTCCTTTCCCCAGTCACATGCACATATTGCATTCCTGACCGCTGTGCATTTTCAACCTGCTTTCTTGTGCAGCCTGACGGTATACATTCTTGTACAAGTCCAATTGACATATTGTGATAATTGTCTGATTTGTGGTAAACAAAAAACCATGTCTCTCAGTCTTACGCTGGTACAATTTTGTCAGCGGATGGTCCACATATTACCATGAGTTGTGTATTTTCAGTCGTTCAATACGCGGTACGTGCACATTGTTGAGGAACAGCTGAATGAAGCCTTGACGACATATGAGAAAACCTACGAGGGGTCGTACACACGCAAGTCCAGCAGGAAGTAAGTTATGTGGAACATGCTGGAGTTATGTTCCTTATCAAATCTCTTTGTGACCAATATAGCTCCTGATCAAATGGCACACTCATGTAGCATGATAATTATCTACATTGTTTGTTAGAAGCATGCTAAGTGTTTCACTGATGAAAAGGAGAACAGTGCAGATCCTGATCAGACTGAGTATCTGGATCTACACTTGTTGCAAAACCCATAAGCCCCATTTCTCCAGTCACAGTCACATGTAGGTTTGGAAAATCAGCCATATTTTCCATAAATTGCATAAAAGTTGGCAGAAAGTTGAGAGCACATTTAAAAGTTAATTAATACCAATAGTTAGTTCCAGGAAATGTTCCCAGTATTTGAAGCTAAGTGTCTAATCATAGCCACATAAATAACAACCAAAATAGTCTTGTCGGCATATTCTTTTCCAACTTGCAAAAATGTTAAAGGCATTGACCTGCAATTAATACAATAACTGAACTGTGTGTAACTGCATTCGTTTGTTAAATATGCTTATTGTCTATGATTATGAATATTAATACCCGCCAGAAATATGGTCTTGTATCATTTTTTATGGAGCGTCGCACCAACGAGCTACGTAGCCCATTCAAGGTTTCTTGAATTTTGCGCTTTTCTGAATCACGTGTCCCGTGATATTTATGTTGATAAGTTGAGCATGCGCTATTGAACCAAAGATGGTGCACAGATCAAATCTTTTTCTTTGTTGAACAAGCTTCTTCCGACCTTGACTCTTTGCATAAGAGGGAATATCCCGATCACGTGATTCATATTGTAGAAATTATAATTTTCCAGCTGTCTACTTTCGGTTTCGTAATACCTATATTACACCTACTACAACACAATTCTGGTGAGAAATATTGTATAGTAATACAGATGAGGATTAGCTTTATTCAATATATGCAGTTATTAAATATGTTTAGATATACTCTGAATGTAGAGTACAAGTGTCGTTCAATGGCTTTAAAACCATGACCAAAATCGTTTTGCTATTGTATTCGTTTGTCAGTTGCAAAATATTTGTCCCTGATTTAACATGGCCAAAATGCTTTCAAAACTGTTTGTCTGTTTTAACCCTTTCAACACCACAGGCCTGTATAGTGGTATTGGCAAACAGTGTAGATCCAGATGAGTCTCATCAGGATCTGAACTTTTTGCAAGTAACAAAAACACCCCTTTTCATAAATGGACCAGTTTATATATCTTGCGGAAAGCGAGACATAGTGATCACAATCGAGTCTGGGTGTCTGGGTGTCTGGGTGTCTGGGTGTCCGTGCGTCCGTGCGTCCGTGCGTCCGTGCGTCTGGCTGTCGTCCGTCCGTCCGTCCGTCCGAAATCTGTGTTACAGTTTTTAAAAATACCATCAAATGCCTCGGCGGGCTCGACATGCGGGCCGCGGCCATCTGGTGTGACAATTGGATTGGTTGCAAAATTAACATATCAAAATCCATTCCAGTTACTTGGGGGTGAAAGGGTTAAAGCCATGACCAAATAGCCTTGTCAGCGTATTCATATGTACAGTGAAACCTCGCTAAACCGGACACCCTGGGAGGTCCCCAGGGTGTCCGGTTTAGCGAGATTTCACTGTAAAGCAGGCATTTGATTATTCTGAGCCATAGTTGTGTGCTATGCGATCACGAACAGGCATTATCACCTGAAGTAAATGAGCGAAAAACCCATCAAAATTATTATCACAAACGTGTCTTGTCCGGTTTAGAGAGGTTCCACTGTATCTAACAAAAACATGTCTGTGAGTTAAACCCACATTATCTTGACCACCTAGTCATTGAATACATTTCTCACTTGTCAAAAAGTATATTAACCCTTTCACCCCTAAGTAACTGGAATGGACTGTAATATGTTAATTTTCCAACCAAACAAATCATCACAAAATTATTTTCAGACTAGTCCATTTATAAAAAGGACGTGTTTTTTTTCTCTTTAAAAAATATGAAAATTACTTAGTGCAGATCCTGGTGACGAGCTGGCTCATCTGGATCTACACTTTTTGCCAATACCACTATAAAGGCCTGTGGTGTTAACCCAATTTGAATATATTCCAAGTCCGTTCAACATACATGTGCACAGCAAGGGCTCCTGGAGATTGTGTATGACCTGTTCCATCTGACCGAATATGAAAATTACTTGCAAAAAGTGCAGATCCTGATCAGACTACCACTATATAGGCCTGTAAACATGACCAAAGTATTCATCGTATTTATTTGTCACTTCTAGGCAGCGAATCGCGGATGTGTACGTGCCAATCCACCTGTACGGCCAACTAGTCCAGCAGAAGGAGGGATTCCATCTTCTACGGCAACAGGTAAGGTGTAGGTATACATGGGCCCAGGCAGAGAAAAGGTACCTTATGACATGGTTTTGAACAATGAAATGTCAGCGAAAGTAGTTTTAAATCCAGATATGCATCGCTAGTCAATGCAGGCAGTGCTCCAGATAAGTGTTGTGTCTATAGAATATTATACCCAGAGATTTCAAATTCAATGCATATTTTACTGTTACAAATGTATTGTAGATGTTTTTTCTTTATTAAATAGGGAACAAATGATAAAAAAAAATAAAACAAGTTTATAATTCACTTTAATATTTGAGTTGCAAAAAGCAAACACGATCAATGCATATTTTCACATTGCTGTGAGTATTTTGTACTCCCAGTTTTGATAATCAATGCGTATTCTGCTAAAATAAGTGTGTATAATACGCCAATAAGCGCCTTATCTGGAGCTCTGTGCAAGATACAAGAATTTGTAATCGGTCAATATTCGGCTAATTTCCGGGATGGATATATAGAGGATCTAAGCGAGTGTCCATTCAATATGTAACGAGTATTGCACAATTTATGCACCGAGCCTCTGGCTATACATTGACCGAATACACACTGTCTGATAGCAAATTGTCACATATCTGTGTCACAATTGCTGTCTCTGACATTCCATTGGACGCATGGGTTGGCTGTGTGTGTCTCGGTGATAGAATACACGACTTCCTTAGGGCTTTTCCAGAATTTTTGGTATGGGGGGGTTGGACTGCACCCGATTTAAATTTGGATGGGTGGTGGGGTGTTCCAACAAATGAATTTTGTGCATGGTGGGGTTTTCCAAAAATTGAATTGTGTGCATCGTGGGTCTATCTTCCTAGGGTGAAATAAATTAAGGTGGCTATTTAGCAGGTGAAATAAATAAAATAAATATGGGGGTCAGAATAAATAAATAAAAAAAATAGTTTTCGTCGTATTTAATTTAAATCGTCCCCGGGTCCGAGTTGACATGGGCCGACTTGACGGTATATTTTTTTCGGAATTACGGTGGTTTCGCTTTCGCTACCTGCGTGTTCGCTATCTGTACATTTCGCACCGCATACACTTTCGTGGGTACCGAAACCTCCTTAGGGAAAGGTGTGAAACCTCTAGGCGAGAAACTGCAGGGTAGCGAATCTTTCTGTTTGCGCAAGCGGACTATCGTCAAAGCAGCCATGTACAAAAAGTGGACGTGCCGTGAGGTGGCGAATTGTGGCGAATCACTGTGTTACTACTTCAGGCCCATAGCCAGGGGGGGGGGGTGGGGGGGGGGGGTGGGGGGGGGGGGGGGGGGTGCGGAGCGCCCAGCCTCGAGGTCTACTTTTTAGACCCCCCTAGATACCTCAGGCCCCTTGGGCCTTCGAAACGACCCCCCCCCCCCTTCAAACAGGTCTGGCTACGGGCCTGTACTTTGTACATTGACACATTGACTCAGCAAAATGCGACTAATCACTGTGTTACTACTTTGTACATCAACAAAATGACTCGGCAATATGTGACGAATCACTGTGTTACTACTTTGTACATCATGTGATTGAATGGAGTTGACCGTACATTCCATCACGATATTTCATTTTGTTTACTCGCCGCGAACGAACGGACCGGGACGATATAAATCAAATAACGACGAAAACTTTTTTTTTTTTAATTTATTCTGACCCCATATTTATTTGTTTTTTCCAGTTCACAACCTTAAAATGAATTTCTATGTCACGAAAGAACGATAATTAGCAATCCTTCAAGGTTTCGAAACGTAATGTAATAGTAGTAAATGTCCTGATGTTTTTTTCGCCGAGGTGTGTTCATCTAAAGAATGCTAATTTTCGTTTCTTCGCAGACGCAGTGTAGAAACTAATTCCGTTTCTTCTTGTCTATGGCTCCAAGAAGAAAAACACTAAATCACTGTGTAAAAAATGTATATAATGGTTATTGATTTATTTTATGTAAATTAACGTTTTCGTCTCATCGTGTCGACATGCCAAGAAACGAATATTTAGAGAAATAAATTCACGTTCCTTCACGGGGTGGAAAATAACTTTAAGATTCTTAATTATCGTCTCTACGCGTATAAACGAAGGAAAAAAGTGAAAGTGAATGGGTTTAACGTCCCAGCAACAGCTAATGTCATATAGAGACGTGAACACAGATAGTCTCATCCGACAGCAGGCCCGTAGTGGTGTGTAAAATAATGCTACGGCAGCCTTTTTAGCAGGAAAAATTCCACTTAGACCAGCCCCGTGCAGGCACCGGGGCGGGATCAACTGATCCTGAGAATAGTGCTGCAGTAGCCATTGCTTGTCGTAAAAGGCGACTAAACTGGCTTAACGATTGGGTTCATACTTTCCGGAACCCACTATACCGGATTTGGCCCTCATGTACATTTTTGGCTTTCTTGTATGTGAGAGTTGAGTCAGGCTATGCCCCATATATAAAAGTAAGATTAGCGCTAATCCTTTTACTTTTAGGGGATGGGATAAATGATGCTGGTGTGGCGAGGGCCTGTCACCAGATCAGGTTGTTCTAATTTCAAGACTGAATATATATTTTGATTGTAAATATTGAGTTCTGAAGTTGGGATTTACCCCCCTCGGACAGGTGGATACGGGACTCGACCCTGTTGACCCGTCTGCGTGTAGACTCCCTGAGGCTTGTACCTCTATGTCAGAAAAGCGGACGTTAAACCCTATTCACTCACTCACTCACTCCACTTAGACCATCAAAATAGCTGAGATGGAAATACAAATGTACTATGAATATACTATGAAAGTATATTTTTGATGCATAAGGCATGTTTGAACCCACAACCTCCAGATTGGAAGTCAGATGTTCTACCCCTAGGCCACAACCCATCCCTTATAAAAGAAGGAAAAAATGCCCCTAACTAGCGACCATACATACTTAGAATAACGCTGATGTAACGGCGGTAAACTGAAATGGTGTACGTGACAATTGACATTTACGTTCCCACTAAATTTTCACGATGTGTAATCGATTGTATTTCCTCTCCACCCGACTCGAGAAACACGAATTATATTTCTGAATGTGTCGAACGTTTGCCCGGTCTAACAGTTTCCCCAATGACTATGGGCTAGGTTCGACAGTTCATTCCATGTCACATCGCCGGTTTTCGGTGATAATACTGTCAACAATTAAAAATACGCACGGACACCCGGACCTCATTGTGATCACTATGTATCGCTTTCCGTAAGCGGGCTCGACAATATTGCTATTATTCGTACAAAATATAAATCATGTTGTCTTAGGAGACTATTCTCATGTGCTGTCAAAACATGTGTTATTATTGAGAAATCAATCAAATGTGACAAAACGCATCAATATGTTTTTTTTACAAAACATTAGAATCGTCTAAGGAGACGATTTTCATGTGTTTCCAAAACTATTGTATTAAGAAATCAACAAATGTAAAAAGAAAACATGAATACATTGGTATTTTATTTTACAAAACCATATTTGGACAAAATAGGAAAATCGTCTTTGGAGACGATTCTCATGTGCTGCCAAACTCGCTTTATCAAGAGATCAAACACGTGAACATGCACTATGTCGAGCTAATGCGTAAATATCAATTTATTGACGTGAGCCATGACGTGAGCGATTACATAGCGTGGTTTAGATATGTTTGTTCCTTGCCGAATTCTACAGTCACACTTTGCATGTGAAACTGGATTACCGACAGATGATTGTAAACACCATCAGGTGTGCACCCAGACCGAAAATGATATGTCGCAGGGGACGGGAGTATTATTTATGTATCCACGCGATATTGAATACAATAGAATATCACGTTTTCGCCTTGCGATTTCGCCGTCTCGCGATTTGGTCTGGCGTTTTCGCCATCTTGCGTGTATAGGTCGACGATACGATGGAGTAACCAATAACATGTATCATATATGTTTTTTTTCAATAAACATGTATTGACAGTACATTAGAATCGTCTCCTAAGACGATTATCATGTTTTGTGAAATTATGTTTTTGTTGTCAAGAAATATTGAAGTTTGTCCACATTTGCTCTATTTCTTAATAAAAACATGTTTTGGCAGCCCACGAGAATCGTCTCGTAATACAACGTGTACGTGTCCTGTTAAGGAAACGTGACAACCTCGCTTTTTTGTGATTTCTCGCATAGGTTGAGATCGCGAAAACGCGAAGCGTGATCGCGAGATTTCGAGATGAAAACGCGATATTCTATCAATCTCGCTATTTTGCAACCTCGCCGCGCTATCGCGCGTTTTTAATTCACGATCTCGCATGACTGTTGTAAGTACGGTCTACACACACGCATGTGCAATTTCAACACGCCCTAAGTTACAGACAGAAAACGCGAGACGATTCTCATGTTTTGTTGTTGAGAAATATATATATATATAACACCCCCGCTACACCCCCCCCCCCCCGCTACATATGGGCCTGCTGTAACCTGTCGACTATCCGCTGATCATGTCGCTATCACAGCTGGAAGACTCGGACCTATGACACGAAAAAAATGCCTAATAAAAAAATCCCATTACCCCATCCACTTGGTCTCGTACACTTGGTCTATATAGAAGATGGTACTGTACGAGACCAAGTGGGTGGGGTAATGGGATTTATTTTTAATAGGCATTTTTTTGGTGTCATAGGTCCGAGTCTTCCACCTGTGGTCGCAATTGCGTATTATTTTGAGTTGGTCGAAGCATATAATCAACGAATCATAACGGGACCGATGCGATTTCTAATTACCTGGCACTTTCCATTTACCAATATATTGGCAATATACATGTATTTAAAATAATTTTGATAATAAATAATTATGGGGGTTGGGGGTCAAAGAAATAATTCAATTGTATGGGTTGTGGGGGCAATACAATAATTAATACATATGGGTGGTGTGGCAAGGGAAAATTAATAATTATGGGGGTTGGGGCAAGCGAAAATAATTCAATTGTGTGGGTGGTGGGGTGAAGCAATAATTCAAAAGCATGGGTGGTGAGGTATGAAAATAATTTTTTTGTATGGGTGGTGGGTAAAAAAAACAACTGCCTTCCAACCCCCCCATACCATTAATTCTGGAAAAGCCCTTACCAAAGGCTGTGAAAACCTACCCTAAGACATGTAAAACACTTTAATAGTATTTCCATCCCGCTGGTCTTTCGGATGAGACTTTAAACTGTGATCCCATCTCCAGAGCTCCAGATAAGCTGCGTATTTGCGTAAATACCCAATTAATGGCTAAAACCCCAATTGAAATCAGAAGTAGTGAGTATCAAAAAGCAATGAGAACAATTGTGGTACCTTTATCATGCTGCAGAAAACAACAGACCACAAATATAGCATTTCTTTTTCATTTTTCCATGAAAACACATCTTGGTATTTCATTAGAATTGTCTCCAAGGAGACAATTCTAATGAAATGCCAAGACATGTTTTCATTTCGAAACAAACTATTCAATAATTGTTGTCTGTTGATGTGTAAACAGTAGTGCGATTTTATTTTACCCAATTACAATTTTGAAATACCCAATTGCTTCAGAAATGATGGAGTAGCACTACTCAATTACTAATTCCTTATTTCGAGCCCTGCATCTCTGTATGACATCAGCTGTTTGTTACATGTTACATCCTATTCATTTCATTATCCATTAGACGCATGTTATCAGATGATGCTGAATGATATCAGTGTAATGATGCCATGTAAACAAGACCGTGTTCTTTTCAAAGAAAATCATTTACGTGTTTTTGTGGTCTGGTTTAAAAACGTTACCTGATAAATTGAATCCCATGCTATTGTATTTTGATACCAAGTTCATCAGACTGCTCAGAAACGGTTCCTCAGTGATAAACTTGATATCAAGTCACAAGTTTGTTTGTTTGTTTATTGGTGTTTAATGGCCTATCAACAGCTACGGTCATGTAAGGCCGGGCAAACAGGTTCAAAACCGTTTTAGCCTGCTGCATTGTGGGGAAAATCCCAAAATCAGAACAGAATAAGACACAAGATTTGTATTCCCTATATGTGGCAGTGACTGGAGTAATGGGGCTTACTGGTTTTGCGACTAGTGTAGATCCAGATCAGCCTGTGCATCCGCACAATCTGATCAGGATCTGCACTGTTCGCCTACCCATGAATGAAGCACCAGTCATGCTTCTAACAAGATTGGTATCTGGCTACAGGAGTGTGCAACTCGATCCGGATCTACACTGGTCACAAACCCAGAAGTCCCATTTCTCCAGTTACAGCCACATATAAGACACGCCATGTGATTTTGTACCTAAGAACATGTGCAATATTTCATGACAACTATTTAAAAAAATTACGATTGTTTCTGTAAATGACATAGAAAATTGACAAATTTTCATAGCAAATGCAGAATTCAATTCCGCATTTGCTATGACAATTTTGTCATTTTTCAACGTCATTTAAAGAAAATATCACAGTTCTGTAAATACATTACATGAAAATCACATGGCATGTCTCATATATGCGTGTATGTTTATAGACGTACATCGAGGACTACTTCCAGTGTATTCGGTGCCAGGAACTACGGACAGACGCAGATATCCTCCAACTGAAGACTGCTCTCTGGGCCGTGGTGAGTTTGCTCTAAGTAATTTTAGACCCATGTAGATGATGACCAAAGCAATGGTGTTTATACAGCCGTTTTATGTATTCACGTTGTACGGGTAGGCTGCGGGCACAGCTTGTCCATGCAATAACTTGAGTTCTACTTGACGGATCATAACCAAATTCGGTATACATGTTTTTCATAGCAAGACGAAGAACCCTATTATCTTCCAAAAATTTCTGATTACTTGTCCCCTTTGCGTCCATTTTTGTCGCGCCCGCTTGCGGAAAGCGCGATATAGTCGGCACTTTGGCTTACGTACGTACGTACGTACGTACGTACGTATGTACGTACGGCACTTTGGCACGTACGTGTGTCCGGTTAAAGTTTTTGGTTAAGTTTTTTGGTTAAGTTTTTTGGTTAAAGTTTTTTGTTAAGTTTTTTGGTTAAAGTTTTTGGTTAAGTTTTTTGGTTAAAGTTTTTTGTTATACTATATCTCTGCAACTGCTTTGCCCATTACCTTGAAACTTCACATGGGTGTTTATCATCATCTATATTTTCATTCTACCCCCCCTCCCATGCGGCCCATGTGCCCAATGTCAAGGTCAAATTACTTTGAAGTTTTTGGTTAAGTTTTTTGGTTAAAGTTTTTCGTTGTACTATATCTCTGCAACTGCTTTGCCCATTACCTTGAAACTTCACATGGGTGTTTATCATCATCTATATTTTCATTCTAGCCCCCTCCCGTGCGGCCCCTGTGCCCAATGTCAAGGTCAAATTACTTTGAAGTTTTTAGTTAAGTTTTTTGGTTAAGTTTTTTGGTTAAGTTTTTTGGTTAAAGTTTTTCGTTATACTATATCTCTGCAACTGCTTTGCCCATTACCTTGAAACTTCACATGGGTGTTTATCATCATCTATATTTTCATTCTCTTCTCCCCCCCCCCCACCCGTGCGGCCCCTGTGCCCAATGTCAAGGTCAAATTACTTTGAAGTTTTTGGTTAAAGTTTTTGTCGCGCCCGCTTGTGGAAAGCACGATATAAAGTTTTTGGTTAATTTTTTTGGATAAAGTTTTTCGTTATACTATATCTCTTTTTTTAGTGTCCATGCCTCGCTTCAAGGCACGACATGCAGGCCGCGGCCATCTAGTTAATTCAATTCCCACTCAATATCCTTGTCCACACAGTAAGTCAAGTTCTACTTGAAGAATCGTAACCAAATTTGGTACACATGTTTATCATGGTAAGATGAAGAGTCCTATTTGTTTTCAGTGAGTTATCTCCCTTTGTAGACTGGCCATTCCTTGACGGGCGTATATTGTGACTCTTGTTTCTGGCACTCTTGTTTCATGTTGATATGTTCTCTATCAACACTGGGTGGTTGGGTGTGTATGTGTATCTTAATGAAAAACTCATCCCCTAAGGATTCATGAATCTCACTGGGAAATACACCTGTAGCCTATTTCACCAACATTGCAAAGTATACTTATCTAGCAAAATATATGTGATAATGTAATAAATTCAGTATAATAAAAATTAATAAATTGATCCTTAAATTGAAAATTTCTCCCTCACAGTGTACTTATCAAGAAACGTATGCTTTGCAACTTTGGTGAAATCTGCTACTGGGGCCAACTGATCCGTTGTAGTTAGGGTGATCAGATCAGGACTTTATGTGCTGACACACCCTCACTCGCACCGGTGGATTGCCATCTGTCTGTGACCTTGCTGTTGAAAGAAGGTTCACTTTCAGAGACGGACTAACCCATTATACACATTGTTTTAAAGTCACTCTTTTTATTAGCTCACCTGAGCGAAGCTCATGTGAGCTATTGTTACCGCAATGTGTTCGTCGTCCGTCGTCGTCGTCCGTGAACATTTTCAAACGTCTTCTCCTCGTTAACCATTGGGCCTATAGTCACCAAACTTCATGGTCATGGTCCTTAGGTAGGGGGATTACAAAATTGTTAAAATGACGTCATTACGTATTCCAAGATGGCCGCCATCTAAAAATAGCACAAATTCTTCAAAAATCTTCTTCTCAACAACCGCCAACCAGATTTCGACAAAACTGGGTAGGAATGTACAATGCTCTTTCAAAGTTGTTAAAATGGTGACCCCGGGGTCAAAAATTGGTGTGGCCAGTGGGGTCAAATTGGGGTCAAATTTTATTTTTGACCGAATATGGTCATGTATATATCAAATCGAAGGTATCAAAGAGGCGATCGCTCTGGTACATTTTTTGTCAAAATTGGATGGTCATGTCATCCAAGATGGCCGCCGATAGGTCAAAAGGTCGTTCTTTTATTAGAGATTTAAAAATTCTTCTTCACACGAACCGCTTGGCAATACAGTTTCACACTATTTTGATACCGACCATGTGGTCGAAAATTTAATAAAAAGAGTGACTTTAAAACAATGTGTATTAAATGTGCTTCCCGTCAGAGGTTATTGCAAATGACCCATTAAAGGCTCGATACAAATACAGTAGTATGACAGTTTGGAGATTTTGTTTTCTCTCCATATTTTCTCTATTTCTCTTAAAAAATAATTGTTACCACTTGCATAAACTCTTGACAAGACGGTTAAAATGAGTGGTAACAACATATATTTTTATGGACAAGTAAACAAAATAATCAGATTTCTTCATTAAAAATAATCGTATCCATACACTTCGATCAATGGGTTAAAGTTGGAGGCCCATCGATTAGGCACAAAATGTTCTTTATATGACTTAAATAAGTACATAATTGTAATTCCACCAGTTTTAAGAATTATGAGTGCCGGCTATACATATATAATCATTTAATAATCTGTAATTTATTGATAGAAACCTGTGTCTGTATCAGGCTATTTTGATATGCACGTGGACATTTTTTATATTATTTATATCAATTAAATCGCCTGAATAAATATTTTATCGACATATTATAAAGTAAAGAAAACAAAATAGAATAAATAGTTGTTTCCATTTTCCTTTTAAGGAAACACACTTATCGCCCCTGATATCAAGAGTGGCGATTCATGTTTGATATAGCAAGTATAAGAATGTCAATTAACATGTCTGGTAATGTTAAATGAAGGTAATGAATGTTTATTTTGCCTGAAAAATGTCATATTTAAAGAATGGGACGAAAATATGTCTCCCAATATTTCAACCTGGGAGGTGGGAGTGCAGATTTAACATACGAGACACGCCATGCGATTTTGTACCTCCTGACATCTGTGTAATTTCATGAAATACGATTACAAAATTTACAATATTTTCCGTAAATGGCGTCAAAAGTTGACAATTATATTGTACATGCGGAATTATATTTTGTCAACTTTTGACTTTATTTATGAAAATTTTTGTAAAGAAGAAAATATTTTGATTTCGTAAACAATGAAACCTATCCTCGTCAATTGCAGGGCCACATCAGCATGTCGTCGTGGGGCATCAGCTGGCTGGAGGAGGAGAAAGCGGTGCCCGAGGTGATCAGGTTGGCCGAGGAGTGCGCCGTCTACTCCATCAGGGGGTACGTCTAGTTATCGGTCCATAGTCGCGCTAGGTATGGGCTGTGGTCCAGGGGGTATGGCATTGGACTTCAATACTGGAGGTTGTGAGTTCACCCCTCACTCTAGGCATGAAAAATACTGACATAGTATTTCCATCCCACTTTAAACTTCTGGTCCCGTCTCTATATGACCTCAGCTGTTGCTGGGATGATAAGACCTTTCACTGTCTCAGTTGATGTCTCAGATATCCAATCAATCAACCAATCAATAAATCCACCTCCCGATAATACTGTGTCCATGCGGCGTTCTACCACGCTGGGCCTGAACACAATCTGTACTGCTTGTTAGAAGCATGACGGGTGGTGTGTCATTGATGGAATGGCGAACAGTGAAGATGCTGATCAGACTGCGGATGCACAGGCTGATCTGGATCTACACTGGTCGCAACCTCTCATGTCGGTACAAAATCCATAAGCCCCTTTGGGAATTTTCAGGATATACCTGAAATAAGATTTGTGGCACCTGATAGTTGCAGAATAATACTAATGTTCAACATGAGAAGCATACTTTTATACATTTGTGGGCGCAAACATGTTTGTTTAGCCATTTTCAGGATTGGACATTTGGAACTGTCCGCACCCCTGAGAATGGACATAATCAATCCATCTGTCCGTCCATATTATCCCAATAAATGTAGTACCATTTCAGAACGGCATGACGTGTGTCATTGATGGAATGGCGAACAGTACAGATCTTGAGCAGACTGTGCGGATGCACAGTCTACAGACTGATCTGGATCTACATGGTCTTAAAATCTCTCATTTCAGGACGGCATTCTTTATGCTGGGCCTGATGGCGAGTACGCGGGAGGGTGCAGTGGTGCTGACCCAGTATGGCTGGGAGTCGCGCTGGAACACCCACGCTGAGCGCTGGCCGGTCGTCGAGGATCGCGCCCTGCTACTCGAGGACTCGATGGACGACGCAAGGCTCGAACTCGGATTCAGCTTCGGGGGCGCTCGTCTTGACCTGGGGAGCCCCGTGAGTAATCTGGACTTTATCGCTGAGGAGCATTTCCAGATCGGCGGGTCTACAAAAGGGCGGAGTCTGTCGGACGCCAGTGCGGAGAGTGGGCGTGAGAAGGACGGCGGTGATGGAGGCGATAACGAGTCTGGGATACATATCCCGTGTCCCGGTAAGAGTGCACAGTCGGTCAGTCCGGACAGGCGGAGTTCCGGGCGGCGGATCAAGCTGCAGACGTTGCCGTATGACAGTGGCAGTCAGAAGTACCACACATTGCCGGTTAGGTCCCAGACGATCAGGAGCATGTCTGTGTCCCCCAGCCGCATGTCACGGGGTCGCACCAGCAGTGTGGAGCAGATAGCCGATAGACGTACATTCTCGGAGCTGTCCTCCGACGATAGGAGTCATTCTCTGAAGTGGGTAGTGGTACCGAAGGATCAGGAAGTCAGTAGGTCCGCTAATACAGATAATACATTGAGTGTAAATAGCAGCTCTGTGATACGTAGTGAGAAACATGTAGTGATCAATGTGTCGTCAGACAGTTCTGTAGCTCAGAACGCTCTAGATTCTGAAGGAACTCCAGTGCCTGGTGAAGTTTCGACGATTTCAATGACATCTGAAGCTCAGTCAGACAAAGTGCAAAGTAACCATAATCATTTAGATAGTGCAACTTCAAAACATTCTTCATCGGAAGTGACTCGTATAGATACCACAAGAAGTTCTTCAGAGAAAGATGTAGGTGATAAGGATACACTTTATGATCATTCGCTAACAAAACATTCTAGTAGTTCAGAAAGCAGCACCTCAGTGACACGAGTGTTACCCGAGAATGAAGTTGTGATGCCTCCGTCTGTGATATCCACGCCTGGTGACCTCAACCAGCAGATCAGTATTAGTGTGACCGACACTGATGAACCACCATTGCGGGTGAAACCTACACATACAATACAGGGGGTTCAGGATTCTCGTCCCGATGCCCATAAAACACAGTCAACCTCAGTAGAGAGCAGCCAAGATGAGAATGTTAAGTGCAATCAGGAATCTGGTGGAACCAAACTTGCGATGCTAGAGCGGACAGACAGCCACGAGAGTTCGGGAAAGAAAAGTGCGAGTGTAAAGGACGAGAGAAGCAGCAGTAGCGATAGCTCTCGAACTAGTAAAAGTCGGACAGACAGTTTTAACACGGACTCGGTAACGAGTGGTGTTGGATCCTATGATTCAGGTCACCACGGTGTCATGGAGTTTTCGTCACTCAGCCCAATCGTGAGCACAAACTCATTGGAGCGAATTGATTCGAAATTTCATTCGAAGGAGACTAAAAACTCGAAGGAACCGTTTCACCCTTCTATCGTGTTACGAAGACTCTCAAACCTAAGTCGTGTACCAAGCGCACGTCGTAAGTCTAGTCCTGGAATTTCTTTTCTTCCGTCTTCACGATTCTTCGACTTCTCGGAAAATGCAATAAGTTACACGACGGCGCGGGATGCTATCGGTTACGCTACATTGCGCTCACTGAAACATCGCACTGTGAGTTCAGATATCGAGTCGGACTACGGGTTAAATAATTTGTATGACACAGGCAGCTTATCCAGTCGGAGGCCCAGTATCGACAGCACCAGTATGGAACAATTCGCTAGACCATCTAGGTATGTACTAGTTAACTTTCTGAAGATACATAATTTTTCTGACGGAAATGTTTTAAATAATCATGAAACTTTAAATAATTTTCCTGTATGTGTTGTTACCACTTATTTGATTCAAATGAGTGGTAATAACAAACTTGCATCGACAATTTGCTGTGTGCGAAGCTGAGCGGGACGTCCCTGTGTGCTATATTCAAAATTGTGTTCTACAGAACAGTGTGTTATATAGCAGGGTTTAACCCACAGGAGAATGAAACTTTTGTGATTTGTTTTCTCGCTGTTTTCTCTATTTCTGTTATGAAGTATAATGTTGTTACCACTCATATGAGTGGGTGGAAGGTGAGAGCATGCGATGGGTAGTTTAACGATAGGGGTTCATCCATACCGAAATCTCGACCGGGAAACCTGGTTTGGCATTTTTGTATGTTGGCGTTGAATCTGGTTATACCCCTTATGTGAGTATTATGATTATTCGTTCATATGAGTGGTAACAACATATACCTTTACCTTTTAATGACATTGTATTAAGTTTATTGAAATACCCGATATATTTACCGAGACATCTGTAAATACCGGATTTATTTACAGATGTCAGATACCAAATGGTAGTGGAATAAATTGTACATGTATATTACATTGCTCTTAGAAAAATGTGAAATTTGCTCTTAGACCAGCTTATAACTTTGTAAAAATTGACAGTTTTGACGTTAGCGTATGAATTGTTTCTTCGCCGGAAATGACATCAAAACGTGACGTCAATTACGTCTCGCGAATGTCCAGGAGGAAATATTTCCTTGAAGGAAATAAATCCCTCCTGAATCATGATAAATCACTGGGTACCATGTAATATATACATATATGGACAGTTTGCTGCGGGCAAACCTGAGTGCGACGTCCCTCTGTGAGATGGAGAGCCCGAGCATACTCACCCCGCGGGCGAGCCTGTACCGCCAGCGCCCCCACACCGGTGAGGCAGAGTTTGTGGGCATCGCCCTGCCTGTAGACATCTACATGCTCTTTGAGGTAGGCACCAGGGTGCCGTTTCACTAACCTTTGTACGACTAAAATGTTTGTAAGTGCAAAATTATGTTAGTCTGTAAATTTCATATTAGCAATGCTTTCTTGCAAACAATTATTTGATTTACATTTATTGAGCATATGCTGCCTATGCTCAATACATGGAAATCCATCAATTAAAATTTCCAGACGATTGTAAATTTGCACTTACGAACATCTTAGACGTGCGAAGCTTTAATAGTGAAACGGACCCCAGGTCAACTTATTCTAATTTGTGTCTGTGACTGGAGAAATGGCGATTATGGGTGTTGAGACCAGTGTAGATCCAGATCAGCCTGTGCATCCGCACAGTCTGATCAGAATCTGCACTGTTCACCATTCCATCAATGAAACACCCGTCATGCTTCTAACAAGAAATACATATCGCTATCAGACTACATGAGTATGCTATTTGATCAGGAGCTACCCTGGTCAAAAATCTGATAAACCCTATTTCTCCAGTCACAGCCACATTTCAGGGCTGAATATATATTTTTTCAATTAAATATTTCTGATTTTGGGATTTTCCCACCAATGCAGCAGGTTAAATTAGGGATCGAACCTGTTGGCCAGGCCTTAAATGACTAGCTGTTAATAGGCTGTTAAACACCAACAAATCAAATCAAATCTTAGGTGGTAGGTGGATAGTGAGCACCGATCTAGGGCAATAGATGACATGGATAATGGATACCGGTCTTGGGCAGTGTTTGTCTTTGCATTTTTAAATACCCCAAAATGTTTTCTTTTCAGATACATATGATTTTGTATCTAAGAACATGTGCGATATTTCATGAAAAATATTTACAAAATTTTCTATTGTTTCCGTAAATGATTTTGAAAGTTCAATTCCGCATTTGCTGTAAAAATATTTCGTCTTCTTTCGACGTCATTTGCGTAAAATATCACAGTTTCTGTAAATATATTTCATGAAAAATTCACCCTGTCCATCTGTCTGAAATTTGCGTTTTTGGCTACTTACTATCTCTGTTACCTTAACATACTTAAGATACTTGTCATCATTCATATTTTCATAATATTGCCCACTCTGAGACACGTTATGTATTCATTTTATACAAATGGACGGGCAGTCCGGTATTTCAGGCTGTCAGCCGGCCAGCACAACTTATTCACGCAATATCTGTCAATAACTCCCTGCATAATGACCATTTATTTTTATATTCACATTTTTAGCCAGGTTTTTTGAAAAAAAATCCAGGCTATTGGATTGGCGAAAGCCGGGCGGGCGGGTGGGTGGCGGGCGGCGTCCACAATCAATGTTAAGTTTTCGTGTTTGAGTCCATTTCTTTGTTACTGTACCACCTAGGACCACCAAACTTTCACAGCTTCATAATCAAGGGGTGCCCACCACATATCACTATCCAACATGTTACTTTTTTTTTAACTTGACCCATTTTTTCCGCGTAGTCGACTTAGCCATTTTCAATGTTAAGTTTTCGCGTTTTCAATGTTAAGTTTTCGTGTTTTAAGTCCATTTCTTTGGTACTGTACCACCTAGGACCACCAAACTTTCACAGCTTCATAATCAAGGGGTGCCCACCACATATCACTATCCAACATGTTACTTATTTTTTAACTTCACCCATTTTTTCCGCGCAGTCGACTTAGCCATTTTCAATGTTAAGTTTTCGCGTTTACAATGTTAAGTTTTCGTGTTTAAGTCCATTTCTTTGGTACTGTACCACCTAGGACCACCAAACTTTCACAGCTTCATAACCAAGGGGTGCCTACCACATACAACTATCCAACATGTGACCATTTTTTTACCTTCACCTATTATTTCTACGTAATTGACTTAGCCATTTTCAACGTTAACTTTTTAACGTACGTCTGGTTAAAACTTTTTCGTTATACTATATCTCTGCAACTGCTTCGCCCATTACCTTGAAACTTCACATGGGTGTTTATCATCGTCCATATTTTCATTCTAACCCCCAACCGTGCGGCCCCTGTTCGCAATGTCAAGGTCAAATTACTTTGAATTTATTTGTTAAAGTTTTTTCGTGTACTATATCTCTGCAACTGCTTCACCCATTACCTTGATACTTCACATGGGTGTTTATCATCATTGTCGCACCCGCTTGCGGAAAGCGCGATATCGTCGGCATTTTGGCATACATCCGTACGTCCGTCCGTACGTCCGTGTGTCCGGTTAAAGTTTTTTCGTTAAAGTTTTTCCATCTACTATATCTATTTTTTTAGTGTCCATGCCTCGCCCCAAGGTGCGATATGCAGGCCACGGCCATCTAGTCTACAAAAAGTGGGTATAATTATGTTATCCAAGTGTCCATGCTTGGAAAAAACCTGGCCTTCGTGGCTTTGCCTCGTTTCTTGTTTATCCATGTCCACACGATAACTCAAGTTTGACTTTACAAATTTTGACCAAATTTGCTTTACATGTTTGTCATGACAGGAGGAAGAATCCGATTTTCGACAAAATTCTGATCAGTTATCTCTATGCCACCTTTATTGTCCATGTTTCGACAAGTATATATTGTGACATTCGGCACTTTTGTTATTACACTGCAGCTCTATTATAACGCGGTGGTCGGGGTCCAAGATTTCACACCGCGATCGAATCTGACCGCGTTATAAAATTTCGGGACATGCACGGGTACTGGTACTGCACGGGTTACTGGTATCATTCGCATTTCTGTTACCAACTATTGCGGGAATTCCATTAACAACGGACCCATATAAAATCATGTCATTTGAACAGAAGTTAAAGTAATTATTAATAATGCCTATGACATACAAACTTGTATGTATTAATGTATTAAACATATGAGATATTTATAAAATCATGCTTATTACGTTGTATAGTGCTCGCGATAGACAGACGCTTATTACAATGTATACTACTCGCGATCAACAGACGCTTAAAAGGATTAATTGATAATAAATAATGCCTATGGTCACGTGTCCTGCCTATTCATGCGGTTGATACGTGCATAATCTCAGGATATGGGGTCACGTGATCTATTGTTTACGCTGCAAGTCATATTGATGAATGAAATTTACGATTTAAGCCGTGGGCTGCAGTGTAAACAATAGACCATGTGATCCCATACCCAGATAATGCTGAAACACCAGTCTATTTATAGAACGCTAAATATTACACCTGGGAGTAAACAAAAAGAAAGGCGATCGAACACGCAACCATTTATTAGCGACAATTATGTGTAATTGAATTGATTAATAAATATGCCTATTAACATGATTACCTGATTAAAGGTACATGTATTACATTTGCTAACATACTAATAATAATCCTTTCATGGACTTTGAACTTCGTTGTTTGAATAAACTTGCAGAAATCACGCAACTAATTACACGATGACTACGACGTCCGACGATTTTTTTTATATTTTTTTTCTTTGTTTTTTTTATTATTTTTTTCTTGATTTTTTAAATATTTTTTTGGGATCCACGAGAGACCCGCGTTATAATGGAGATCGCGCTATACGCGACCGCGTTATAATGGAGCTGCAGTGTAGTTATATATTAGCCGAGATGGATTGTCATAATAATATAAATGCGTAATTTTTTTTATTTTCTGGACACATAATTTAGTTATGGATCTAATATTTAACCCTTTCAAGTAACTACTGTAACTGGAATGGATTTCGATATGTTAATTTTGCGACCAATCGAACCGTCACAAAATGATTTTCACACTATTTGATTTATGAAAAGGGGGTGTTATTGTTCTCAAAAATATGAAAATTACTTGCAAAAAGTGCAGATCCTGATGAGACGGCTCGTCACGAGCCGGCTCATCTGGATCTACATGTTTTGCCAATACCACTATACAGGCCTGTGGTGTTGAAAGGGTTAATTGCCGATTGCCATAACTTCTGACCATGCCACAGAGAAAATGGGCATATTAAGTTTTGGGCCAGAGTTTTTGGTCGGCTGGCTCAAGTAAAGGGGTCAGTGGAAGAAGGTGGCTAACTCCTTCATGGAGTTAGCTCCCTTCTTCCACTGACTCCCCACCCCCTCAATTATGGAGACAGATACAGATATACTGATTATGTAACATGCCTCAAGAATGTTTCCTCTACACATGTACAGGGATGGGTTGTGGCCTAGGGGTTAGAACACCTGACTCCCAATCCGGAGGTTGTGGGTTCAAACCTCGCCTTAGGCATCAAAAATACTTTCATAGTATTTCCATCCCATTGGTCTGTCGGATGTGACTAAACTGTGGTCCCGTCTGTATATGACCTGAGCTGGGACGTTAACCCCATTCACTGTCACTTTCTACACAATGGCGACCAGTGTAGCCCCAGATCAGACTGCGCGGATGCGCAGGCTGATCTGGGGCTTCACTGGTCGCAAACTCAATAAACTCGATCAACCCCTTTCAGGGCTGCAACATTTTTATTTTCACCCAACTGGGGGATGGATTGTCGCCTAGGTGTCAGAACACCTGACTTCCACAGGTTGTGGGTATGCATTCCTCTGATGGTCCTCTATCATTCTGTGACAAATCCACGATCCTCCTGTCTTTTGTGTTTTCAAATGTGCCCTAGTTTTCTTTGGCTGCCAGTGGGGGCATTCGTGTGCTGACAGGCCACATTTCTAGTAATAAATAACACACTGTCTGATCATTGAATATTATTCTTTGGTACATGTACTTTGGGTAAACGTCGGAAAACAAAGAAGAACTTCATGTCCAGATCTTGTACTCAACAGTCTGGGCAAGTTCAGGCCTCGACAAATTCTTAATTTTGCAGGCACCGGGGCGGGATTAACTGATCCTGAGAATAGTGCTACAGTAGCCATTGCTTGTCGTAAAAGGCGACTAAACTGGCTTAACGATTGGGTTCATACTTTCCGGAACCCACTATACCGGATTTGGCCCTCATGTACATTTTTGGCTTTCTTGTATGTGAGAGTCGAGTCAGGCTATGCCCCATATATAAAAGTAAGATTAGCGCTAATCCTATTACTTTTAGGGGATGGGATAAATGATGCTGGTGTGGCGAGGGCCTGGCACCAGATCAGGTTGTTCTAATTTCAGGACTGAATATATATTTTGATTGTAAATATTCAGTTCTGAAGTTGGGATTTACCCCCCTCGGACAGGTGGATACGGGACACGACCCCGTTGACCCGTCTGCGTGTAGACTCCCTGAGGCTTGTACCTCTATGTCAGAAAAGCGGACGTTAAACCCTATTCACTCACTCACTCACTCTTAATTTTGCACTCGTCCAGATTGGATTTCAACTCGTACTTTTGTATATGGTTTAATTTTTATTCCACACTATCTCTTCATCATATCACTCGTCCAGATTGAATAATTCACTCACCAATACGAGCAGACGAGTGGATTTGTCGAGGCCTGAAATTTCTATAGAAAGTACTCGCTCAGAAGCAATCAAGTAAGTTCAAATTTAGGATCGTCTGGAAATTTCAATTGATGGATTTACATTTATTGAGCATGTAGCCTATGCTCAATAAATTTAAATCCAATAATTCTTTACAAGAAAACGTTGTTAATGTGAAGTTTACAGACGATCACAATTTTGCACTTACGAACATTTTAGTCTTACGAAGTTTAGTGAAACGCACCCCTGTACTCTCCATTGTGAGCTGGTCAAGTGAGCTTTCTTCACATTCTGCCATTTTTGCTGCAGTGGGACACATTTATGTGGTCGTATAAATCACAGAAACTGCCCATTGTTTCAGCATTCACATGACCATGACCAGGTAACGTAGTCAATTAGCAAACCTGTTTGATTCTTGCATCTCCTCAATGCAAACCAGAATATTTGCATATGTTACATGTACATAGATAATAATGTACATTTATGTCTCCGGTTGAGAAAAGGACCTTATGACATGTGTAACCAGTGTAGATCCTGATAAGCTTGTCTACTCTGAGCTCCAGATAAGGCATGTATTGGTGTATTTTACAAAGTGTGTCGAGGAGTATATAGTTTTCGTAATTCCGTCCGTCCGTTTGTCCCGTCCGTCGACTTTAAAGTTTTTGCGTTAGAAAGATATTGGGTACCCATTATCTCTGCAATGGTAAGTCAGATTGACTTCAAACTTCATATATTTCCTTATCATCATCCATATTTTCATTCCATACCACACCCATGTGGCCTTCATATCCAAGTCAAGGTCAAGTTACTTAGAAATTTGCGTTAAATTTTTTAAAATACTTGCGTTAAATTTTTTATTTGTCTGTCCAGCCGCGGCCGGGGATATACTTTCTCTAGTATTAGCTGATTACATTGATTTTCAACAGTGGAGAACAAAGTACACGCAACAACTAGAAAATACTCATTTCTTTTTCACTTGACAAATAAACATGCTCTAATAAAGTTGAAAATTCACTTATTTGGGCTGCAAAAAGCAATTATTTTGTTCTTAATACATGTAGTTTATTTCTTTAAATATATTAATTCCTGCATAATTAAAAATCTGCTCCCTCAAAGTACACCTAGCAAAATAAGTGCACTTAACAATTTTGGTGCAATTGGCTACTGGGGATACATTCACATTTGTTGCAACTTTTCTCAGCCAGGGACCCATTTATACGTAGATATGGGACAAGCCATGTGATTTTGTAGTGTCTGGTGATTTCGCCGCGCGTCCGGTGATTTCGCGCATCTGTTTAATTAGCCTCGTCAACCTCTCGCTACCTGAGTAGCTGATTTCATCAAAATTGCAAAGTATACTTATCTAGCAAAGTATACTTTGAGGGAGTAATCATTGATTTTTCTTAAATGCATTATTTCATATAGAACTAATGATTGCATATATTTGATGATTAAAACTATGCAGAATTATTATACTGAATGTATTACATTATCACAGCCAAAATGGCTATGATAATGTAATAAATTCAGTATAATAAAAATTAATACATTTATCTTAAAATTGAAAATTTCTCCCTCAAAGTATACTTTGCTAGGAAAGTATACTTTGCAATGTTGGTGAAATAGGCTACTGGTGTCAGTATTTTAGAAGTCAACCTTTTCATAAACTATACAACTTCTGACGATATTTGGCCAGTCTAAGTATATTTGGTGAGTACAAGTTTATTTTGTACACCGGACATCCAGATTTTCGGGGAATACCCAATGTGAGTTCACAAATGGCGGCCGTTTACATTGTTGCACTTTGTTTTATTGCATGATATTTAGTAGAAATACGGAGGAATGGCGAGTTATTATGCATATAAAGTTGTAGGTCTGAATATGCGATATTTATAGATCGGTTACGTTATTGTTTCCTTAGCTGCACGAAATCACCGGACAGCACCATATCTAAGAAAATGTGCTATTTTTTCATGAAAAATATTTACTGAAACTGTGATATTTTCTGTAAATGACGTCGAAAGTTGATGAAATTTTCATAGCAAATGCGGAATTCTATTCTGCATTTGCTCTGAACATTTCATCAACTTTCGATGTCATTATATAATATAATATATACATCATAAATTCAGTTTTTGTCGAGCCACTTGCGGAACGCGAGACATAGTGATCCCAATGACGTCCGGGTGTCCGTGCGTCCGTCCGAAATCTGCGTTAAAGTCTTTAAATACCTTATATCTCTGCAGTCCTAAGTCACATTGGCTTGAAACTTCATATGCTTATTAGTCATGATCCATATATTCATGCTGTATCCCACTCATGCGGTCCCTGTGCCCAAGGTCAAGGTCAAATGACTTAGAAGTTTGCGTTCCGAAATCTGCGTTAAAGTTTTTAAATACCTTATATCTCTGCAGTCCTAAGTCACATTGACTTGAAACTTCATATGCTTATTAGTCATCATCAATATATTCATGCTGTCTCCGACTCATGCGGCCCCTGTGCCCAAGGTCAAGGTCAAATGACTTAGAAGTTTGCGTTCCGAAATCTGCGTTAAAGTTTTTAAATACCTTATATCTCTGCAGTCCTAAGTCACATTGACTTGAAACTTTATATGCTTATTAGTCATCATCCATATATTCATTCTGTGTCCCACTCATGCGGCCCCTGTGCCCCTATATCAAGGTCAAATGACTTAGAAGTTTGCGTTAAAGTTTCTGTCAAAATTTGCGTTAAAGTTTTCACATACCTACTATCTCTGTAACCGTAAGTCAGATTTGCTTGAAACTTTGTATGCTTATTGGGCATCAAACTTCAAATAAATACACTCTGAGACCATCAAATGCCTCGTCGGGCTCGACATGCCGGCCGCGGCCATCCTCGTTTTAACTACCATTTTGTGTTGGTGTATTAAATTGGTCTCTTCTGAAAAAATGGCGTGTCATACTGTGGAAAAATAATAACATTTCTGAATTTTGGTGTGTCGAATGAAAAAAATGTGTATATTTGACATGCGCTGGTAAATAAATCACTGTAAATTCAGTAAATATTTTCGTGAGATATCGCTCATCTTCTTATAGAGCTCCAGTTAAGATGCTTAATTCGGAGGTAAATTTCTTATTTCTCCATCAAAAATGGCAAGTTGGGAGTGCTTTAGAATCGTCTCGATGAGACGATTCTAAAGGACTCCCAACTTGCCATTTTTGATGAAGAAATAACAAAATTTCACCCCAAGTTGGCCAAATTACGCACCTTAACTGGAGCTCTGTTCTTACATGGCTAGTCTCGTATGATTTGACAGTCATATTTGAAATATTGCATTTGTTTCCTTCTAGATATTTGTAATTGATAACGAAAAGGAAAGAGTGTACAATTTCAAGTTTGAGGGAAATATATTTCTTTTCAAACTGATTGTTCAGTAAATAATATAGTACGGTAACACACTTAATGGCTTAGAACCATATGAAATTTGATGTTAGTGTTGGATCAAATTTGTGTCTTTAAAGCAGCTGTGTCTCAAATGTTACTTCTGAAAATGAATTTCACAAAAAATTACATTTACGGTAACCGATTCTTTGTGAAATGTATAAGTTATTGTACAGAACTTTAAGAGCACCCATAAAACACATATGCCATCGTATTTGGTGCGCTACATTTCATCAAAATCCGTCCGTTTGTTAGGAAGATTTTAATGAAAATCTGCTGTAAAAATGACGTCACAGATTACGTCACATCGGAAAATCGGGTTCGGAAACCACGTGATCATACACCTTGATTTAGGGATTAGAGCTAAGTGATTCGGTGTGGTGAGGACCAGGCACCAGGTCAGGTTATTCAAATTTCAGGGCTGAATATATTTATTTTTTCTGTAAATGTTCAGTTCTGATTTTTGGGTTTTCCCCACACCGCAACAGGTGAAATATAACACCATGAAATAAATAAATTGGCTGTTCATATTTCCCCTGCTTCAAATACTCTAGATCATGCTGTACTAGGCACCTTATGGTAGTGGCAATATGCTTTGTACAAGAAATTTGTATCACAGCAGGGCTCCAGATAAGGAATTAGTAATTGAGTAGACTTATAATTTCTGAAGCAATTGGGTATTTCATAATTTTAATTGCGTAAAATAAAATCCAACTACTGTTTACACGGCACTTATTGAATAGTTTGCTTCGAAATGAAAACATGTCGAGGAAAATAAGACAAATATGCTATATTTGTGGTCTGTTTATTGTTTTCTGCAGCATGATAAAGGTACCACAAATTGTTTAATTGGGTATTTAAGCAAATACGCAGCTTATCTGGAGCGTTGTCACAGTGTGTTTACACGTGTGTCTTAATGATCTAAATGTGGCTGTGACTGGAGAAATGGGGCTTATGGGTTTTGTGACCAGTGTAGATCCAGATCAGCCTGTGCATCCGCAGTCTGATCTGGATCTACACTGGTCACAATTCCATCAATGATACACCCATCATGCTTTTATCAAGTAATATAGATCGTTATCAGACTACAGGTGTGTGCTATTTGATCAGGAGCTACACCGTCACCAATTCCATAAGTCTAATTTGTCCAGTCACATATTTGTCTGGAATTACCTCCCTTATCACATTGTCTTGTTTTGCCGATATTGATTTCATTAAAATGTAATATTTTCTGTAAATCGTATCGAAAATTGAAAAGAAATTAAGAACTCATGCAGCATCTGAACTTTTCATAAATTTTCAATGTGATATATGGAAATAATCAATAACGGCAAAAAATATTGAGGCAATAGGCTTATAGGATACAATAGTATGTTATCAGACCCCACGCTTCAAGTATTCTAGATACTGCTGTAATAGGCACCGTATATAAGCTTGTCAAATGTCACATGTGACGGAAACAAATCACATGACGGCGTCTTCTAGTATAATTATACCCCTGGTATATGAACCATGTCGAGGATATAGTTTTCGTCATAACGTCCGTCCGTCCGTCAGTTCATAAGATTTGCGTTAAAGTTTTTATTTGTCAGTCCAGGCGATGGCCGGGGGTATCTGTGAGCCTCTGGTCACTTGCTCTCGTTTAATAAATTATACTAGGCCATCAGGTGAGTTAATTGCCGTCAGTTGTGGTCTACATGTATATCACAGTTTGTTTTCACGTGTGTCTTGATGTATACATATAACAATTTTGATTGTTCACTTCTAAACACTTACATATAACCACCATTGGCACTGGAAAATCCACATACAGGCTAACTCTGATGTAGATTTTTTTGTGTTCATGCCCGCAATATAGAGATTGCCTTCTAGAAGTAGTATTACAGTCCGACCGGTGTTGAAAGGCCAGCCATCGGAAATTAAATCATATTTTTGCAACGAATATGACATACATGTATACTTTATTAGAATAAATATGGTATTTTCATCGAGTGGTGTGTAATGTCCATATTTCCAGAGTGCCATCAGGCATGAGTGAAATATGAACATTTTACACCACTCGATAAACTTTTCTGTCCTATTCGTTGTGCAAAAATATGAATATTCTATTCTATTTACCTCACCAAGCAAATTAGTCAGTTTTTAGACTGTACGTGGTAAGTAAGGACTGTATTGGCAGTTGCAGCCTACGTCAGTTTGACAGGTGCACTTATGAATACAGATACCAGTAGCCGATTTCACCAAAATTGCCAATTATCATAGTTTATTATGACACATTATGCAACATAACTCTAGGGCGTATGCTGGTCGCCATTCATCCGTAATCAGCCATCGCATCAGGATCTTCACTGTTTGTTTCCCCACAAATAATCCCCTTCATGATTATTGAACAAGCCTCCAAATTAACACGGAATGAAAGAAATTCTGTGACGTATGCATGATATTTATAGGAGAAATTAAAGAAAATATAATAAATTTTTGTCTGCTATTTTTGAACTATTTATAGCCCACAATGTACCCAGCATGCAAAGAGTTAACCTGTTTGACCTTTCGCCAGGTGCATGAAGGTGAGGACAAGCGGACGGCGTCGTTCCTGGGTGCGGGTATGTCGCGGCAGCCGTCCATTCTGGAGCAGGACGACGTACAGAGGTCGGGGAGATCAGACAGCGGCCTCGAGGAGCTCACTGCAGGTACGTGGCACTCGGACGGCAGCTTGAAAAGGACATTCGCAATCTCGTTCCCACGACATAGCTTCTTGTTTCCATGAGATAGGTTCTCGTTACCACCACATAGTCAACCAATGAAAAGTTTGCATTATTGTTAATCAAGATGGTGGAGTAATATCTGCTATTATATTGGTTGATTATGTCGTTAGAACGAGATGCTATCTCATGGGAACGAGATGCTATATCTTGGGAATCAGGTAGCTAACTCGTGGTAACAAGATCCTATGTCGTGAGAACGAGATACGTTAATTTTCCGACCAATCCAATTGTCACAAAATGATTTTCAGACTAGTCCATTTATTAAAAGGGGGTGTTTTTGTTCTAAAAAAAAATGAAAATTACTTGCAAAAAGTGCAGATCCTGATGAAGCCGGATCGTCTGGATCTACACTGTTTGCAAGCACCACTATAGAGGGCTGTAGGGTTGAAAGGATTAACCATTTCAACACCAAGTAACTTAATAGGATGTTCCATGCCAATGTTTCATGCTATTTCGTTAATTTTGTTCATTCAAATTATCCCATTCTTCTAAAAGGGTAATCTGTACGACGTTTAAAATTATTAACAAACAGTGGAGATCCTGATGAGACGGCTTGTTACAAGCCGGCTCATCTGGATCTGCACTGTTTGCAAACATCGTCTCTATAGAGGTCTGTGGTGTTGAAAGGGTTAAGGGACACACAGGCAGCTTGAGGGAAAATGTCCCCCGAGCCTCGCTCTAGACACAACACTGTACACCCGTCACCAGATCAATACGTTTGTACATTCCTCTGTAATTAGTTTTGTGGAAATTAGCCCACGTCTCACATTCTTGTATATTCCTCTTCCAGTAATGTTGTAAGCATAAGCTCAAGCTTATTTTCCTGTACATCCCTCTCAATGTAAAACTGCTGTATATTTCAGCATATGCCCAACCAGCACTACTGACAGTTAACCAAGAGTGTGGCTCAGGTAACCAAAGTTCTACTGCTAACCATATTTATGTGTCCAATCTTATTGTTTCTTCATTGTAGGACACACGTTCTAAGTTCTATATTGGTCTCACTCTCATTCTGGTATTACTTTCCTTATTCCATCAACAATTTTTGCATATGCCCCTAAATAAGACGTAGACCTATCCATGATATTGTTTGGACAAATTAATGAATTATCCTGTTCTCTCATATTGCTGTGCGCTTAAAGCAACAAAAGCTACATGTGCACATAAATGGACAGTGATAAATACATAGTTATATAACAAACATATTTGCCTTCGTGTCGAAACAGTTTTATCATGAAATTTTTGCATTAATGGAACTACAGTAGAACTTCGATCGCTCGAACCGGCAATGGAATCGAGTTTGAGTTCGAGCGATGCATAGTTCGAGGGAATGAAGTTTAAAAAATGTACTGTCACATTCAGTCAATAAAATCACTTATGTGAATATATGAGATGACCGATGTGACATGCCATTGTATATGCATTACATTTGGAGGGAGAAATGAAAAATAACAAATACAATTGTAAAGTTTTATTCACAAACTAAGCACGCATTATTCACTCGATAGACATAGAAATGTGTCAATAGTCGCTCAACAGCCAATTAAACATTACATAAAATGAATTTTGTTCTAATCACTTAATTAGCGTGGACATCATAACGCCCGTAATTCACGCCGCTATTGTTTGCGATTCGTGATTTAATGTCATCCCGCGTCAAGGGAAACTACTCAACGCGACCGCCCACAATGGTGGAATTCGCACCTCGTTAGACAAACAGCTGATCACAGACTTACCTGTTCGAGTTATTAGCGGTAATTACCACTGTTTGACCGTCCACGGGACTAATCCACAGGTTCGACTGTTCGAGTAATTCATAGTTGGAGTTTAAGGTGTTTTATTACATGAATTATATAGGAAATTTGCCGGGACTGTCGAACCAGTTCGAGTTTTCCATGGTGTTCGAGCCAGACCTGTTCTAGTTATCGAAGTTCTGCTGTATCTACTTAAATGAAGCCATGTAGACCAGTCCGATTCACTCTAATGTCTTGTCTTTGTGACAACTAGAAAACTCTTTCATTCCATTCTTGTGTCATTTGTCAAAGGAGGTTATGGTCTTTATTCTACATAATGTTTGGAGGAGTTATATTTTGAAAATAACCATGATTTTTAACATTTAGCAGACACACTTGATGCTTGTTTTTAAGAATTTCTTAATAATAAATGTATTTTTCATTTCAAATATCACAATTTGGTGAACATTTGACACCTTAACGTTTGTCATATGCCGTCAATATGTACTTAATTAAAGTAGTGCATACATTTTATGAAAATGAACACATTTATGAGAGCTGGGGATAAAGTTCAATATTTTCAGAAAATGGTGTCAAAAAATAGAATGAGCGCATTTGTTCTGAATGTGTGTGTCAATTTTTGTCTCATTCACGTTAGTGCAAAGGGAGACACAGTGGTTACAATTCCGATGTGGGCATCGCTGTCGTAGGCAACAACAATTTTTGACATATAGTCAAAATGTTGCATATTTCCTGGTATGTTGGTGGGATCTTTACAAACCTTAATCGATAGCTTCCTCACACATTGGTAGTGGGTGAGACAATGGATTGCCTTGTTGACATTTACAGAAAATCTGAGCGACTTTCTACTTACCGTATTTATTTTAATAGTAGCCCCCTCTCTAATAGTAGACCCCTCCAATATTTGCATTCTAAATATGTTATTTTCACATACAAAAGCCATTTTGTTTTAAATGGCTTTTGTATGCAAAAATAACATATTTTGATCCTATTTCCACGTTTTGATCCCTATGAATTGCATAGCCCTGGGGGCGTTTATTAGAATAAATGCGGTAAATATTTGCAAGGGAGGTATTGCGTATTGCAGCGCGAAGCGGCCGGTCCCCAACCCCGTCTATATCGGCAGACCTGACCCCGATCCCGATGGCGAGCGAACACAACGTGACCATCTGTCTGCAGTGTCAGCAATTCGCCGCCACTGGCCACAGTCCCCCCACACAGACAGGTGTGTTGATCATCAGTCTTTGAAATTAGCACTGGTCCGGTGGCCCAGGCCCAGTGAAAATTCTGTCGGGCCAGTAAAAATCTGCAAAACACAAGCCAGTAAAATCGCAACATAACTATATTTTGAAAACAAGATTACTTTTTGTATAATTTGTTCACATCGCACCATTTAAATTGATAAGCATTTGTTAGAAGACTAATGTGATTTAACCCTTTCCCTTTTTTGCGATATTTCGACTCTTCCAAATCGAAAACATCTGAATAAAAGAATCAAATGCTGGGTCAAATGATGGTTAAATTATCTGATAGAGTAGAAAACATTGTGGGAAAAGGAGAAATTGCTTGTTACAAGCAATTTCTCCTTTTCCCACAATGTTTTCTAAAGACATCTTCTGCAGAGGCGTGAAAAGTCGTTTCTATCAGGGAAAGGGTTAAGTGCCTGTCTCGTTTTCATGTTGCCTGAATGATATACATTGCATAGAGTATCTCGGAACACTTTTCGCAATAGCACTGTTTATATCTCATCCGAATAATCAAGTCAGCGTATTCTGTGTATAGCATGATTTATATTGGTTCATTTGGTATATCGCGTTGTCCGATCTATAATTAACCAATCTAAACATATACATTTAGGAATTCCCGAATGATTCCATGTTCATCCCGAAGAGGCTGCTTGTTTTCAGATAATTGTTTTGTTCGGCAACATAGGTAATCATGTTCGTCGGCAGATTTAGACAAGGTAAATGGTAATTAATAGTCCAGGTAAGTTAGTAAGGTCATTATCCTTATTAACAGTACGTAAATAGAGAATAGTAGGTTAGTGCCGTGAATGGGAAAAAATATCTGGCAAGGCTCAGGAAACGGGATGGGTGAGGCTCTGTCGAGCACATCCCATTTCCGTGCCGCGCCAGATATTTTTTCCCATTCACGGCACTAACCTACTATTCTATTTATCCCGTCAACACCTTCAAATGGCTGTAAAATGCAAAAATTGTATTGACTGGATATCAAAAATGTTTCACGGCACTGTGTTTCACGGCACATACGCACTGTGTTGACGGGATAAACTACAGATCAACGCATTCGCTAATCAAGTCGTCCACGGACAAACTCGTCCAAAGCTAAATTCATATATTCACCAACAAAACTATTGTAACATTGCCTACCCAACACCCCACACACCCCACCCACTCAATTAGCATGTTTATTTACTAGTTTTTATTTACACACGACCGTCCGTTTCCTGATAGTATGAATATTTTTATTCCATGTAGGGAAGGTATTATCTACGCCCCCCATCCCTTTGGTGTGTCCGTCTTACACATGGATGGATTGTGGCCTAGCGGATAGAACACCTGACTTCCAATCCATTGGTTTTGGGTTCAAACCTCTCTTTAGGCATCAAAAATACTTTCATAGTATCTCCATCCTACTGGTCTAATGAATTTCCTTGATTCCGAGTCTGAGTCAAGAAGTATTTGTCAAAAGTAGTTGCGAATAAGAATGACGCGTATAAATTGTGATGCGGTGGTACTGCACATGAATCAATATTGATTCATGTACACCCCTATTCATGTATAGTAGCAGCCTCATTGATGGAGATAAATAATAAATCATGTTATTACCCAACTTCCTATATAAGTTGATATACCATAGTTTTTATACGATATCATGTTTTACGGCTGAAGAAAAAGCGCATAGTTCGTGTACACAACTCCTCCGAAACCATTCAGTCGATCGATCTGAAACTATACACACGTCTTCTACACATATTGAAGATGTGCACCTTGGTGCTTTTATGGCGAAAAAAATATCACCTTTTTAACTTAGCCATTTTTTCTACATTTTTCTATACAGTTCTATATACGGTACAGAGTTTGTGTACACAACTCCTCCAAAACCGTTCAGTCAATCGTTCTGAAACTATACACACGTCTTCTACACATATTGAAGATGTGCACCTTGGTGTTTTTATGCCGAAAGAATATTTTTTAACAAAAATATCACCTTTTTAACTTAGCCATTTTTTCTACATTTTTCTATACAATTCTATATACATTACAGAGTTTGTGTACACAACTCCTCCGAAATCGTTCAGTCGATCGTTCTGAAACTATACACACGTCTTCTACACATATTGAAGATGTGCACCTTGGTGTTTTTATGTTGAAAAAATATTTTTTAACAAAAATATCACCTTTTTAACTTAGACATTTTTTCTACATTTTTCTATACAATTCTATATACGGTACAGAGTTTGTGTACACAACTCCTCCGAAACCGTTCAGTCTATCATTCTGAAACTATACACACGTCTTCTACACATATTGAAGATGTGCACCTTGGTGTTTTTATGGCGAAAAAATATTTTTTAACAAAAATATCACCTTTTTAACTTAGCCATTTTTTCTACATTTTTCTATACAATTCTATATACGGTACAGAGTTTGTGTACACAACTCCTCCGAAACTGTTCAGTCGATCGTTCTGAAACTATACACACGTCTTCTACACATATTGAAGATGTGCACCTTGGTTTTTTTATGCCGAAAAAATATTTTTTAACAAAAATATCACCTTTTTAACTTAATAGCCATTTTTTCTACATTTTTCTATACAATTCTATATAGGGTACAGAGTTTGTGTACACAACTCCTCCGAAACCGTTCAGTCGATCATTCTGAAACTATACACACATCTTCTACACATATTGAAGATGTGCACCTTGGTGTTTTTATGCCGAAAACATATCACCTTTTTAACTTAGCCATTTTTTCTACATTATTGTATCCAATTCCCTATCATTTCTACTTTATACTCTACTTTTTCTATCTCTGCCTAAATTAGTATACATGTTTAGCACAACGAGATGAAGAAATACTGCTATAGACTTTCAAATTCTTATTAATGTTCCTTGCCTTGGTGACAGCTTCACATTTCTGCATCTTCGCTGTCTGGCCCATATTCGACGGGCGTATTTTGTGACTTGCGGCACTCTTGTTGCTATTCCATAGCTGTGGACGACCCGTTGCACTATTGCCCTCGGCCTTTGGCCTCAAGGCAATAATGTCTCGGATCGTCCACAGCACCTCGGCGCAATATGTTTTGACTGTTCCCCGAATGACCAAGAAATAACTGTATATTATTACATTGCAAGAGATCGTTTTATGCAATAAATAGATACGACGATAGAGCGGTCGACAGAACCACCAAATTTCTACCTGTCACAGAAGGGGAGCCAACACAAGATCACCATCACCGAGCCGCTTGCAGAACACTCGGGCAGTCCACAGAGTGTGCCGTCAGATTCGTGTAAGTAATAACAGGCCATGTTGTCATCTTCATTTGAGACACGCCATGTGATTTTGTACGTTCGGACATCTGCGTAATTTCATTAAATACGTTTACAAAATTTACAATAATTTTCATAAATAAATTCAAAAGTTTATAAATTTTCAGAGTACATGCGTAAAATGAAAGTTTTGTCAACTTTTGATGCCATTTACGAAAGATATTGTAAATTTTGTAAAATGTATTTCTACAAAACGGTGTCTGCAAATATATGACTGTGACTGAGGAAATAGGCCTTATGGGGTATGTGACCAGTTTATATAGTTCCAGACCAAATAACGCACTCCTGTAGCCTGATAACAATCAATAGTCCTTGTTGGAAGCATGACAGGTATTTCATTGATGAAATTGACAACATTTTCAGAGTACCGCATGTACTCTGAAATTTTGTCAACTTTTGAAGCCATTTATGGAAAATATTGTAATTTTTGTAAATGTCTTTCGTGAAATTTCGCAGATGCCCGAAGGTACAAATTCACATGGCGTCTCTCATATTCAGAAATAAAAATAATTTTGGAAAGACGGTTTTATGAATATGGGAAAAGGATGTAGTGTAGCATAAAACCTGAATTTTCTGTATGTAACGCAGGGCAACTTACAGCCAGAACACACAAAGTTCATTTTACTGTCAAAATGAAAAGACATGCAACACATAAATCCTATACCGGTATATGCAGGGCTAAATAATTCAGCTGATGGTCACATGACCATGTGAATGTGATAAAAAATTTAGTAAAATAGAATGTTTAGAGTTATAATTGTTGTATTGATTTCTCTAGCCCAGAGCAATGTTCCAAGATAATAATGAACACCCCTCATATCCCAACTGTTGTATCGATGTTGCCAGCCCAGAGCAAGATGTATTTAGGTTTTTATGGCATTAAATATGTTCCAAGATCATAATGAACACCCCTCATAACCCAACTGTTGTATCGATGTTGCCAGCCCAGAGCACGATGTATTTAGGTTTTTACAACATTAAATATGTTCCAAGATAATAAAGAACACCCCTCATAACCCAACTGTTGTATCGATGTTGCCAGCCCAGAGCAAGATGTATTTAGGTTTTTACGGCATTAAATATGGCTGTGACTGGAAATGGGGCTTATGGGTTTTGCGACCAGTGTAGATCCAGATCAGTCTGATCTGCACTGTTCGCCCTTTCATCAATAAAACACTCATCAGGCTGCTATCAAGCAACATAGACCGTTACCAGGCTACAGGAGTGAGCCATTGGATCAGACACTAGTCACAAATCCCATAAGCACCATTTCTCCAGTCACAGCCACAATTCTGTTCCAAGATAATAATGAACATCTCATGCCCAATTTTGTACCCATATTCTCCAATCCAGAGCCAGAAGGTTCCCAGAGTTAATGGTGTCAGGGTTTGACACTCACTTTTGGGTCAGGGATCCACAGCACAATTTTTACATTATGTTGAATGGGATCTTTTTGAAAGTTCAGGGATTCCTACAAACGGGGACCTTCGGGATCCCGGGACATTGCGAGTGTCGACCCCCTGCGATTATTTAGGGTTATTGTAGTAAGTTGAACTGTGGTGTTAATGTTGCCAGCCGAGAGCAAGAAGTTGTCCTTGGAGACGACGGTGGGCCGCACCCTACTGAGGAAGGAGATGATCCGCTTCGTCATCAACCTCAGCAGCTCCGTCGGGGTGAAGGGCGCCGAGCAGGGGCTCCTCAGGTACCTCCAGTTCATCAATCAATCAATCAGAGCTACAGATAATGTGCGGATTTACTCACTTATTTTAGGGCTATTCCAGAAAAAGTGTCCGACCAAATTAATTCCGGTTGGTTGTGGGGTCGGAAGCTATATTGTTCTTGTTGGTAGGGGGGTATTCAATTTATTTCATTCTGTTAGTGGGGGGTGCACTCATATAATTAATTCAATGCTGTGGGTGTTCGCGTCGATTAGAAAATTTGATTTTCGCGACCTCACAGCTTCTATTTCGTGTTAATCACAATGCATCATGCATTGTAAAACACTTGTGTCGATTGGCCAACAAAATGACACTTCCAAAGTAGCGTCCAGTGAAAACTGCCGATAGATAATTACGTCCGGAAGCTGCAATTCGTACCAAGCGTTGTTCGTTCGCTTCCATTTCGCCACCGACGAATAAGACAAACACTTTCGGCGCGCCCGCATTTTCATGCGTCGTTCACAATCTTTTTAACAAATTGTTACATACGTAAGGACGCGTCTTGGGCAGAACACCGATTTTTGGCTTCGTCCACCCGACCCCGTGATCAGATTGAGAGTGGACGTAAAAATCCCTCTCACCGTGTCGGGTGGAAATCCCACTCGTCCCGGTGGAGAGGCAAAATCTCCACCGTGGGAACATTTCTAAGACCGAATCTGCCGCACACCGCATTACCCCGTGTTAGCCCACGGCGCATCACCGTGCCAGGAGAGCATTTATGGCCGAATTACTGGCGAGTTGTTCCCCGTGACCCACCGTGTTAACACACGGCGCATCACACTGCCAGCTTACAGGTCATACGGTTAGCAAAGAGTGCAATTTTGTACCTTGAAAACGTAAAATGTAAAACCGAAGGAATGCAATTTAACATTACAGATTTAATTTCGTCCCGTCGACAGGCGAAGTTAAGTTACAAAGGACCGAATATTTTGAGGAATAATGTACGTTCCTTCATGACGAGGAAACATAATTTAAATAATCGTTTTCATTTTGTAATCGATCGCATTTCCCATCCACCATATGGAACCCGATACCAACAACACAAATATTCGTGTTTCGATACGGTGTTTGAAACCGTGACACCGATTTGTTGAATCACATCGATTCCAACTAATACTTAAAACACACCAACACATATTTCACGGAAATTGAGAGGATTCTCATCTGCTACCAAACCTATTTTATTAAGGAATAAAACGAATATAAAAGCATCAATATTTAGTCTTAGTAGACGATTCTTATATACGCTACCACCATACATAAAGATTCTGTTACTATTTTGAAATTGAACTTCCCAGCAGACAGCAACAGCTAAGGTCATATAGAGACGGGGACCACAGTTTAAAATCTCACCCGACAGACCAGTGGGATGGAAATACTATGAAGGTATGTTTGATACCCAAGGCGATGTTTGAACCCACAACCTCCAGATTGGAAGTCGGGTGTTCTAAGCCCTAGGTCACAACACATCCCTTATAAACGAAGGAAAGAAATGCCCCTAACGAGTGACCATACGTACTTAGAATAACAGCTGACGTAACGGCGGTAAACTGAAATGGCCTACGTGACAATTGACATTTACGTTCCAACTAGATTTTCACGGTGTTTAATCGATTGTATTTCCTCGCCACCGTATGAAACCCGACTCGAGAAACACTAATTAAGTTGATTTCTGAATGTGTCATTGGTATTTCTTTACAAAAAACATTTTGACAAACTATGAGAATCGTCTTGGGAGACGATTCTCATGTGCTGCCAAAGCTTGCTTTTATCAAGAAATCAAACATATGAGAAAATGCACAAGCTAATGCGTAATTATCAATTCATCGACGATGCGATGACGTGAGCGACTACATAGCGTGGTTTTGGTATGTTTGTTTCTGCTGAATTCTAAAGGTCATTCACACTTTGCACGTGAAACTGGGTTACCGACCGATGATTGTAAACACCATCAGGTGTGCAGCTAGACCGAAAATGATATGTCGCAAATGTGCTAGTTGGGGATGGGTGGGTACGTATGTATATTTGTTTTTATGTTACAATCTCGCGTTTTGCGATCTCGATCTCGCCTTCCGCTTTTGGAAATACGATTTGCCCATGCATGTATAGACAGCATGCGTGTTGGACTTGCGTTCTACGTACGTACATGCATATAAAGCATGCTAGTTCGAAGTGCGTTCTATGTACGTACGTGCATGTAATGTGTGCACACAACTCAATTTCAACTCTACACACACATAATGACATGAACTAACGTATTTCCAAAAGTGGAAGGCGACCTCATGAAAATGCCGAGGCGAAAATGCGACATCGCGGTCTCGAAAACCCGAGATAGCCAGGCGAAAACGCGAGAATTTCAATTAATAAAATAGAATCTCACGTTTCACCTCGCGATTTGGTGTCAGGTCTTTATGATCTTGTGTATATATATGCATGAGCAAAACTAATCCAAATATTCTGTCTGTAACGCAGTGATAGTCGCCCCAAGTTACAGACAGAAAGTTTGGGTTAGAGCAAAACTTATTTTCAAAAGCGGAAGGCGAGATCGCGAAAACGCGAGACGATTCTCATTATTTTAGAAAACGATTCTTATTTTTTTACTGATCTGTTGGCAATGGATGCTTATGACCGTATTTACATGTACAGTTACAGTAAATTTAGATTGGGAATACGATAGTTATCATATCTAAATAATGATCGTGTTGTCTGTAAACCGCGCATTTCTGGATGCGCCCGCGCATAACGACATGGTAAATAATTCAGTACTGGTGGTAGGGGGGGTTTACATGAATTCAGTTCTGTTGGTAGTGGGGAACAGCTAAATATCAGTGCTGTTGGTTGTGGGAATGAGACATAATTAAATTCTGTGGGTGGGGGGGTCAACAAAAAAGTGCGGTCCGACCCCCCCCCCCCCCCCCCCCCCCCCACCCCCCCCCCCCCCCCCCCAGAGAATTTATCCTGAAATAGCCCTTAGCAGAATACGCATTGATAACAAAAGTGGGAGTACAAAATACTCACAGCAATGTGAAAATACGGATTGATTTTAAAATTGCGTATTGAAAATAGTATAATAAAGTTGAAAATTTACTTAGTTGAGCTGCAAAAAGCAAACTGCAGCTCAAATAAGTGAATTTTTTAATTTCTTTCATTTTTGTCGAGCCCACTTGCGGAAAGCGAGACATAGTGATCACAATGACGTCCGGGTGTCCGTGCGTGCATCCAGGCTAACATTGGGGGTTTAGGGGCTAGGGGGAGGAGCCTAAGACAATAGAATACAATAGATTTATTCCGTTAGCCCCTAAACCTACTGTAGTTTAGGGGCTATTCCTTTGATCTTTTAAAGAACAAATAGCCCATAAACCCAAAATGTTAGTGCCCGTGCGTGCGTCCGTCCGTCCGGGTAAACATTGGGGGTTTAGGGGCTAGGGGAGGAGCCTAAGACAATAGACTTATTCCGTATAGCCCCTAACTAAGTCTTTGTAGTTTAGGGACTATTCCTTTGATCTTTTATAGAACAAATAGCCCACAAACCTAAAATGTTAGTACGTCCGTCCGAAATATGCGTTCAAGTTTTTAAAAATACCATCAAATGCCTCGGCGGGCTCGACATGCGGGCCGCGGCCATCTGGTTTATCATTTGTTTCCTATTTAATATTAAAGGAAGAAAATCAGTAATATTTTTGTAAAAGTAAAATACGCATTGAATTTGAAATCTTGGGGTATATTACTCTAGATACAAAACTTATCTGGAGCTCTGATTCAATCAATCAACGAAACAGCCAATCAATCAGTTGATACATGAGGAAATGAAGCAATATTAAAATCAACCAAACAAGTATCCAATCAACCAAGTATCCATAATCAAGCAATCACAATCAATCAACCTTTCACCAACCAACAAACCAAGTAACTAATAAACAATCACCCACCAATTATCGAACAAATTAACGAACAAATCACAACCAACCATCCACAATCGATCAACCACAGCTAGCAAATCACAACCAGCCATCCACCAATCTACAAACCGGGTAATTAAGTAACAAATTAATCATCCACCAATCAACCAACCAAGCAACCAACTAATCAATCAATCAATCAATCAACCAACCAAGTAACTAACAAATCAACCAACCATTCAACCAACCAATCCCTGTGACAGCCTGAAGCAGAAGTTCCCAGCGGTGTTCCAGGACCTGTGTTTTTACTCTGAGGTCTGCCACCTGCTGGGCACCTGCTCATTCCGCCTCACCGCCCGCCGCTTCATTCAGGAACTCTTCGAGGAGATTGACATCACAAAGGTCAGTGGGAGGAGTTAATCTCTGGTGCATTTCCTAAGTGGGAGGAGTTAACCTCTTGTGCATTTCCTAAGTGGGAGGAGTTAGCCTCTGATGCATTGCCTAAGTGGGAGGAGATAGCCTCTGGTACATTTCCTAAGTGGGAGGAGTTAACCTCTGGTGCATTTCCTAAGTGGGAGGTGTTAGCCTCTGGTGCATTTCCTAAGTGAAAGGAGTTAAACTCTGGTGCAATTCCTAAGTGGGAGGAGTTAAACTCTGGTGCATTTCCTAAGAAGGAGGAGTTAATCTTTGGTGCATTTCCTACAATGTGAATGAGACCTGGGGCTTATGGGTTATGCAAAGGAAACAACTATGTAAATATGGCAATTGTAGCTAAAGGTTACATGGATGTCATGTGTTTCACAGTGGTTTGCGGTATACATAACTGACTCATGAGAAGAATTATAGGAAATAAGGATTTTTGTCTTGAGAATTTCATACTGACATACTGTCATTCTTCCCCGGGTAGGGATGGAATTGTGGACTAGAGGTTAGGACACTGGACTTCAATACCAGAGGTTGCGAATTCAATCACCGTCGTAGGCGTGAAAAATACTTTCATAGTATTTCCATCACTCTGGTCCTTCGGATGAGACTTGAAACCGAGGTCGAATCCCTATATGAGACACGCCATGCGATTTTATACCTTCAGACATCTGCGTAGCTTCATTAAATACGTTTGCAAGATTTACTATATTCTTCATAAATAAAGTAACAAGTTGACAACATTTTCACAGTACATGTGGTTTCCGCATGTACTCTGAAAATTTTGCCAACTTTTGATGCCTTTTACGAAAATATTGTACATTTTGTAAACGTATTTCATGAAATTACGCAAATGTTTGACGGTACAAAATCGCATGGCATGGCTCATATGTCCCTAGCTGTTGCTGGGACGTAAAACTTTCACTTTCACTTTATCCCCAGATGTTGCATGAGGCGACATCCATTCTCGGCATCGACGAAGCTGCTGACAAGCCAAGACTGGAAAAGACATTGTCGGAAAGATTTGATGCATTTGACGAGATTTTCGGATCGTGACATCAACAACACGCGTTTAGCTTTTATATAATAGTGCAAATCCATTTGATAAGCTGCTGTACTACATGAGCATCTTTTTGAAAATTATCTTGAAAAATGTTCGGGGAAATGGAAATAACGGTGAAAAATTCAGATCAATATTGAAATAACGTATACAAAAAAAAAGATTGAAATATGCAAATTGTGTTTTGCAATTTTTTCTTGAAGTTATGTCTGATAAATGATGTTTTTGGTTGAAATTATGTGTAAAATGCATTATCAAACATGTGCAAGCTAGTATCTATATGTGATATAAAAATATAACCAGAGCCGTGTTCAAAACTGGGCCTCCGATGGACGGAAGGTACTTACGTAAGGTACAAGCCACCAACTATGTATTCCTAAAGCAGCCATACTACCGATAACCTTACAATTCTGAATGAAATTTTGTTGTCTGCTTTTTATTGTTTATTTTCCATTTTTCTTATGAAACATATGGTTTGACAGCACTTTAGAATCATTTCCAATGGAAATGATTCTAAAGTGTTTTCAAACCCCATGTTTTATTCAGAAAGAAGATAAATAATAAAACAACAGCAGACGACAATTTTCATTTCCCGCATTCTAAGGGTTAATCTAGTTGCATTGATGAATTTTGAGATCCATTACCATTTTGCTGCTCAAAATTGTGACACACTACAATAAAAAATGTTCCGTTATGTGCACCAAAGAAACTTTTGGGGTACATATAGTTGCCACCCTATCTGTTTGTCTGTCCGAGATTTGCATGAAAGTTTCCGACTATCTACTATCTCTGTTACCGTAAGTCAGATTTCCTTGAAACTTACATATATATATATATTTTTCATCATCTTTATTTTCATTCTATAGCACACCCATGCGATCCCTGTGTTCAAGGTCAAGGTCAAATGACTTTAAAGTTGTTTAGGTGTACATCCATCAGTGTTACTGATTACTTCTTGATTTCAGCCTGGTTATCAAGAACATGTATCAACCTGCAATATTGATACAGTCTGATCAGGGCCTATGCTTTACGCCATCACAGTTTGAGGACATTCCTGATGTAACTAGCAAAGTTTTACATCTGTACGAATGTACTAGCGCATTCCTCAAAATGTTGTCGTCTGCTGTTTATTTTGCTGGTGAGGCCTGGCCCCCTCAGTAATACTGTAACTTTTGGAGTATCATCCATATTTTCATTACACAGCACATATTCTCATTCTAAAACATGCTGAGAAGGCAGGAAATGATGGCGTTTCACGCCACTTAGATTTAAAAAATCGCCAGGGTAGCATGCGGGCCCCCCAATCGTTTTCGAGTTCTGCCGCCTATGAACACATGTTTTGACATGTTTTGTCCATGGATACGATTCTCATGTGCTGCCAAAACAAGTTCTTATTGGGAAAGTGAGATAAAATAACAAAAGAACAGCAGACAACAATATTTGTTTTGCGCTCTGTTAAGTTAATAAAGCCATTTTTTTATTGCGGCAAGTCACAACTGCTGGAAGATTGCAACACAATATATTACAATAAATATTTTACACTATATTGCAATACAATAAATTACAAAACACTATATTACAATGCATTGAAGAATAGTTTCTACAATTTTCCGATGGTGCTTACTGTCTGTCGCCGACCCAAATATGTATAGTCCGAGCTCCGCTATTATCTCCCTTACTGCATGCATGCATTTCGCCGATAATGAGTTTTGATTTTTATGCCCCACCACAATAGTGGAGGGGTATTTAGTGTTAACCTTGTCTGTCCATCCGTCCCGTCCGTCACAAGGTTAAAGTTTTTGTTTGAGCCAGTGATGTGCACCGCAATCCACTGTGAATCAAATAACCTTTGGGGGACCTTGACCTACAATTGCAATATTTGCATAGTTATTTCCCTTGGTTAAAGTGTTTGTTTGAGCTTGTTTACTGTCAAAGCGGTAGGTGGGGCATCTGTGTTCTATGAATACAGTTTCTATTTCTATGAATACAGTTGTATATATCTTTCTGTACAAGATCTTTAGTCTCGACATGCATTTTGCATGTCAATTAAACATGTGGCTCACTATATTTTAAAGTTACACTCAGTAGGCACAAACTTTTTGTTATATCAGAGATATCATCTGAGACATTTTCTGGCAAAATAAACATTCATTCACCATTACCCCACGACCCATGTATTGATTGCCATTGTTATACATTTTATATCAGACGTAAATTTACATACTGATGTCAGGGGCGATAACCGTGTTTCCTTAAAATGTTAAAGGACATTACTATTTATTATCTGTATTTATTTTTTGATATGCAATGATCATACTTTATAATCTGTTGAAACTATTAGTTTTTTCCGGTGATGCATTTAATTAGTATAAATAATTAGAAAATAGCATGCCTCATTTACATATGAAAATAGCCTGATACCACCGCGAGTCACTATCAGTAAAATAAATATTACTAAATGATTATAGCTGTATAGCGGGTACTAGTAATATTTAGAACTGGTGGAATAGTGACACTATATTACACTTACTTAATTCCTATAAAGAACATTTTGTGCCTTATATGTGGGCATGCACATTTAATTTAGCTATTATCAGTTTATCACCTCTTCAGATGTGAAAAATCACCAGATTTTCCTCAGACATGATTGGATTTAACATATATTTGCAGGGTAGTGTTTTTGTTCCATCATGTGGTGAATTTACATTATGTTTTTATTTGTCCATGATGATAAAAATGACATGCAGGGATTTGTTTGACCCGGCGGTATCTGAGAACCAAAGTACATATTTATGGCCTAATATTGAATATGCTTTGCTTTCAAAGATAATTTCTTCGTAAGTGTCATATGATAAATGCCGGTGTCTGTGTCAAACGCTACAGTGGTGAAACTGACCAATGACTTGTTATTACTGAAAGGTTGCTAATGGCAACTCGATGCGCAGTACATTCACTATACATTAACAATACCACATTTGCTCTGAATATTTTATCAAATTTTCTTCATCATTTCCAGAAAATATATTCGATTTTCTAAAACCTTATCAGCAGAACTCGGACATGAAATGTGGCTGTGCCTTGAGAAATGGGGCTTATGGGTTTGCGACCCATGTAGATTCAGATCAGGATTTGCACTGTTCGCCAATCCATCAATGATTCTAACAAGCAATACATACCGTTATCAGACTACAGGAGTGTGCTTTTTGATCAGGAGCTACACTGGTCACAAATCCCACCAGCCTCATTTCAGTCACAGCCACAACTAAGGGAGATAAGCCCAGAGCTCGGACCCATATAACAATCTATTTATTGCCTGTTTTAATTGATTTTTATGATTGTGAATATCACATTTCTTGTCATCGTCAACATCGTTGTAGTTGACGTTAATAGTGCCACCTATTACATTCTGAGCATACACCATGTGATAATGGCCGTTCTATATATTTTTATATACCCCGACATTCATATAGTCACCACCCTGTCTGTCGGCCTATCTGAGATTTGCGTTACAAGTTTTCGTCTAACCTGTGCTCACAGATAATGACCTTTGCATTAAAAGTTTTGGTTACCTACTATCTCAGTTACCGTATGTCAGATTTGCTCAAAACTTTATATGCTTATTTCTCATCATCTATGTTTTCATTCTATAGCCCACCCATGCTGTCCCTGTATCAAGGTCCGGGTCACATGACTTTCTGATTTCTTGTTTATGTGTATTATGAATGACATTATCCAAGTCGCAACCACCATTTCACCACCAAGTGTCGGCAAGATCCAAATTAAACTTTTGATCTGCTGATGTGCGTAGAGAATACCAGTAGCGGATTTCACCAACATTGCAAAGTATACTTTTCTAGCAAAGTATACTTTGAGGGAGAAATTTTCAATTTTAGGATAAATTTATTATTTTTTATTATACTGAATTTATTACATTATCACAGCCATTTTGGCTGTGATAATGTAATAAATTCGGTATAATAAATTCTGCATACTTTTAATCATCAAATATATGCATTTGTCAGTTCTATATGAAATAATGCATTTCAGGAAAAATAAATGATGACTCCCTCAAAGTATACTTTTGCAACGTTGGTGAAATATGCTACAGGTTTTGGTTTCAGCGGGCTGCAGGCTGGGAGCATAAGAAACGCTAATTTGTGGCTGTGACTGGAGAAGTAGGGCTTATGGGATTTGTGACCAGTGTAACTCCAGATCAACTAGCACACTCGCGTACCCTTGTAACAATCTATATTAATTGTTAGAAGCAAGAAAGGTGTTTCAATGATGGAATGGCGAACAGTGCAGACCCTGATCAGACTGCGCGGATGCGCAGGCTGGTCTGGGTCTACACTGGTCGCAAACCCATAAGCCCCATTACTCCAGTCACAGCCACATGGAATCCTAATATCCCTGATTTGGCCATAGGGTCTTTGGCTGTTTGAGAGTTGAATCCGATTATACCCATTATAAATGTAGTAAGATTAGTGCTAATCAAATTACTTTGTGGGGGTGGGGCTTAGTCAATGGTGTTGAGAGGACCTGGCTCCAGATCAGGTTATTCTAATTTCAGGGATGAATATATATTTGTGTATGTACATATTCAGCTTTGATTTTTGGATTTTCCCCCCATTGGTACAAGTGAAATACGGGATTCAACTCCGTCAATCCGGCCTAAAATGACATTAGCTGTTGACATGCAGTTAACCCTTACAATGCTGAATTTGTGTCGTCTGCTGAATATATTTTATTTTTCCATTTTTCTCATCAAAAACTTGGTTTGGCAGCACTTTAGAATCATTTCCAATTGGAAATGATTCTAAAATGCCAAATAATGTTTTTACTGAGAGAAAAGACAAAATATGAATTATCAGCAGACGTCTATTTTCGGTTCCCGCATTCTAAGGGTTAAACACTATTAAATAATAAATAATTAATGTTACTAGTAAACACCACTACATGAACAAATCAAATGGTCACTTGTAGAGGAATGAAAGAATTGTTCATGTTTTATCTGTAAAATGATGTATGGGTGCTGTAGTAGGTAATAACCCTAAATATTCGGACACCATTTATTTGGGGAAACATAAACATACATGTTTTCCCTGCAACCGGGAGCATGCCAATATTTAGGGTTGGTATGGCAGTGGTGGTCTAATCACAATAACATTGTATTTGGATACAAGATGCTTTGGGAAATCCCTATTTAATAGGGGGTTTCCCAAAGCATATTGTGTCCAAATATTTAGGGTTAACACGGTACACTGACTGTGAACACAATCAACCTCTGTGTATCATGTCTTTGTCACACATTTGTGTTTTATTCCTCTGTATAGTTGGAATAAAGTGTCCTACTCAACTGTCCGGACCACAGGGGCAAATCAATAATATTCACATATTTTATAAAACTTTGAAAAAATATTTGACAGAATTTCGTGAAATAATTGTCTGTGTGTAGGCAACTTTTTTTTTCATGAAAATCAAACAAGGTTCTATATTTTTGGAATTTCAGTTATTGTAGATGTGCCAGTTTTCTGTATGCCCTCTAAGAGTAGATCGTTTCACCGCGGGTATTTAAATAACAATAACATTTACCTGTCACCAAGAACAAATAGTAATTATAGCACAACATATCAGCCAGGTATGTGCATCTTCTATTCTAACCGAGATTATCCAAGGGGGCGAAAAAAAATTGGACATCCATCATAATGACCTGAAAATGAATAGAATATTATTTACTGGAAATTAAATTGTTGACAGGTGCCTGTGGTTTGAATGGTCGCTGTTATTGAGTCGGTATATTCATATTGTTGTTATTAACCGCCAGGTAACAGAAACAATATTTATATGAACAATCAAAGATAATAAAACATAAAACACTACTAATAAAGCAGTTAGTCATTCTTGCTCCCTGTTTTGTAGTTTGTTTGAATCTTGGACTCTACATCAAACAATTTGATTGGCTGAACCTGAGCACTGCACTGCTCAGGTTCAGCCAATCAAACTGTTTGATTTTTCAGAATTAGTTTGAGTACCGTATCTGCTCAGAAGGTTTTATAATTAAAGAGCCTGGTAGCTGGTTGTGAGAATGGCTGTAATATATGTTGTGAACAAATGAAGAAAAGATTTACAGGTGCCATGATGTATTTTCTTGTATTTGGGGAAAAAATAGCTATTTTGCTATTTTGTCTCTGAGACACAGTTATTGCTGTCGGAGGGAAGCTATAATACAGGCATTTACTTGGGTATAAACTGTTAAAAGGCCTTCAGCCAGCATTTATATCTCCTATTGAATCTCCAAAAATGTTGTTTATTATACCCACTTTTTGAGAGGGGGAAAAAATGGGTACATGTATATGATTTTTGTCACGGGTGTCCATCCTTCCATCATGTTTCTTGTAAAACTTTTAGACCATAATAATTGGAGACTTGATATTTCTGCCTTTTGGTGTGCAAATGCGCAGAGTGAATTTCGATTTTTTTATTTGACCCACGGGTCATGGATTATCTCCCTCCCCCCAACCCCCCTTTTGGACTTTGAATTTCGAAATATTGCCTTGTGTGGTTGGTTGGTCGGGCGACCGCGACAACGTAAATTAAAGGTAGGGGTTCCTCCTTATAGGAATCATGACTTGCCTGGTTTGGCCCTCTTGTACGTTTTTATCTCTGGCTCTTTTGTTACCTGGGAGTTGAATTGGGTTATTGCCCATTATAAAAGTAGTAAGATTATTACTGATCCTACTGCTTTTCGGAGAGGATCAAGTGATTCTGGTGTGGCGAGGACCTGGCATCAGATCAGGATTATTCTGATTTCAGGGCTGAATATATAGTAAATATTCAGTTCTCATTTTGGGATTTTCTCCCCATTTGTACATGTACTTGAACATGTACTTGTACAGGAGTGGGTGGCAGGTGGGAGCACGCGATGGGTAATTTAACGATCGGGGTTCATCCTTACCGGAATTCCGACTGGAGACCTGGTTTGGCCCTCACATACGTCTTTGGCACTTTGTATGGGACAGTTGAATCTGGTTATACCCCTTATGTGAGTATTACGATATTCGTAATCCTATTTTAGGGGAAGGGGCCAAGTGACTGGTGTGGTATGGACCTGACACCAGGTCAGGTTATTCTCATTTTAGGGCTGAATATATTTGTTCTCATGTAAATATTCCATCCTGATTTTGGGATTCCCCCCCCCCCCCTCCCCCCCCCCCCCCCCCCCCCAATGCAGCAGGTTAAAATGGAATCGAACTCGTTTGCCCGGCCTTACATGACCTTAGCTGTTGATAGGCCGTTAAACACTAATAAACAAACAAACTTGTACAGGTAATATATGGGAGTTAGTACTAAACCCATTGGCCTTAAATGACCTTAGCTTGTAAGAAGTCTATAAGACACACCAGTTTCATGAGTAGCAAATCTAGTAAAAACTTCATATGTATAACTCATCTAGTTTATATTTAATAAATGTATCGGAATCATGTGAGTATCACGTCCAGCATAAACTTTAGTTTTATGTGAGTAGCAAACATAGAATAAACTACGAGTAGTGAATTGAGAACAAATATGTGACTGATGAAATGGGGCTTATGGGTTTTGCGACCAGTGTAGATCCAGATCAACCTGTGCATCCGCACAGTCTGATCAGGATCTGCACTGTTCGCCATTTCATCAAGGAAACACCTGCTTCTACAATAAATAAAGATTATAGGCTACAGGAGAGTGCCAGTATATCAGGCTCTACACAGGTCCCAAAATTCATAAGCCCAATTCTCCAGTCACAATGGTTTCAGTTTCTGGTAGTGTAAATTTCAACTTCATACAAGTAATGGATCTTGTTACATGTATTATCTAATAATCTTGTATGCGCTTCAGTTTCAAATGTCCTGAAAGGCTGGTACCAGTATTATAAACCAAGGGCGTCGTCAGAGGAGCTTCGATGTGTTCGTACGAACCCCCCTATGTTGTTTATATAAATTAGGTCCGAGAGATAGATATTTTCAGTGCATGAATGAGAAGACATTATAGTATTCAAATCCGTACTAACAACATACAGTCAAGCGGCACCAAACATATTGCAATATGCTTATTTTCAGAAATATGTGGACCAAAACTCTTTGTTGTAAAAACATACCCGAATGCAGCATTTGGCTTCTAGAAATCAAAATTTCTCGGGGACTGCGAAGCAACCGAAATCTGTAAGGGGTCCAGGTTCCTGCACCCCTTGCAGATTTCGGTTGCTTCATAGCTGAAACACAACCCCCCTTTTCAAATATGTTGGTGACGCCCATGTAAACGTGGCAGAATAAGTGACAATACAAACTTTACTTTTGTATTTGGGTGGCAGGTGGGAGCATGTTATGGGTAATTTAACGATCGGGGTTCATCCTTACACGAATCCCGATTGGAGACCTGGTTTGGCCCGCACATACGTCTTTGGCATTTTGTATTTGACAGTTGAATCTGGTTATAACCGTAATGTGAGTATTACGATTATTCGTAATCCTATTTTAGGGGAAGGGGCCAAGTGGCTTTCCCCTCCTACTACACTTTCATGTAGAGTAGCAAACATACTTTATTACATTTAATAGTCTGTCACAGTGTAATAACACGGTGTATTAAGTACATAATACACTCGTTTATATACATATGTACATGAGATGGCTACAGAATACACATTAGATGATCAGTACATATTCACACATGATGCTATGCTTATGGAATAAATATAATATAGCATTTGTGATTATTTAATGTGGTATTTATTAAAGTTGTTGACCGATGTAATTAGAAACTCAACATATCCTCGTTTCTTATGAAATTCATTGACTTGTTTAGTAAGTTATTGAATTAAATCTTCACTCATGAAAGATCCTCTGTTCCCTTATGTGGCTGTGACTGGAGAAATGGGTCTTGTTGGTTTTGCGACCAGTGTAGATCCAGATCAGCCTGTGCATCAGGATCTGCACTGGTCACCATTCCACCAATGAAACACACGTTGAGCCTCTAGCAATCAATATATATCGTTATCAGGTTACAGGAATATGCTGTTTGATCAGGAGCTACATTGGTCACAAATCCCATCAGCCCCATTTCTCCAGTCACAGCCACATACATGGCTACTGGCAGTAATCATGTTGGTCGGGTATTCACATTGTCTTTGTTACATATTATAAAGGCCGGTAGTATCGTCGGTAATCTTGATAATTGCCGAAAAGACTACAAATGGAGTTGAAAAGAAAATGACCTTTTAATGTATGCAGACAGCGTAGACCTATATCAGATGGCATATCTAGTACACATTCCAGGGCATACAGTTTTCGCCATATTGCCATGGCACCAGCACTAGCATTTCTGCAGTCAGCAATTTCTAATATGTGATTGTAGAATGGGTCTTGTAGGTTTTGCGGCCAGTGTAGTTCCTCAGCCTGTGCATCCTCAAAGTCTGATCGCGATCTGCACTGTTCGCCATTCGATCAATGAACACTTGTCATGCTTCTAACAAGCAATATAGATCGTTATCAGGGCCCGGTTGCTCAAAACCTCTGTTAGCTTAACAGACTGTTAAATCCTTAGCAATGCTAAGGATTTAACAGTCTGTTAAGCTAACAGTAGCTTTGAGCAACCGGGCCCTGGCTACACAGAGACATAGAGAGATTTAAAATCCTTGGGCTATAGAAGCGTGCTATTTGATCAGGAGCTACACTGGTCGTAGGTCCCAGATGCCCCATTTCTCCAGACACATATATACAGATTTAAACAAATTGTGATAATATCAAGATGGCTGGTCGCAAAGCTTATAACTCATTTTTATTCTTAGCAAATTGGCCTATTATATCATTAGTCTATCAACTAATCATCGAGTTGATTCGGTCATCAGCAGGACTCTTCCAAATTCATTTTTCTTCAAATCGTCAAGGCTTTATTTGTCTCTGATGATAACATGTGTTTGTGATTGCAAAGCATGTACAGTCTACACTCGTTAACTCAAACTATTAAGTCAAACTACTGATAACTTTTAGGTCCCAAGGACATGTTTTCCTATATAATAACCTTTGTTAATTCAAATGTTTGTTAACTCAAAAGTAGTTTCCTCAGTCTCATTGAGACTTGAGTAAACGAGTGTAGACTGTACATATGTCTGAATTACAGTGGAATCTCACTAAACCGGACACCATGGGTACCTCCCAGGGTGTCCGGTTTAGGGAGGTTCCACTGTACCACTCTGACATGTGAGTATAACCATGTATAGGCACTGTGTCTTAGATGATTTATCAGATATTCAATAGTCTTCTTTTTATTTCGGTCAAATATTGATTTTATTGTGGAGCCTGCGTACGGAAAGCGAGACATAGTGATCACAATGACAATGACGTCCAGGCGTTTTTAAATACCTTATATCTCTGCAGTCCTAAGTCACATTGACTTGAAACTTCATATGCTTATTAGTCATCATTCATATAATCCTGCTGTATCCCACTCATGTGGCCCCTGTGCCCAATGTCAAGGTCAAATGACTTGGAAGTTTGTGTTAAAGTTTGTGTCCAAAATTGCGTTAAAGTTTTCAAATACCTACCATCTCTGTAACCGCAAGTCAGATTTGCTTGAAACTTTGTATGCTTTAATATTGGTCATCATCCATATATTCATTATGTGTACCACTCATGCGGCCCCTGTGCCCCAACATCAATGTCAAATGACTTAGAAGATTGTGTCCAAATTTGCGTTAAACATTTCACACACCTACTATCTCTATAACCGTAAGTCAGATTTGCTTGAAACTTTGTATACTTATTGGTCATCATCCATATATTCATTCTGTGTCCCACTCATGCGGCCCCTGTGCCCAAGGTCAAGGGTAAACTACTTTGAAGTTTTCATTAAAGTTTTTGTCAAAATTTGCATTAAAGTTTTCAGTACCTACTTTCACTATAACCGTAAGTCGGATTGGCTTGAAACTTTATATGCTTTAATATTAGTCAACATCCATATGTTCATTCTCTGTCCCATGCATGCAGCCACTGTGCCCAAGGTCAAGGTCAACTGAGTTAGAAGTTCACCTTGTTTGTAAGGCAAACATTTAAAAAAAAAAACTGTCAGCCCGCTTGCGGAAAGCGAGACATAGTGATCACAATGACGTCCGGGTGTCCGTGTGTCCATCCGTGTGTCAGTCCGCTCAAAATCTGCATTAAAGTTTTTAAATACCTTATATCTCTGCAGTCCTAAGTCACATTGACTGGAAACTTCAAATGATTATTAGTCATCATCCATATATTCATTCTGTGTCCCACTCATGCGGCCCCTGTGCACCAAGGTTAAGGTCAAATGACTTTGAAATTTGTGCTAAAGTTTTTACATACCTTATATCTCCACAACACGTACTCAGATTTGCTTCAAACTTCAAATAATTCTTTATTATCATCCATATTTTCATTCTATAGCCAACCCATGTGACCCACATGCCCAAGATCAAGGTCAAATGACTTCAAATTTGTGTTAAAGCCTTTACATACCTTAATTCAAACTTCAAATAATATAATCTGAGACCATCAAATGCCTGGGTGGGCTCGACATGCGGGCCGCGGCCATCTGGTTTCAATAACTCATCAACCGCTTCACCGCTTACCGCTTCATCAACCGCTTTATACGCCCGTTTGAAAAAAACGGGACGTATTATGTATTCATCTTGTGCTGGTGGGCACAGCTTGTCCACGCAATAATTAGAGTACATGTACTTCTTGACGGATTGTAACCAATTTCACTCTGTATCTTTGTCCACGCAATAACTCAAGTTTTGCTCCACCGATCGAAACCAAATTCGGTATACATGTGTATCATGGCAAGACAAAGGAGCCTATTGATTTTGAAAATTTTCCGATACTTATCTCCCCTTGGCAGCCATTTTTAAAGTTCGCACTCTGTATCCTTGTCCACGCAATCACTCAAGTTCTACTTCACCGATCGAAACCAAATTCGGTATAAATGTTTATCATGGCAAGACAAAGAAGCCTATTGATTTTGAACAATTTCCGATACTTATCTCCCCTTGGCAGCCATTTTTAATTTTCACACTGTATCCTTGTCCACGCACTAACTCAAGTTCTACTTGACTGATCGTAACCAAATTTGGTTTACATGTTTATCTCGTCAAGATGAGTTATCTCCCCTTGTTGACTGGCCTTGCCTCGACGGGCGTATATTGTGACCTTCGGCACTCTTGTTCAATGTATCTGTTGCTACATTATATATATCTTACCCTGAGATTACCAGATGCCTCGGATGCCTGGACTCGACATGCAGGCCGCGGCCATCTGGTTATGAAAACATGATTTGTCTATATATATATGGGAATTTAACATGGGGGAAATGGAGGTGGAAGAGCTGGGGGAGGAGTAAAAAACGAAAACAAAATATGGAAACCTGGCTAGATAGCTTGGACATGATATAACTAAGAAAACAAGTTATATTTTGAAAATCGGTCCAATATTTATGAAACTAGGAAATAAATCAGCAAGTTAAATCCCCATAGGCATCTTCACTCTGTGAAGATGTATATAGGGATTTAACATATAATAAAATCAACATTGCACCAATTTTCATGAAATAAAAAGAAATGTCGTTCTTAAATTTAGATAAAATTTAATATTATCGAAAAAACTATTGTTTTTTGCATTGTTTATATAGCCGTAACATTTGAGCAGGTTTCGTGAAACAGACCGCAAGTCCAATTGACTTGATACTTCACATGCTTCTTTATAATCATGTTAATGTTTTTAAGGACTCTATATCTCCACACCCCGATTGACGATAGCTACATACATACACACTGGGACCATCAAATACCTCGGCGGGCGCGATATGCTGACCGCGGCCATCTAGTTTACTCAGAGACATAATTTATACACTATACAGAGACGGGTAACTTGTTATGCTCCCCTAAATTTTGTGTCAGGGGAGCATATAGTTACCGCTTTGTCTGCCTTCCGCCGTCCGAGTTTTACGTTAATATTTTTTCAAATTGCTATATCTCTGTGACTGCTTGGGATATCAACTTGAAACCTCACATACACATTGAACCATCCATATTTTCATGGTATACCCTACCCATGCTGCCCCGGAGCCCAAGGTCAAATGACTTAGAATTTGTTTTTAAAGCTAATGTTAAATATTTTCAAATTACTATATGTGTGACCGCTTGCCATATCAACTTGAAACATTATTTGCACATTGATCACCATTTATTGTGATTAATAAGCACACTACACCAATACCCAGGGTCATGGACTTTGAATTTCAATATCCAGGCGTCATCGGGGAACATTTGTCGGATTTACCGACCATCTAGTTATATAAGGTATTAATCGATTACGTTTACCCGGTGTGCCTTTAAATTCAAGCGAGACACTGGGACAATTCTGCCCTCCCAAGTCAAACTGCAGTATCTGTTAAACTGCAGTATCTGCACTATGATGCTATGCTGACCCTGTGCAATCATCCCAAGTCAAACTGCAGTATCTGTTAAATTGCAGTATCTGCACTATGATGCTATGCTGACCCTGTGCAATCGTCCCCACCACCTGGGGATGATTGCTCAGGGTCAGCATAGCATCATAGTGCAGATACTGCAGTTTAACAGATACTGCAGTTTGACTTGGGAGGGCAGAATTGTTCTAAGCTTAAATCCTTTGTTTACTTCTGTGTTTCATCTGTTTCTATGGATACCCGAGTCACTAAGGTTTTATGATGACCAATAGTGGTTGACCTTGGGATTACTCCTGAAGGTCACACTGACTTGTACGTAGATCTCGGCAACTCATGTTACAATATCGTTATCACTGAAATGACAAGTCAATTGAAATGGTTTAAAGTTTCTATTTCTTTACACCACCACCCGCATGTATGGGGCTGTGACCGGAGAAATGGGGCTTATGGGTTTTACGACCAGTGTAGATCCGGATCAGCCTGTGCATCCGCACAGTCTGATCAGGATCTGCACTGTTCGCCATTCCATGAATGAAACACCCGTCATAATTCTAACAAGCATTATAAATAGTTATCAGGCTACAGGAGTGCGATATGTTATCTGGAGCTACACTGGTCACATAAGCCCCATTTCTCCAGTCACAGTCATATATTTGCAGACAACTTATGTAGCCCATAAAACTGTTTATATAGAGAATTCCATTTGTTGAACACTGTTTAAATTGTAACGTACCTAGAACTCATTACGAATGTGTTATTAACGATTCATGTACAACAAACACAAGTATATTTACAGTGATTAACGGCGAACAAAATGTATAAAGGAACTGAAATTTAAACAAAATAATATGTTTTTGTTCTCCGCAAGTTCTCTGCGAAAGTAAATGGCAACATAATACTTTAGTTTTATTTCATAAATAGGCTTTCGCAGTGTAACATTGTATTAAAATCATGACAAGACTAGTGTCGCAAATGTGTGTAGAGATAGCTACAGAAAGCAAGTTATATGTGGGCAGTACAGCTTCAGTATGATGCTGTGCGTATGCAATAAATATAGTCTAACATTTGTTTTGATTTGAGACACGCCATGTCACGCCACGGACATCTGCGTAATTTCATGAAATACGTTTATAAAATTTACAATATTTTCCGTAAATGGCGTCAAAAGTTGACAACATTTTCAGAGTACATGCGGAATCACATGGCGTGTCTCATTTAATTTGATATTTATTAGTCCGAGTGATTTCTTAAGAAACTCGGCATAGCTTCTTTTCATACATATCGTGAAATAGCATCAAATGTAAGATTCTTTATATGTATCTGTGACTGGAGAAATGGAGCTTATGGGCTTTGCGACAAGTGTAGATCCAGATCAGTACAGTTTTATCACGATCTGCACTGTTCGCCATTCCACCAATGAAACACACGTCATGCTTCTAACTATCAATATCAATCGTTATCGGGCTACAGGAGTGTGGTATTTGATCAGGAGTTACACTGGACACGCCCCCTCTAAATTGGTCGAGTATAGATTTTAACCCATTTTTTACGTGGAAAGGTCTGATTATATCCTTCTTTCTCGCTCAAAGTGTAAGTTGTTACCATTCAGTTGAACTCTCGTCGAAACGGTTCAACTGAGTGGTAACAACATATATTTTTGACGAGGAATAAGAAAAATTGCAGAAAATAATATGAAATTTATGAAAGTTGACAATCATATGCGTCTCATTTGAAATCCACGCCCCCTCTAGACATAAATCCTGGATCCGCCCCTGGTTAACGCAGGTTTCGGACAGACGGACACACAGATTGACGGGGACACGAACAAACCTAAAACAGACACCACCCACCACCCCTCTCCGCTCAGATAACACCGTGGCATCATTGTAAGCACCACTACGCGCCTGGGGCCGTTTCACTAAACTTCATACGACTAAAATGTTTATAAGCGCAAACTTATCATAGTCTGTTTTATTGTAAATAATTATTGGATTTACGTTTATTGAGCATATGCTATGCAGCCTATGCTCAATAAATGTAAATCCATCAATTGATATTTCCAGACGATCCTAAATTTGCACCAACGAACATTTTAGTGGTACAAAGTTTAGTGAAGCGGGCCCCTGGTGTGTGGGTACGTGTGCCATAGCGAGTGTATACTATGTTCTCATCATGTGTCAGCCGCGAATGAACAAACCAGTCACACTGGCAATTGTGACCAGACAAGAAACCCTACTCAGCCGTGTATTAATAAAGTTCCATCATTATTAAATATTCTGCTAGATAGCACCAGTCTTCAAACAAATGGCGAACACAGTAGTCTCTGATCAGACAGCGCGGATGTACAGGCTGATCAGAGACTACACTGAGCGCAAATGTTGAAATGTGTCACCCACGTTAGTGGAAACTGAGACATATATGAGACACGCCATGTGATTTTGTACCTTCGGACATCTGCGTAATTTCATGAAATAATTTTACAAACTTGACACTATTTTCCGTAAATGGCTTCAAAAGTTAACACAACTTACATGCGGAATTATATTTCAATTATATCCCGCATGTACTCTGAAAATGTTGTCAACTTTTGACTTTATTTATGAAAAATATTGTAAATTTTGTAAACTTATTTAATTGAAATTATGCAGATGTCCGAAGGTACAAAATCACATGGCGTGTCTCATATGAGTATAGCGGTCACAATTCCGGCATCGCCGTTGTCTTCGTCATAGGCGTCAGCAGTGACGTCCAATTGTTGAATATCTGCTGATCCGTCACTGGAATCATTACCAAATTTCATCAATACCGTCCTCACTTTGATGGCTATCCATACAGTTGTTATTCGGATGCCCTTGCTCAAGGCGACATTGAACTTCATGGATGAGACACTCGTCGACAAACGCCTTGTTGTTTAATCTGGATGCCATTATTTTCAACATGGATGTTTTCAGCACAGCATACAATGACCGAGACAATCCATTTTCGAACTTACAATAAAACGATTGTAACATTGTAATATGTTTAACAATGGCAAATACTTACGGCAAGTATTTCCAAAATGTTATACATGTACACAAACAGCAATTTGTACACAATAATACGAAATACTTGTCATGCCACAATAATTAACATGCCGAAATAATTAGCGAAATAATTATCAAGTCTATTATTTTCATGTCGTATGTGTATTTATGACGACGCGGTCACATGAAGCTCCCGGGTAGTTTGCGGGCCCCGTAAGGGCCAACACCCTGAGAACCCGTGGGTAATCAGACGGCATTGCGGGTCCACACGACATTTCGAAGATTTAGGGACCTGTATGGCTGCTGTATAGCCCGTGGCTGAAATTTAAGGATGCACAACAATCAGACACGTGCTTACTACGATTTTGGGCCCGTAGACAGTCGTGCGGTGTCCGTACGGGTCACTTACAGGCCCACATGTATGTTGTGTCCTATTAGCCCCGCACGGCCTTTAGGAACTCGTATAGGCCCCTTGCGTATGGAACGCCAAATCTACATAAGCTCAAATAATTAATGCTAGCTTCAAATAATTAGTGCTCTCTCTAATTCTATTAGTGCTCTCTCAATTTCAATTAGTGATCTCTCTAATTAAATTTGTGCTCTCTCTAATTCAATTTGAGCTCTCTCTAATTCAATTTCATTAATAGAGAGAGCATGAATTAAATTTGAGAGAGCACTAATTGAATTTGAGATATCACTAATTGAATTTGAGAGAGCACAAATTGAATTAGAGAGAGCACTAATTGAATTTGAGAGAGCACTAATTGAATTAGAGAGAGCATTAAATGTATGTGTTTTTGAGCTCTCTGCAAATAATATAGAGCTAGCAAGAATTGAATTAATGCTCTCTCTCATTCAATTAGAGATCTCTCTAATTCAATTAGTGCTCTCTCTAATTGAATTTGTGCTCTCTCTAATTGAATTTGTGCTCTCTCTAATTCAAATTTGTGCTCTCTCTAATTCAATTTGTGCTCTCTTTAATTGAATTTGTGCTCTCTCTAATATAATTTGTGCTCTCTCTAATTCAATTTGTGCTCTCTCTAATTCAATTTGTGCTCTCTCTATTAATTATCATTACAGCTAGCGCTAATTGAATTAAAGAGACGTCATCTTGTATATCTTGACGGCTATTCTACATAAATGTATCGTCATTTTACCTAAATATATGCATTACATAATGTTTGTAGATTACTAGTATTCGTATATGTTGGTATTTATACTTTCCATTCAAAACTTGATTATAAAAGGTATGATTAGTGTTAGAAACAATACAAAATGACTAATATTTGAACTTTGACCTTGAATATGACCTTGACCCTGCATCACATGTCATCTTCCTTCACTTCAAATTTTAGTTCTTATTATAGTATGCATATAATATTGCCATCAAACATTGAAGCACTGGTTTATAGAGTGATTTGAACAATTATACATGTTAATGCTTATTTTCAAAAAAGCGGCCATCTTGGACGCAATCTTGAACATCTCCATGGTTACTCGACATATTTCCATTTCAACTATATATGTTCATTATATATTGTCTGTAGAGTATTCTGATATGCTGATATGTATACTTTTGTAAAATTTGTAGGGTCCGTACCTCAGACTGACTGGCTTTGGAACATATACATATTTTCATTGAAGTTGATCTCTTTGTGCTGAAATATTTTGGATTCCTGTCCTCAAGATGTACAGCAACATGACACATATGTTGATTTTGTTAAATATTGAAGTTGATTTTTCACCAAAAGTGGAACATACTTTGTACACTCTATCATAGAATAGCCGTCCAGGATGTTGAATATATATTCAATTTATCAATCAGCGAGTGTCCTAAATTTGCAAAACTATGTCAAACCACTGCGAGGAGGAGGAGGCAAACTTCGAACAACAGTATGTACTGTGTAACTGTGTATCCCCTCATATCGTGTAGATAGAAAAGTTCTTTCCGTATCTTCACATTGTTCATATTATGACTAGTGTAGAGCCACGTCAGTCTGTGTGGATCATTGGTGACCAGTGTATACACATGTCAGTCTCTCCAATTCAATTAGTGATCTCTTTAATTCAATTTGTGCTCTCTCTAATTGAATGTGTGTTCTCTCTAATTTAATTTGTGCTCTCTCTAATTCAATGTGTGCTCTCTCTAATTGAATTAGTGCTCTCTCTAATTGAATTTGTGCTCTCTCTAATTCAATTTGTGCTCTCTCTAATTGAATTAGTGCTCTCTCTAATTGAATTTGTGCTCTCTCTAATTCAATTTGTGCTCTCTCTATTAATTATCATTACAGCTAGCGCTAATTGAATTAAAGAGAGCACAAATTGAATTTGAGAGAGCACACATTGAATTAGAGAGAGCACAAATTGAATTAGAGAGATCACTAATTGAAATTGAGAGAGCACTAATAGAATTAGAGAGAGCACTAATTATTTGAAGCTAGCATTAATTATTTGAGTTTATGTAGATTTGGCATTCCATACTTGCGGGCCCAGCACGACCCCGTACAGCTCCGCACGACTGGTCATACGGGTGTTCCCAAGCCCGTACAGCATCCACACGGGCCTGTACGGTGCCCGCACGTTCACATTACGGAACCCGTGAAGTGCACGTACGGGTTTTTGCCATCCCGTATCCAAAAAATCGTAATAACACGCAGAACGCCCGTAGGCCGCCCGTATGAATGTGACCACAACATCGCAGGAGGGTGATGTCGTACGGGCGTGCGATCGGGGTCTTAGGTGGTTGGAGTTGTGGCCTAAGACAATGCAACTTATTCAGTAACCACTTGAGACTATTGTTTCTTAGGTGGTCATTCTTTTGTTTGTAAACAATGGATGTACCACCTAAGGGGTGTATCGTAGGCGTGTCTGTCCGTCAGTCCGTTCGTCAGGCAGTCAGAAATCTGCAAAGTTCACGGACAATAATTCCGCGGACTGGATATGCGGGTCACGGTCACCTCATTATATATTAACTGGTGGCGATCATCCAATATAATACTACTAAAACAAGTTGTAGGCCCCTATATGCATTGTCACAAAATGAGGCTTCTTGTGATATTTGCCAATATAGCTAGCGCGTGCTCAACTGACACGATGCAACATATAATCATCTGACGGGGATGTGAGTTATCAATTAGAAACAGCAAATGCCTTTTCACTTTATGGTGAACTGTGCATGCCGTGATCAGTCTGCGCGAACACTGAGCGCAACATCGTTTGGCTAACTTGCGAACAATGGTAGGTCATAACTGACCTTAATATCTAAAAGTTTTCATGACCAAAGCTTGACCTTATTAATTACAACATTATAACATGGCCCACTATGGTGGCGTATTTCTGCCATCTACTTGACGAGATACTATGCTAGCTAAGGCGTCTTAATACATCTCTCATAAGTCGTTTTAACACATAAGTATCGTGTCAAACTAGATAAATTAGACGCGATAACTAACGTGAAGTCTCGTCAGAAACGTGATACTACCCACTAGTGACATCGATTTTATGACATGTTGTCTCGTCTTGATCAGTTAGTAAGTCGTCTCGACGCGATACTTATCGCGTCAAGATGACTTACTAACTGATCAAGTCGAGGTGTTAATGTATTATGTCGTCATACTGTCTTAATTTGATGAGAATAATTTTGTTTGCAGCAAGTCGTTTTGACATGAAAAGTATGTAGTTCAGACGACTTCTACGGTGTTATAAGACGACTTAATTATCACGTTAGCACATTAAGTAGATGGTAGACATATGCCTCCATAGCGTACTATATATATATATATACGTACTGGTCAGAGATATATACAGAACATAGAGATTGGAAACGTCGAATGAAAGTATTAAATGCACCCCCTAAGAACTAGGTTACAGTGGAAATCAAGTCACGACAGCTCGTTACAAATTCGCTCGGGCAGATACAGCGATGACCATTTAAACAGATCCAAGTCAACAGACAGTATATTTCTGTATTTCTGGCCAAGCTCCGTTCGTCAGCTTGTGGTAAGATTTTTGTCATTTATCATATTATATTTAATTATATTAATACTTTGTAGTTTACTGGGTCAAATATGGGAAGTAAGGTTGTGTTTGAAACCGAAAGTAGAAACTGTGTTATTGTTAGTCTGTAGTCGGGAGTATAACATGCCAATGCTTGCTTTTACTAGCCGCTAGTCACATACCATGTATATTGCAAACGAGTTTGAAGTATAATGCACATTTTTTAGTATTACACTTTCGTAAATGGAATTTTATTTTATATAATCAAATGATACAGTCTCACAATGACAGCTGCACAAATGTTACTGTATCGAGACGAGGGCAAGTGAAATGTTACAGTATATTACTTACATCGTTATAGAGTATCGACGACGATGGAGATATCGTTCCAGGACGAAAACAGTGTGTATGTCGGCAACATGGATGTGAGCTTTTGTTTATGTCAAGAGCTTGATCAATCAGCACATTCATTATGTGCACTTGGGTTTTGATGCTACTAATGGCAAGACTATATTTGGATTTTTGCCATTGCTCTCCAGCCAGTTTTGTGAGTTTGTCTAAGGTTATTTGGCGACGGACTTTCATCATGCGAATTTCCTTTATACGTTCAGTGACCACGGATAGTATGTCAAAGAACGATTCCTTTGCACTTATTGTATCTGTATCGGATAAGTCTTTAATAGTTTCAACATCTCTTTCTACCCACTTGTTAATTTGCCTCGTTAAAGACGTTAAGCATTGCTACTCGACTTCCAAACGGTTTCTTTTCTCCGACAATGTTGGTGATGTCTCATGACCAAATATATCGACTTCTCCAGAATGTTTACCAATACCGGGTGTGATTTGTTTTGCCATCCAGGCAAAGTTTGTATGTTTTATCTTTTGACGGACAACTCGTAACTACTGCATCAATGTTAGACTCAATCAAACCAGGTTTATCACATCTGACATCATACACATTTGTTTTGTTCTTTCCAAATTATAAGATCTGGACATGCACAATTTACTAATGAAATGTTAGATTTCGTTTTTTCAAATCTTTTTCATGATGTTTTCAGTTTCCGTCATGGCATTGTAACCGCCCATGAATCGTACAAATTTTGATCTAAACATTGACTGTCCAACGGCCCAGAATTCTTTTACCGCTGATGAATACCTCATTGCACGAGCATCCAATATTGTCGCAAATTTGATCACATCAAGAAATAACTGTAACGAAATATGATTGACGGGAAATTTGCCATTGTTGATTAGATTACCCTGATAGTCTACCCTGCTCTGCTAGATGTGCAGTTACGTTAGGAAGGAGTGTTTGCATATGCGAAACGGCTTCGTTAATGACTGGATCTTTGGCTAGTAGCAAATCGTCATCGTCTATCACAGAATCTATGAGTATCTCATTGGTTTCACGCCCCGCATCACTCGCCTTCTCGTCGACCTCTAACATATGATCAGTATCATCTTCAGGTGGGCAGATATTGTCAATCGTTTCCTGGCTTTCATTTACAGTATCATGTTCTGTGTGTTGGATTGTACCAAACAAGTATTTGTGGACTGCTTTTGTCGGTGTATTTAGTTTAATAATTGTTCTAACGGGGCTTTCTTCACATCCTTCTGTTGCTATAATTAACCTTCCGGAATCATCACTTATCTTAACCTGTTCGGCGTCGCATCGCACATCCCTTCCGTGTAGTTTAAATGACATGCATTTGTACTTTAGCTTTTCGTCGTAGGAGAACTGAAGAAACGATATTTTTTCATCCTTATGGTGTTCAATGCAGTGTCGCACGGATGCCTCGGAAGTGACGAACCACGAACTGCAGTAGCTGCATTTAATATCAGTATGCTGCTCCTGAAGATAGAAATGTGTTAAGAATTGATTAATTTTCGTAACGATACCAATAATGTCGATGAGAGCCTGTAACATACTGGTGGCATGTTGGTGCTACACTGTAACACCGTCGTGCCTTTTCTGTAACATCGCGACACAGAAACTACCTTCTGTTTCTGATAATATCAGTAACTCTGTGCACTTCTTAATGAATTAACGTAATGTATATTATATCAAAATGTAAGTCGCTACCAAACAAACAGTAAAATTCCGAGTTAATGACATTTAAGAAATTTAAGAAACATTTCATAAAATATTGTAATTTATTAATAATACATGTGAAAACATGGCATAAGATAAATTGCAGATGTAAATGAGGCAACACTTGGTTGTAATGTAATATATTTTGTAAGAAAACTTACCTTTAAACGCTGATCCATGTTAAATTTTAATATTTCCCCCAAACGTCAATGGAAACTTTCACCGAACGAGCGAGTTTGTAACGAGCTGTCGTGTTTATTTTGTAACGAGCTGTCGTTGAGACTTGATTTCCACTGTAACTAGGCCTAGTTCTTAGGGGGTGAAATTGTATATTTGCAATGTTTCGCCATTTCCTTTGAATAATAAACACAAACTAGTCGTTACAAAACTAGAGCGATCTGTGAAGAACCTGTATTGGTCGGACTACCGATTGGGTCTACGCTGGTGTAAATAACTCCGCAACACTGTCGGACATCGTAAATCACATGGCATTGGCTATTTCATTTTCGGCGATATATTTTCTGATACTCAAGTTATAAAACGTTTGACAGACCGCGATCGCGTATCATAGAGCAATATGTGAAGAACATGTACTGATCGGACTACCGAATGGGTCTATGCTGGTGTAAATGCGTAACACTGTCACCCCAAAAAAACAATAACAGCCAGCAATGAACATACATGTATCAAATACTGTAAAAATACACGGCGTTTCCTATCCCTTATGAATAAATCTCTGCATTGGGATAGAATAGGTTCTGTCATGACGTATGTCGCTTCTGGGTAGACAGGAGGCGGCCATAATTGGCTCATTATATAGGACTTTTAACATTTCAATATTGTGTTAGATGTATTGTATGTGCGTTACATTGTAGTTAGGTTAATACTTTACAAACTGGCGCTGTGTTTTTTCAGTTAATAGGATTACTTTACATACTGGTTCTGGAGATTATTACAACGACTATCTTGAAAATGGTTTGTAATTACAGTGAAACATCTATAAACCCGACACCCATGGGAGGTCCCCAGGGTGTCGGGGTTTATAGTGGTTTCACTGTACATCAGGCATTTGTTCACTCTGAGTCATAGTTGTGTGCTTTACGATCACGAACATACATTATCACCCGAGATAAATGACCAAGAAACTCATTAAAAATAAGATTACATGTGTTTTATTGGTGTCCGGTTTAGAGGTTGCACTGTACAGTAAACCGTATTTACCGGGCCATCTTGGGGGATATTATAGGAATGAATGTCCTTTTTGTGGAATTTATCGGGGTATAAACTTGGAAAAGTCGCGGGAATACTGGACGAAGGCCTTTCATTCCTTATAATTCCAGCATTTGAAATAAATTCATCAAGAAAATGTGTTTATTTTCCGTTTTCTTAAGAATTATTTTAACTGCGCCTCACGGTTACGGAAAGTAGATCGGCGTGGGAGTTTACTGGGATATACATTTTTGACAGAGACTTGCTACGGGCCAATCAAATGTTAGGGAATTGTGTAAATATTTTTGTGCTGGAATTATTGTTGTGTTAACCTTGTTTGGGATTCACTGTAGGATACATATGTAATGTTAAGGTGTTTTCAGGATTGCAAAATGCGAACAAAATGTTTTATGGAGTGTTAGTTTACCCGAATGACAGTGGAACCTCTCTAAAACGGACACACTGGGGACCTCCCAGGGTGTCCGGTTTAGAGAGATCCCACTGGACTGATATTGTATAAATCATATTGATAATTAATTATTTCAAAAGTTCGGAATTGACGTCCAATGGTTCCATAGTGCAAATGATATTATACACTTATTGAACAAGAAAACAATGGGTACATTGTCGTCACGGGTGTCCGTCTGTCTGTTCACCGTCAGTCACGCTTCTTGTAAGAAGTAAACCTTCAAACCGTAATAGTTGGATACTTGCTATTTGGTATGTGGCTTCCTTTTGGTGTGCAGATACGCAATGCGGATTTTAATATGTTCGTCGACCTGTAGCCTATTTCATCAAAATTGCAAAGTATACTTTACTAGCAAAGTATACTTTGAGGGAGTAATCATTTATTTTTCCTGAAATGCATTATTTCATATAGAACTAACAAATGCATATATTTCATGATTAAAAGTATGCAGAATTATTATACTGAATGTATTACATTATCACAGCCAAAATGGCTGTGATAATGTAATAAATTCAGTATAATAAAAATTAATAAATTTATCATAAAATTGAAAATTTCTCCCTCAAAGTATACTTTGCTACTAAAGTATACTTTGCAATGTTGATGAAATGGGCTACTGGTGCTGGTTTATCTCCCTCGTTCGAACTTGTTTGTATATGCATGTACATGTAGTGAAAATGTACATCTATTTTGTGACCTGCGAAATGTGGCTTATGGTGTTTGTGACTAGTCTAGGTTCTGGGGCCCGTTTCACTAAACTTCGTACGACTAAAATGTTCGTAAGGGCAAAATTTCACATTAACAATGTTTTCTTGCCAACAATTATTGTATTTACATTTATTGAGCATATGCTGCATATGCAGCCTATGCTCAATACATGTATATCCATTAATTAAAAGTTCCTGACGATCCTAAATTTTCACTTATGAACAGTTTAGTCGTACGAAGTTTAGTGAAACGGGCCCCTGATATGTTAGCTCTGTGACGCCACATGGAGCTCCTATCGCATAGAGCTACCCAAGGAGCTCTATGCGTCAAGCTGAAAACCCCATTTTAAAGTTGATGTGTACCTTCCACTCATAGAGTTCGCGGAAGTTCTATGCGATGTGGCCTAACACCCTGGGAGCTCTGTGTTTTTGCCGCACGCATATAGCGTTTCATGAGAGCTCTATGCGTCAGGCCACACCGCATGGAGTTCATCGAGGTCTCAGCTCTATATGCGTCGGGAGCTCTATACGCTATAACATGGCTCACTCTCAGCAGCCTGGCTACTATCTATGTTTGTTACAACTATATATGAGGTGTGTTTCACTGACTGCATGGCGATTAATGCAGATCCAGATTTACAATAGTCGCATAGGATATACTCCCAATTTCTCCAGTCACAGCCACATTTATTCTAGGTACATGTATTGATAATTTACTCATGCTACAGTGCGTTAACTATTTCATTCAATGTTACGGACGGAAGTACAAACATACGAATGACTATACACGTACACCATACGGACAAACAAACGTACGGACAAATGCATGGACGGACGGACGGACGGACGGACGGACGAACGTTATATGTACATGCACCTCGCCCGAAGTATGATACTGGCATAGCTAGGTTCTTGCCGAAAGGGTGCGAATTATGGATCAAGGTTGGAAATGGGTGAGGGAGTATCTTTCTCGAAAATGGGAGCATCCTTCCCACTCAATCTCTACGATTATAATGATTTTAAAGGTATAATTTTCACATATGTTGTAGTTATTTTCCTAAAAAGAAAAAACAAGTTAAAGTATAAATACCAAATGTTATGGGTGCGAAAGTTGCATACCTCCTGGCTACGTCACGTGATATTGTTCGTGAAAACGCACCTCTGTCAGTCAGTTTTAATCAACTCATATGTCCACACTTACATAATTACACTTCTTAAGTGCTTGCTAATGTGGTGTGTTATCACATTTTCAAAATATATTCAATTATTTTGAATGACGCTAACGTTTGTCGGTAAAAAAATGCAAGTTTAGTAGTAGAGTAAAAACATTATTGACGCGTAATAATAATTATTATCTGATGTACATGCAAGTCGCCCTGCGTAACAATCAGAACGTTCGGTCTAAACCTTTTAACCGTTAAGACCATACACAAACATCTGCAAACAGTGTAGATCCAGAAGAGCCGACCGACTTGTCATCTCATTAGGATGCAGTGTTTTTCATTATTTTCAATATTTTGAAGCAATACCACATTTGTATACGCCCGTTTAAATAAGGTTTTCTGGTACCTTATGCTTGTAGCTGCAAGACTGCAACCCTATGTCCAATCGACGTGCAACTTCACATACTTGTTTGTATTGATATTGATACAAATATCTCAACGAATGCAACATCGTGACAAGTATCCTATTCCATCAACATTGCAAAGTATACTTTTGTAGCAAAGTATACTTTGAGGGAGAAATTTTCAATTTTATGATAAATTTATTAATTTTTATTATACTGAATTTATTACATTATCACAGCCATTTTGGCTGTGATAATGCAATAAATTCAGTATAATAATTCTGCATACTTTTAATCATCAAACATATGCAGTAGTTAGTTCTGTATGAAATAATGCATTTTGGGAAAAGTAAATGATTACTCCCTCAAAGTATACTTTGCTAGAAAAGTATACTTTGCAATTTTGATGAAATCGGCTACAGGGGGCCGTTTCACTAAACTTCGTACGACTAAAATGTTCGTAAGTGCAAAACTATTATAGTCTGTAAATTACACATTAAAACGGTTTTCGTGTAAACAATTATTGGATTTACATTTATTGAGCGTAGGCTGCAATGCAAATCCATCAATTGGAATTTCCAGACGATCCTAAATTTGCACTTATGAATAGTTTAGTCGTAAAAGTTTAGTGAAATGCCCCCCCCCCCCCCCCCCCCCCCCCCCACCCCCCCCGGTGAGGAGACCTAGACGAGCCTACACACATGCATACGTCTCATCAAGACCTACAGTATTTGTCAGATAAAGCTAGCTACACCACATATTCCTCATATGAAAATGAACAGGATCCAGTCTCAATTATTTATGGGTGCAACAATTTTATAATCATGAGGTATATACTATTGAACAGATAATTGGGGTTTACATCGGTCAAAAATAAAGTAATCCTGATGGCCCAGTTCCTACATTCAGGTACGTAATAAAACGTATATCGATATGAATTGACCCAATATTACAACATTATGAACATGGTTTGATCTTTATATGTCAACATTTATCTACAAACCATCTTCAGGGTATTGAGTTATGATTTAAATGTTTAACCCATTTCATGCTGAAGATATGCCAGTATGTTTGCGGAAAATCATAAATATTTTCCTTCTATGCGCTCAGAAGTATATGTCGCGACCACCATTTGAACCGTCTCGTTCAGACGGTTCAAATGAGTGATCACAACATATACTTTCATTGAGAAATAACAAAAATAAAAATAAAATATTAAATAAAATTCATACCCGTAAAGGTGTATTCCATATGTAATGGGTTAACATGCAAATCTGATCTGGCGCGGGGACACATGGTTTAATACAATCTTTAATTTGCCTTTCATCGCGGACTCGGTTAAAGCGACTATATGTACGTGCGTATTGTTGGAGGTTTTGTATGCCGACAAAAGACGTAAATATACACTCATTGAATCAAATACCCAATTAACATTTGGCCATACATATTTTATATCCAAGTCAGTAAATATCATTTTTTTTTATATACGCGAACATTAGTTAGCTTGTTTGATATAAAGTTGTTATCAGGTAAGGCTGATAAAACTGACATTAACACACAATAGCCTGGCGATCTATGTATCAGTTAACAACCCCAGTTTTCGATTCGTTTTAACCCGGATATTCGAATCTACTGTCTATTCTATATTTTGCAGCCGACGAAGTTTTGGCTATTAAGCATGTTAAATCTAAAAATATTAAATGTAAGTACTTCTTCATAAATAACAAAAAAGTTCCCCTCCCCCAAAATGTTTATTTCTTTACACGATATAACCACTCCCTTTTTTTTTTAAACATATTTTTTCTCGAGGTATCTATTTTTAGCCGGTTTTTAAAAAAAATAATTTTTTCCTGGCTATTGGATCGGCGAAAGCCGGGCGGCGGGCGGCGTCCACAATATTAATTGTTCGTGTTTTGTCCATTTTTGTGTTACTGTACCACCTAGGACATCATACTTGCTCAACTTTATAACGAACGGGTACCCACCACATACCACTATCCAACTTGTGACCTTTTTTTTTTTACCTTGACCTATTTTGTCCGCGTAATCGACTTAGCCTTTTCCAATGTTACGTTTTCGTGGTTATGTCCATTTCTCTGTTACTGTACCACCTATAACCAACATGCTTGCTCAACTTCAAAACCAATGGGTGCCCACCACATACCACTATCCAACATGTAACCTTTTTTAACCTTGATCTCTTGTTTCCGCATAATCGCCATTTTCAATGTTAAGTTTTCGTTTTTATGTGCATTTCTCACATACATACATACATACATACATGCATACTAATATGTTATCCAATTGTCTAAACCTTGAAGAAAACCCGGCCTTCGTGGCTTTGCCTCGTCTCTTATTTCATTCATATCTTTACTTGAATTATAGCTAAATTTATCTCGAGATACATTTTTATGAATGAAATATATGTCAAAAATCGAATATGAATATGCATAGCGGATCAACGAAACCTGTGTTACTGGCTTATGATAATACATGCTATCAGAGAATTGTTTAAATAGTGGATACTTTATCAAATAATAAGACCATACTTACATGTAGCATAGACTTTGTTTCTTTAAGAAATAAATGTACCCAATTAAACTAGACTATGGACAATAGGTACAGCATTTTAGACACCGCTGTCGGTACGTCTATGTTATCTTGTCATCGCGGCAAATTGTGCTGACATGTTTCTTACTTGGTCAACGCTCTACATGATATCCAACTATATTATCAGAGGCGGATCCAGCATTACTGTCTGCTCACATTTTTCTGCCGACAAACTTTTGGCCATTAAATACATTAAAGGTACATGCCCACTCAGTAGGCACACACTGTTCTTTATACCAGAGACATCATCTGAGACATTTTCTGGCAAAATAAACTTTCATTCACCATTACCCCAGGTATTGATTGGCATTATTATACATTTTATATCACACGTAAATTTCCACACTGGTAGCACGGGCGATAACCGTGTTTCCTTAAAATGTTAACGGATATTACTATTTATTCTCTATTATTTATTTTTTGATGTGCAATGATAATACTTTATAATCTGTCGAAACTATTATTTTTTCAGGTGACGCATTTAATTAGTATAAATAATTAAAAAATATCATGCCTCATTTGCATATGAAAATAGCCTGATACCACCGCGAGTCACTATCAGTAAAATAAATATTACTAAATGATTATATCTGTATAGCGGGCACTCGTAATTTTTAGAACTGGTGGAATAGTGACACAATTATGCACGTATTGAATTCCTATAAAGAACAGTTTGTGCCTACTGAGTGGGCATGTACCTTTAAACACAGACCGTAGATTTAGAGGGTGCGAGGATTCACAATTGTGAATGAGGCATACATTATCGACAACTTTTCTAAAATCTGTCATGGTGTGGTGAAGGGGGTGAGGGTGTCTGAGGGACTGTACATGTCGAATAGTGCTTGTGGGATTTGGTAATGCTAATTGATTGGCATTATAAGTATTGTATATAACTGTTTATTCGTTTTTGGTAAGGGCAGCTTGATCACCAGGGGACCGTCTCACTAAACTTCGTAAGACTAAAATGTTCGTAAGTGCAAATTTAGGATCGTCTGTAAATTCCAATTGATGGATTTACATCTATGGAGCATAGGCATTGTGTGAGCATTTAGCCAATGCCATCGGGTGGGGGGGGGGGGGGGGGGGGGTGTGGGGGGGTGGGGGGGTGGGGGCTGTATGTGTCGTATTGTGGATAATGCTAATTCATTGGCATTATATGTGTATCTAACTGTTTATTCGGTGTGTTGGTACGAGCAGCTTGATTACCGGGAACAGTGTGAAACTCGGAACGTTATCTGGTGCATTGTGTGTGTATTTAGCCCATGTTATGCAGAATTTACACAACTATGGACATAATTCTAAATATTTTTCTTCATTTTCTTCATTTCTCATTAAAAGTATATGTTGCTACTACTCAGTTGAACCCTCTCGACGGTTAAACTGAATGGTAACAATATACACGTTGGGTGAGAAAAAAAATAACCAGATCTTTCCACGTAAAATGGGTTAACATATAAACTCGGCATATTTAAGAACGGGCGGGTGCCGGAGACGCCTGCCCCGTCTGGAGCCGCGCCTGAGTATGTAGTATTTATATAGAGCAGTAGCCCATTTCATTAAAATTGCAAAGTATACTTAACTAGCAAAGTATAATCTGAGGGAGTAATCATTTATTTTCCCGAAATGCATTATGTCATATAGAAGTAACAACTTCATATATGTGATGATTAAAAGTATGCAGAATTATTATACTGAATTTATTACATTATCACAGCCAAAATGGCTGTGATAATATAATAAATTCAGTATAATAGAAATTAATAAATTTATCCTAAAATTGAAAATTTCTCCCTCAAAGTATACTTTGCTAGAAAAGTATACTTTGCAATTTTGATGAAATAGGCTACAGAACGATACTTATCATCATGGATTGTTATCTTGCCAAACGTTCATCTACAACCCTTCGGAATCCACGCGCTCGAAACAGGCGAACTGTTTTACGTACCACGGCATACGTAATAGCCCAAGTTTTGATTCGCTAATCCTTGCCACGCTCAATTAAATTTTGTCGTCTGCTGCTTATTATTTATTTTCCATTATTCATGGTTCGACAGCACTTTGGGATATTTCCAATGGAAATGATTCTAAAGTGCTGTAAAACCATATTTTTATTAATAAAGACGACACAATATATAACAACAGCAGACGACAATTTTCTTTCACTTGTCTGCTTTTGTTTCATATTTTGTCTTCATGCTCAATGGTTTGAAATCTCTTCAGAATCATTTAAAATGTTGTCATTTATTTTTTATGAAAATAAGGTATAAATATCAAATACTAATAATTCCAGCACAACAATATTTACACAATTCCCTAACATTTGATTGGCCCGTAGCAAGTCTCTGTCCAAAATTTATATCCCAGTAAACTCCCACGCCGAACTACTTTCCGTAACCGTGAGGCGTATTTAAAATAATTCTTATGAAAATGGAAAATAAACACATTTTCTTGATGAATTTATTTCAAATGCTGGAATTATAAGGAATGATTGGCCTTTTTGTGGAATTTATCGGGGATATAAACTTGGAAAAGTCGCGGGAATACTGGATGAGTCCTTCCGGCCTTCGTCCAGTATTCCCGCGACTTTTCCAAGTTTATACCCCGATAAATTCCACAAAAAGGCCATTCATTCCTATAATGTAAATTTCTCCAGTAATCCAGACACTAATAAAACACGAAAAAATTAAGAAATACAAAGTAAGGAACAAATAATAACAATATCTGTAGATTCACTCGGCACAATAAGTACGTAATAAAAGAAATACATTTAGCAAATAACAAATATGAAAATTTCGGATTTTCAGTACTAACGGTTGTAACAACAAACCCACGGAAGGTTGTAACAACACACCCACGGAATGCTGTAACAACAAACCCTCGGATTCACTTGGCGCAATGACAAGGTTTGGTTTACCGCTGTCGATCTCGCGAGAGCCTACCAGCCGGTTTGGAGGTGGAGGGACTCCGCGGGAGATGCCGTCGCGGTTCAGTATGTCCACCCTTAGTAAGGAGACGGTGTGGAGAGTGGGGCCGCCCGTCAACAACAACAAGGAGAAACCAGGCTGTCATGCAAGGTAGGTGGTATTTGTGGCTGTGACTGGAGGAATGAGGCTATGATATAGAGACTATTAAAATGCAAAAATTGTATTGACTGGATATCAAAAATGTTTCACGGCACCTACGCATTGTGTTGACGGGATACATATGTGGCCTGGTCGACCGGTGTTCTTCTGTGGGCTGATGGAGATGTCTACTATTTATTAGAAGCTTATCAGCTTATCTGAATGGTGAATAGGGCAGATCCTGATCAGACTGCAGCTGCAAATGCCATGTGTTCCATTTATCCAGATACAGTCACATGTGACGTGGACGTGCTAAAATATACAAACTCGCATATCCATCTGACTAGCATGCCTTATCTGACATATTTCCACGACTAATTTACGTTGGGTTATTATGAATCTGCAATGTTTTCAGGTAGCTAAATACTGGTGGATTTGTAATTTGACCAATATGCTACTATAATTCCAGCACCAAACTATTTACACAATTCCCTAACATTTGATTGGCTCGTAGCAAGTCTCTGTCCAAAATTTATATCCCAGTAAACTCCCACGCCGAACTACTTTCCGTAACCGTGAGGCGCATTTAAAATAATTCTCAAGAAAACGGAAAATAAATACATTTTCTTGATGAATTTATTTCAAATGCTTGAATTATAAGGAATGAATGGCCTTTTTGTGGAATTTATCGGGGATATAAATTTTTTTGATTTTTTTTTTCGAAAATTGTAATTTTTTATCGCTTCGTCCAGTATTCCCGCGACTTTTCCAAGTTTATACCCCGATAAATTCCACAAAAAGGCCATTCATTCCTATAATAGTCCTACATTTCTCACGTACTATTGAATGTATGATCATGCGATTTGGCGTGTGTGTATAAAAATGATTGTGGGTTCCAGTAATGAATGCAAAATGCAACATGCATAATTCATATAGAGAATAGTTGGTTAGTGCCGTGAATGGGGAAAAGTATCTGGCAAGGCTCAGGAAACGGGATGGTCGAGGCTCTGCCGAGCACATCCCGTTTCCGTGCCGCGCCAGATATGTTTTCCCATTCACGGCACTAACCTACTATTCTATTTATCCCGTCAACACCTACAAAAGGCTGTAAAATGCAAAAATAGTATTGACTGGATATCAAAAATGTTTCACGGCACCGTGTTTCACGGCACATACGCACTGTGTTGACGGGATAAAGAAGTGTCTGACACTTTTTGATCAACCCTCATTCGACTAAATGCAAAGTTACACTATTGAAACCTTTCGATGTCAGAGACCAGTGCATGAAATAATATTATGAGAACTTATAATGACTTATTCTACATAGTGTTTGAGATTTGGTAATTGGAAAGCTGGTGCAATTTTGTTTTTATCCACCTGATGTACTATTCATTTACCAACACAGGGCGATATTCCGACTGAAACTTCCCACGAGCTGGCCTACCCGTAGTTTAACCCTTTCATCTCCCAAGTAACTGGAATGGATTTTGATACGTTATTTTCCGACCAATCCAATTGTCACAAAATGATTTTCAGTCTAGTCCATTTATGAAAAGTTTTTGCTCTCAAAAATATGAAAATTACTTGACAAAAGTGCAGATCCTGATGAGACGGCTCGTCACGAGCCGGCTCATCTGGATCTACACGTTTTGCCAATACAACTACTATACAGGCCTGTGGTGTTGAAAGGGTTAATCGCACTTCAATTGTAATAATGACATATACTAATTTACTTAAGGGGAAATGTCATCATGCCATCTTCGACAGCCATAATGATCCCAACTTACTGTCTAAATCCAAACAAGCAAATTCTGATATGACACTAGTAATTAACTCCGATACCCGTTATTACAGTATAATTCAATTCAATCATGATATATCAAGATTTCTGTGTCCGTTGGTCACAAATGGGGAGCACCGATATCGTCATTGATGTTAAAACTGACGTACATTTTATAACGTAGATAAGTGGAGTCATTGCCTTGACGTTATATGTCAGGAAAATGTCTCAATTTCTGGATTACAATGTGGCCGTGACTGGAGAAATGGGGATTATGGGAGTTGTGACCAGTCTAGCTCCTGATCAAATAGAGACTTCTGTAGCCTAGTAACGATATATACTGCCTGTTAGAAGCATGACTGGTGCTTCATTGATGGAATGGCAAACAGTGCAGATCCTGATCAGACTGTGCGGATGCACAGGCTGATCTGGATCTACACTGTGTGCACAACCCATAAGCCCATTTCTCCAGTCACAGTCACAAATGTACGCATGTCTCAATTTATATCTCAACTTCTCTCTGTTCTAAAATGTACACCAGGTTTAGCGTCAATAGCGATACGTACGACGGATTTTTTCTTTAACTCCATGACTAATACGCAGCACAAAAACAATTTTAACAAACTGATTTCATTTATAACAAAAGTAAAATTAAAATGGCTGCATTGAATACGTTTACCTATTATGCAAAAACTGTATAATGGGGTCGACACATTAGAAAAGAAATTATTTCTGCATTCCTGGATAAAAAAAAAAAAATTATCGGTGAAAAAAGCCACAACAACAACAAAGATTAATAGAGCTATGTAGAGGTATATATATCTATACTCGTACAATGAACAAACAGACGGATAGTCCAAACGCAATTTGCCGCCGGATCATCGATCCCGGGCGTGAAACTCCACCAGCTGTCTTAATTCTGGAATATATAATTCGGATACTTTATTTACTTAATGATGTTTAACGGCCTGTCAACGGCTAGGGTCATTTTAGACCCGGTTAACGTGGTCGAATCCCAGATTTCACCTACATGGATGGGAAACTCCCAAAAAGAACTGAATATTTACAGAAGAAAATACCCTGATTTCAGGGCTAAATATATAGTTTTTTATTGTAAATAATCAGTTCTGATTTTGGGATCCCCCCACCCCATTTGTACGTGTACTTGAACATGTACATGTTCTTGTACAGGTAATATATGGGATTTAGTACTAAACCCATTGACCCGGCCTTAAATGACCGTAGCTGTTGATAGTCAGTTAAACCCCAACACACAAACAGAAGAAAATACATGTATATTCAGCCCTGAAATTAGATAACCTGATCTGGTGCCAGGTCCTCATCACGCCAAAATCACTTAGCCCCACTCCTTAAAGGTAATATGATTAGTGATAATCTTACTACTTTTATAATGGATATAACCGGATTCAACTCTCAAGTAACAAGAAATCCAAAAATAAAATGTAACTGAGAGCCAAACCAGGGATATAGAATACTTCCCATGCATGGTGGGTGTCAGGCAGGGTGAAAATATGTCACCATTTTTGCTTGCCATGTTTTTGAACGACCTTGAAGATTTTCTTAATGTATGCGGTATTGTAGATTTACAATCGGTTACATCTGACATGTTTCAACATCTAGATATATATGTTAAACTATTCTTGTTATTATACGCTGACGACACTATTCTCATGTCTGAGACAGAAACCGGCCTACAAGATGCTCTAAATTATTTTCATCAATACTGTATTCAGTGGAAATTGGAAGTAAACGCATCAAAAACAAAAAATTATGATTTTCAAAAAACGTAAATCATCAAAAAAGATAGCCTTTACATATAACGATAACACAATTGAAATTGTAGACCACTTTACATATTTGGGAAATGTTTTTTCACAAAACGGAACTTTTCATAAGACTAAGAAACATTTGATTGACCAAGCATCCAAAGCTCTTTTCGGCCTATTTAGAAAGATTAACAACTTGTCAACTCCAGTAGACTGTCGAATCGAAAACATCTGAATAAAAGAACCAAATGCTGGGTCAAATGATGGTTAAATTATCTGATAGAGTAGAAAACATTGTGGGAAAAGGAGAAATTGCTTGTTACAAGCAATTTCTCCTTTTCCCACAATGTTTTCAAAAGACATCTTCTGCAGAGGCGTGAACAGTCGTTTCTATCAGGGAAAGGGTTAACTCTTGATTATAATGCTGAATTAAAATATATCATCTGCTGTTTAGTTTATATTTACCATTTTTCTCAAGAAAAAACATGCTGTGACACAATATAAAACATCAGCAGACGACAACTTTCAATTCCCGCATTCTAAGGGTTAAGTATTGACGAACATGAAATTCTAGCCCCGGGTATGTTTGATTTGTACTCCAGTTTGTTAATGGATACTGATTGATCCAAGTAGGAAAACGCTTTAAAAAGACATTACACCACATCGTAATACAAGTATATTGTTATTCCACGAAGACATACCGCCACTTACATACACATATACATTTAACTGTTAAATTGAGAGTACAGAAGTAGAGAAATTGGTCTCCACCAAAGTGTCTTAAAGAGTTCACCCCTAAATAGCTGGCATAGACTGGTTCGTGTTAATATTTGGACTATAGTTCAGTAATTAAATGAGGACTAGTTTTAAAAAATACTGACAAATACAAATGTTGACTTTGTTGAGATGGCACGTTACGAGCCGCGGCCAATATATGGTGCACGCCGAAACGTTGCCAATGGGAAATTTATGAAAGAACTTTTCCAACGGACATGAATAAGCTAGAGATAAGATTATGTTTGTTAATATGGGTATGCCCCCTGGCATACTGGACCACACAAAAAGAAAAGTGTTACAAACATGTTGACGTAAAATATGCTGAATGTTTCAGCGATTATGTGAATGTTCACAGCGGTCATGGTTATGTGAAGTGCACAGCGGTCATGGTTATGTGAAGTGCACAGCGGTCATGGTTATGTGAAGTGCACAGCGGTTATGGTTATGTGAAGTGCACAGCGGTCATCGGTCATGGTTATATGAAGTGCACAGCGGTCATGGTTATGTGAAGTGCACAGCGGTCATGGTTATGTGAAGTGCACAGCGGTCATGGTTATGTGAAGTGCACAGCGGTCATGGTTATGATAGTCATCCCGTGTGTGTGTATAGGTGCACATGTATCAATTGTGCGAATATTGAAGCAATCCATCCAGTAATATTATTGAAACTTATGTATGATGGAGAAACTCTAACAATCTTTTCGACGCGAATGACGACGGATGGATGGACGGACGGTACATCAAAAGCAATATGCACCCATTTGCTATCGCATAGGTGGCATAAATAAAACCACAACATTACTGCTAACATGGCTAATACATCGCTAACCACAATGAAATATATAATTACTTCAGAAACTGTTTGGTACGGAGCCCCGTAGGGGATGTAGAATTCTTTTTTATTAATTCGTTCCCACGAAATAACAATTCGTTCCCACGAATTAACAAATCGTTCCCACGAATTAACAATTCCTTCCCTCAATTTAACAATTCCTTCCCACGAAATAACAATTCCTTCCCACGAATTGTTATATCGTTGAGGGAACGAATTGTCATTTAGTGGGAACAAATTGTCAATTCGAGGCAACGAATTATTATTTAGTGAGAACGAATTGTTTTTTCGTGAATTGTTAATTCGTGGGAACGAATTGCTATATCGAGGGAACGAATTGTTAAATTGAGGGAAATATAGTCTGTTTCACGAAAGCTGCTCAAATTTTACGGCTATATAGACAATTCAAAAACAATATTATTTTGGATAATATTAAATTAAAGATAAATTTAAGAATGAGCCTTCTTTTTATTTCGTGAAATTCGGTCAAATATTGATTTTATTACGAAAAATTGATTTGTCTATGGGAATTTAACATGGGGGAAAAAGTGGTAAGGAAGTGTGGGAGGAGTCATAAAACGAAAAAATTTGGAAATTGACTCAGAAACCTGACTAGATAGCTTGGAAATGTTCTAACTAAGAAAACAAAAGTTAAATTTTAAAAATCGGTCCAGTATTTCTGAAATTCTAAAAAATTTCCCCATGTTAAATCCCCACAGGCATCTTCACTCCGTGAAGATGTCTATGCGGATTTAACATGGGGAAATTTTGTTTTCGCAATAAAATCAATATTTGACAAAATTTCACGAAATAAAAAGAAGGCTCATTCTTAAATTTTCCTTTAATTTAGTATTATCGAAAGAAATATTGTTTTTGAATTGTTTATATGGCCGTAAAATTTGGGCAGCTTTCGTGAAACAGACCATAATTGTTATTTCGTGGGAACGAATTCATAAAAACAAATCTATGTCCCCTGAGGGGCTCCGTAGTCTGGCGAACGTTTATTTACAAGAATTGAGTCCGTATCTGGAACTAATTCCAGTATCACAACGCATAAACAAACATACAATATACCATAGTTTCACGTCGAAAGCAAACATAAATTGCACATTCGGAACTGAAATGCATAATTCCAGAGCCTATGTGAAATTCGAGATATAAAACATGTGCAAATAAAGTTGTCACAATAAAACTAGGTCGTTCATCAGATTGCGATATCCCCATTAATGATAGATTACAATAAAATTACCCAACCCACCAAATTGTATACGACTTAATGATTACACGTTGAGAACGTTTTCTCAAACCTACGAATATAGTATCGCTTGTTATACGGTATGGCACTAGAAATTGTTTGGTCGCAAATAGAAATATATATGAATAACAACAAGAGTCATGGCACAGTTTCAATTTCCCTATGAAATTCTATAAACCGATCAAATAGTTTATAGAAATTGAATATTGGATATTATTGATAACGCAAAAGATGTTTTTGACCCGAAGCAACACAGCATGTGTTCGGATCAAGGTCTCTGTCGATCTAATTCAGCTGGTCTCACAGCAATATGGGTGTTATGCGAAATGGGACACCGATTGACTATTAAAGTGTTCTACACGGGTAGCGGTAGTAGTAGTGTAGTAAATAGTACATGTATGTATGTAGACAGATCTGACAGATCATACGTGGGATTCAATGTGTATATACTAAGACAATGTTCGCTATTCTGCGATTTTCTAAAATGTGCTACGCTGGCGGCCAATGTTACAATGCCATTTCGCCCGTTGACCTACTGTATAATATTAGGCCTACTGCAAACTGGGCTTGTTGAATTATTGACCAATATAGTCAATGACCAGCTGAATAACACACATATACAACTCAATACGGAGCTCAGGATTTTGTTTGTTAAGCCGGGCATGGTACACATACCCAATAGCCATCAGTGAAGCCCCAGTTCAAAGTATTCATCAGGGCCTACACCGAATAACGATTAATTTACATTACGATTCATGGATCATAAATATGGTGAAAAGCATCACTGGTCCGTTTGACCATTGTACCACAATACATGTATCGCACATATTGTCCAAAAATGTACGTACACCAGACCTACATCAAGGAAAATTAACAAATTATTGGTTCTGCTCAGTGGTCGGTACACCCTATCATAAATGGCGTCCAGCCGAATACTGGTTACTTTCATCCGGATATCGCTCAGGACCATTATTCGTGATACGCGCCATCACCGCAAATGGCACCCAACCGAATATTGGTTATCATCGCGCATCCGTATATCCGGGCAGTAGCAGTTTTCGTACACGTCGATAGCCGCCGACTCGAGTGTTTCGTTACAGATATCATTACCCAGTCTAGTGCGTTAAAATAAAAGTGTTATCTCGACCATATGAGGAAATATAATATTTGATGTCTGAGTATATAGTAAACACTAAACAGGACAATCGAGGAAACGTTCGATAAAGCAAATACTGAATATTTGGATAAATCTAAACGTTCTATATTTAGTAATTGTATAGATTCGTATCAGGATAATGGACATGTAGGGATATATCATCCGGATGCATTTAAAATTAAGGAAATCAAAGACGTGTATCGGATTTTCAAAATCTGGAAAACACACAAGGTAAACCATATGAAGGGGTCAATGGAATAAGGGGGCTAACTCCCTCATGGAGTTAACCCCCTTATTCCAATGAACCCTTCAGTTGTACAAGCTAACTACATTTGTTTTGTTTTGGGGGAAAAATCCTGCTATTCCCGGCGATGGCAGTTTCCCGCTGGTTTGGCAAGGTGGTGGGAGGGAGGGTGATGGATGGTGGGGTAGTGTCAGAGATGTAAATCAATTGTTGATATAAACATATTTTATTACATAATAATTTACATCACTTGTTGGTATACAAGCAGTGTAAGAGGATTGGAACTAAATATTGCTATCTTATAGAGTTCCTCTTCTTGAATCAGTTGTTCGTTTCGGGTGACTACTGAGCAGGGCGTACACAGGTCGTGGGAAAATAATTGTCTGTTAAAGGTACATGCCCACTCAGTAGATTATACTATAGGGAGACCACAGGTGACGGGGAAAAAAATCACATGACGGTGTATATATATAGATATTAAAGGTTAGCAACGAACTTTACGAAGTGAAAGACGTGCCTTTTAAAAATATGTTAATATGATAGAAATCGGTACCTTACTATTCCGTTTGATGTTTAATATTTGTGAAAATACACCAGTCCGGGTCTCGGTACCGTTTACTGGGTGTAAGAGTACCTTGCGCCTGTGGTACAGCACTAGATTTGTAACCTAGTCCTCCCGGATAGTCGTCGTTATCGAGGGTCCCCGAATTGTTGCTCAAATTTCCCATTATCGAGTATTTTTAGACGTTCAACACGTCGACATTTATAATTTTACATTGAAACCGACTTTGTATACGTCCACAGTGAAGTACACATCATGGTATGCTTGCTATGCTTCTTACTTGTGGACAAAATCGGATTTTTATCTTTCTTCATCAGAAAATTCAATTGACCTATTTTACAACGGCCATTTTTGTTGGAGAGAGATGCTGCGGCCCGATTGGCTAAACATCGCAAAAGGCAAATATTACAAATGTATGATTTAAATTATTTTTTTTAAGTTACAGTGTATACTGATATTTAAGTTTATTTTTATTTTTAATATATTTTATTAATCATTTTAATACTAAATAGTATTTAATAATACACCAAGTTACAGTTTACCATATATGGTCATTGTGGTTGTTGTTGTAGATTTAAGAGTAAACAAACCGGGGTCTCATTGACTGCAAGTGCAAGCTAAAATGCGCTATTTTCATATTGCTACCTACTGTATATTTTTGCATTTTTTACTTTAAATTATTTTCACAATTTGAAATCTACATTCCTTTGTGCTAAACAAAACAGAGAATTATACCGACTACAGTGTACAACTGTGGGTGGGGTATTGATCTGGGAACGTTTCTGTCACAGCAGTTGACGAGCCATAATAATTTGATTTGTCATGTGTATCGATTTGATAAATATACTGTTTTGGGGTATTTTATGCAGCGGATCTAACATGTTTGGTGATTTTTATGGTAGTTATTAATAGACTACTAACTTTATAAGAAACTACGCTAAGCCGAGTTTCTTATGCAATCAGTAAATCATAATGAGTTTAATATTAAATATCATGTTAAGTAATCAGTTATTTAAGATCCTATTTATTGTATAATATAATCATAGAAACATACTGAAGCTGTACTGATCAATTAACTGAATGTTTTCTGTAGCCCAGTTTCTTACACTAACTAGTACATATTGACCTGTATGGAAAGGGGATTGGGGGAGGAGAAGAATCTGAAAATCCGAACTGAATATTTACAGAAAAATTAGTACCATAACCTGGTCTGGTGCCAGATCATCACCATACTAGAATCACTAGAATCACTTAGTCACACTCCCTAAAAGTAATAGGATTAGTAATAATCTTTCTACCTTTATAATGGGTGACATCTCTGAAACAACAATAAAGCTTAAAATGAACTGTACCGGAGGGCCACATTAGGGAGATTCTGGCAAGGATGAATACCATCGTTAAATTTACCCTTTGCATGCTCTTGACTAGCCGCCCACTCCAGACAACAAATTGCCGATACAATGGTTCAGAAATATGATAGAAGTCAATTTTTATTTCTCCCCTTTCATCACCTGCTGTACAATGTAACATACAAATGTATCCGAGATTCAGCTTGGATTTTACTTAGAAGACACCACTAGATGTTAATTTTCCTATCCCTTGTGACTCTTAACAAACATTGCCGATCCAGATAAGGCACATGGACCCTTTCAACACGAAATAACTGGAACAGATTTTGATATGTTAATTTACAGATCTAATTGTCACTAAATGATTTTCAGACTAGTCCATTATGAAAAGGGTTTGTTTTTTTCTTCTCCAAAACATATGAAAACAAGAAATGCGTCTGTCGACCGCGGATGCCACCTGCAGCATATTTGAGAAATTGTGACAAAGTGGTTAACCGAAAAGTGTGACGGACGGACGGACAGACGGACGGTCCAAACACTATGTGCCACCCGTTTCTTCGAAACCCGGTGGCATAATTACATATATATCCTGATGAGTTGACTGGTCGCAAGCCGGCTCATCTGCATTTACACTGTTTGCAAATTCCACTATAGATTATGCTTGTTACAATAACATTGCTATAAACTTCAACCAATTATATCAACTGCCATCCATCATATTGCACAGTCCTGCAGAGGACCATCTGAGCAGATGGGTATGAAGCTAGAGCTTCGTTGTAATTACATAATTAATATATCATGAAGTGCATGTACATACATGTACCATATTTATTCTAGTAAACATACATGGGATGTGCAACTTTTGAAATCAAAAACAATTCAGCAGAGCTGCAGATAAGCTGCGTATTTGCATAAATACCCAATTAAAATTGCCAAAAACCCAATTGAAATCAGAAGTAGCGAGTATCAAAAAGCAATAACAAATTTGTGGTACCTTTATCATGCTACAGAAAACAATAAAGACCACAAATATAGCATATTTTTCTTATTTTCCATGAAAACACATCTTGGTATTTCATTAGTAATGAAATGCTAAGACATGTTTTCATTTCGTGTTTCCTTCGACCAATCAAATCATGTTCTCAGTCACACCCTCTGAATCGCAAGACAATCACCTTCACTACAGCCTACTTCCAGAAATTAATTTGCCTATATCTGTACCATATTTTAATCCCGATTGGCTTTGTTTGTTTTATGAAAAATTGTGTGTGAAATGTAAGGAAATGTTTATTTAACCAGGTGAGCTGATTATCTTGAAATAATGCCCTCGTGATTGGGTCCTACTGCTAAATAAACTTGGTTCGCTAAGCTCACTCGTTTATTTAGCGAAAGGACACACTCACTCACGCATTATTTCACGATAATCAGTTTACCTGGTTAAATAAACGATATGTGTTGCATACTAGAGTTTGAAAATATTGAACAGTAATGATTTGCTGGTGGTTGATCTCAGTACTAGCTGTGAATAAAAGGATGGGTTAAACAACTACTGTCTGTTTTTTGTAAACCTGTTCATTTCTGAGGGCTACATGAACACTGACAAAAAAATAATTTTTTTTGCTTATATTTCTTTTCAGCAAAATTTCAGCAAGAGTCAACCATTGACGTTACTATACAAAAAAAAATGCTTAATACCCTCCCGTAATTTAACATTGGCTAAAATGTTGAATATCGGAAAAAAACGTCATGTAAAAGAATGCTCATTTATTAATTTTGCCAAATATTAATAATCGTGAAATAATATTATTTTTTCAATATATAGGGTAGGTGAAATAAATTGTTTGGTTTTGTCAAACAGATAGTAGTACCCGTCATCTGGGTGGTGCAAATTTTCGATGTAACCACTTGGTCAAGTTGCATTCTTCACAACAAATCCGGTCCATATCAACATATTAACTGGGTTACATTTAGCACACAAGCTGATGTCTAGTTACTTCTGGTACTGTGTGGGCATTTTTAGTGCTGAAACATGAACCCCTTTCCTGTGTTCCATCTTCTTTTTGATATTCATAGAATCCATTATATCTCTGGTGAATTGCTTGAGGAAGACAAGCACTGGTGTTTTTTTCAATATGACATGAAACAAGCCAGTTAGTACACAAACTTTCACCACAATATTATCCATGCACAATTGAACATTGTCATTTATATTGTCATGGTTGAATCTGGTATATGTATTCAAGTTTAATATCACTGAAGAGAGAAGTGAAACATTGATACATGTATGCTGCTTAGCATCACTTTCTAAAGTGTCCAACTCATGATATTCAACCACTATTTCTCTTACTGCCTCATCTACTTCTCATCAGTTGGCACGTCACTGTCTTGTTCATCATTTACTTTACATGTGTCACTTTCTGACCTGAAAATATAATAATTAAAAGTGTATTATTAAACAGTAGATTTCTGAGTATTTGCCAAGGTCATGTTAATGGCAGCATGAGTATGTTCCAAATGCTTACATGTATCAAGTGTGCAAATAATGAAGGAATACATCATGTAATATTAAAGCTGGGGTCCCATATGCCAGGTTATAATATAGCGATACAGATATTTCTGTATATTGAATATTCTGTAGATATGTTTGTTTGTTGTGTTTAACGGCCTATCAACAGCTAAGGTCATTTAAGGCCGGATCAATGGGTTTAGTACTAAATCCTATATATTACCTGTACAAGTACATGTACAAATGGGGGAAAATCCCTAAATCAGAACTGAATATTTACAATAAAAATTCTATATATTCAGCCCTGAAATCAAAATAATCCTGATCTGATGCCAGGTCCTCGCCACACCAGAATCACTTGGCCCCCTCCCAAAAGCATTAGGATCAGTAATAATCTTACTAATTTTATAATGGGCAATAACCCAATTCAACTCCCAGGTAATTCTGTAGATATGACATTTTCCGGCAAAATAAACATTAATTCACCATTGCCCCACGTATTGATTGGCATTATTATACATTTTATATCAGATGTAAATTTCCACACTGATATCAGGGGCGATAACTGTGTTTCCTTAAAATGCTAACAGACATTACAGTATTTACTATTTATTCTCTGTATGTATTTACTTTATAATCTGTCGAAAATATGATTTTTTCAAGTGACACATTTAATTAGTATAAATAATTAAAAAATATCATGCCTCATTTGCATATGAAAATAGCCTGATACTAACAGTAAAATAAATATTACTAAATGATTATATCTGTATAGAGGTTACTCGTAATTTTTAGAACTGGTAGAATAGCGACACAATTATACACTTATTTAATCCTACAAGAACATTTTGTGCATACCATGTGAAGATCAAAAAGGCCATGGTCACGTTAATGGATAAGTGTGTTCAAAATGCTCACATGTATCAAGTAATATTAAAGTTATATATGATGATGAAGAAACTGGTACAACGTGTTTCTGCAACATGAGTGTGTTCAAAATGCTTAGATGTATCCAGCGTCCAATTATTGAAGCAATCCGTAAAGAACTAAATATATCATGATAAAGAACTTGTACAAACGTTTTGACATTGCGACGACTACAGTAGCGCCTTCTGCTAAAGCAGGGGCGACAAAAATCATGGGCTGTTGCATTTACAGTGGTACGCAAAACATTCTGAGAGGGAGAGATGATTGGCAATGACAATTGTAAGGAATGTGGGCGAGATCTGCCAGAACAAAATGTGGCCAATTTCCACATAATTGCTCTATATATTATGTAGTGCAATGTAATTAGAGTAGCTTAGAAAATCTCGGCTCTACGGATGTGTTTTACTATTTCATCTGTCTTTTATATTTTCTGTATCCGTGAGCCGAGATTTTCTAAGCTATTAATAGTTATGTACTCAGAACAAGATGTGATGTACCCGCTACTAATCCACAATGAAGGTTACATCACAATATAGAGATAGATAGCCGTGCCAGACTGCGAAAGAAGAAAAAAAAATTTCTTTGTGTGTGTGTCACACCATGTGTGTGTGTGGTGGGGGGGGGGGGATGTGTGTGTCATCAGTAAATTAAATAAAGGGGGCGTTTCCTTATGTAAATGTTGCTTTTATGATGTGGGGGCTGGGAGATGGGCGGTAGTTATATTCAGATAACTGCACCAATTATATAATAATCTTGCCATGCTTACCGAATCGTAAACACAACCAGTCAACACAGCCTCAGTCACAGCAGGCGGTGCCTGTAGTGCAGGTCAGTGCGGCCTTCTTCCCTTCTTTTCCCGCTCATGAAAGATGTGTGTAACAGAAAATGGTTTTCCGCTGACCGCCGACATAAATGTTATGACGCTTACGCTTCCAATTATCGTAAATTCATTACATTTTAACTTGTGATGTTCCCGCGATCTAGCAACATATACGGCTCACTTGATTTACAATTTCAAACTGCCGGTTTACTCCGTGGGTCGGGCGCGAGTGTTACCGATACATATTAATTTTAAAAATGAAAAATTGTATTTATTTTTTACTTGGTTTCAGCCAAATACATTTTTATATTGCATCTTTGTTACAATTTATTTCTAGAACGGACTCTAATACGCAATCCGCTACGAACAACACAACACTTGCTTACTTGATGTGAGGATATTCCATCTCAAATCGTGGATGTCAGTAAAACAAGTGTACCATACGCTGCGATCCGGTCGCTCATCAACAGCAGCCAACCAGAACACGACTCGCAATTCACTGCGGATTGGTCTCCATGCCAGCAGTAAACATATTCTATTTTTGTAAATCAGGGCAAATTAGGGACCGTCGATAACGACGCCTTTTTTTAGGCCTGATGGGTTGACAACACTTACTTGTATTGCAAGCACAGGGCATTTTTTAACACGGTAAACGACTCTGTAACGCTGATTGATGTATTTTTAACAATAATCAACGTCAATTGTTACAGTAAGGTGACGATTTCTATAATTTCAACGGATTTGAAAAGCCTGTTGATTTACCTGTTGTGCACCTTGTATCTCTACACGTATACAACAGACTATCAGATTAGTTGTTCCCATCACCTGTGAGGGAGACATATAGTTTTGTATATTCTGTAGATGTGACATTTTCTGGCAAAATAAACATTCATTCACCATTACCCAACGTATTGATTGGCATTATTATACATTTTACATCAGACGTAAATTTCCACACTGATATCAGGGGCGATAACCGTGTTTCATTAAAATATTAACGGACCTTACTATTTATTCTCTGTATTTACTTTTGATGTGCAATGATCATACTTTATAATCTGTCGAAAATATTCATTGTAAATAAATGTAAATGCTTGGATTTAACGACGGCACTGGCTCGATGACCTTACATGTCGTCTCCCAAGAAGGGGAGAAAGGAAGGAAGTGGATACAGAGGAAACCGGCCCCAGGGGGCCTAGCTCTTATTAGAATAGTCCCCTCTGGTTCTTTAACGTGCTCATACTCTCCTTCAAATCTGATACACGGGACCGCCTTTTAAAGTCCCCATCCGAAAGGACTAGTAGAGCAGGAAATACAAAGTATCTCAGAAATACTGATGCCCGGGAACTGAACCCTGAATCGAACCAGGGACGCAGTCCGACGGTGTTACCCCTCGGCGACGGTCTGCAAACAAATTAAAAAAATATTATTGTTTCAGGTGACGCATTTAATTAGTATATACATAATTATAAAATAGCAATGTCTCATTTGCATATGAAAATAGCCTGATGCCACTGCGTGTTACTATCAGTAAAATAAATAGTAGTAAATGATTATGTATCTGTATAGCGGACACTGATATTTTTTATAACTGGTGGAATAGTGACACAATTAGACATATATTTAATTCCTATAAGAATGACCCTTAACAATACACATTTAAGCTATTTCTGATTACATAGCTCAAATTACTTTACATTACATTGCAGCAAATATATCGTAACAGTCACCAGAAATGTTTAACAATAGCGATATGATATTATTTTAGTTATTGGTGTTCAACAACACATACTAGTAATGTCATTTAACGCAGGACCAACGGGTTCGATCACGCTTGAACCTGCTGCATGGGGTGGGGTCCCATCCGTATTGTTAAGCATATACATATTCGATACGCTGCATCATTGATCGCAATTCTCACCCAATAAGCCAGATTTTGTCGTGACGAGTCAGTGCACGGAGTTTACTAATTCTAAGTATGGGAAATTCAACGGGTATGCGCACATACAAAGGTACAATGTATACTGCCATTTAGTTTCATTTGCTCTCTATCGAGTATCGCTGCGAACCATCGATCGTCAGAATAAAAACGTATTCATATGTGTAGCATGCTGAGAGTAGGTACCAAACTGTTTGTTTCACGAAACCTGCCGAAATTTTACGGCCATATTAACAATGCAAAAACAATTTTTTTTTTCGATAATATTAAATTTTATCAAAATATAAGAATGAGCCTTCTTTTTATGTCGTGAATAACGAAATTACAATTCGTTCCCTCGAATTAACAATTCGTTCCCACGATATAACAATTCGTTCCGACGAATTAACAATTCGTTCCCGTGGGAACGAATTGTTATTTCGTGGGGACGAATTGTTAAATTGAGGGAACTAATTGTTAATTCGTGGGAACGAATTGTTAATTCGTGGGAATTGTTAAATTGATGGAACGAATTAAACAAAAAGAATTCTACGTCCCCTGCGGGGCTCCGTAGTGTTTATCATACCGCATACATGAGGATAATTAAAACAATAATACGAAACTGTATTCTAGTTGTTAAACATATACACATTCGGTATATAGTGTCAAACATATTACGGGTCAACTTCAACAGTGTTTCAACTGTTTCAAGAGTGTTGTATACTGACTGATCTTCGTCCAAACATCTTCACACACCTGCGCTATGAAAGTTTCACGATAATCCAAGACCGCTTAAAACTAATACCGACATGTTTAACGGCGGATTAAGCAAAATAGTTTAACGACATAACATGAATGTAAATACCGTATGTAGGCTAGGAAAAACACATGCACTCACCGTTTATAACTGCAACCAGTGTAGACCTAGTCAGATTGCACGACTGTGCAGTCTGATCAGGTCTACACTGTTTGCAGCAGAGTCAGTGAGCGTCACGATATGAATCGCTCCGTGATTGTATAGACAACTGAATGGACATACATTATTTGCTCTGGCATTACAAGTTGAGAAATGTGATGTTTTATACATTCACTATACTTTCTCTTCAATCGTCTATACATATACATATTATATTATTTATATTCACGAAGAGCAAATGTTGTGAGAACTGATATTACTATAGGAATGAATGGCCTTTTTTGTGGAATTTATCGGGGTATAAACTTGGAAAAGTCGTCCAGTATTCCCGCGACTTTTCCAAGTTTATATCCCCGATAAATTCAACAAAAAGGCCATTCATTCCTTATAATTCAACATTTGAATTAAATTCATCAAGACAATGTGTTTATTTTCCGTTTTCTTAAGAATTATTTTAACTGCGCCTGACTGTTACGGAAAGTAGTTCGGCGTGGGAGTTTACTGGGATATAAACTTTGGACAGAGACTTGCTACGGGCCAATCAAATGTTAGGGAATTGTGTAAATATTTTTGTGCTGGAATTATAACCGTTTAACATATTTGTGTTTATATTAAAATTACAAAGAAAGTGATCCCATCGGATTTACAATCAGCTTTGTGATATTTTAGTGCTAATAGGTTTTATTTACAAAGATGTGAAAAGAAGTTATAAGGGTCTAAAATAATAATTATTTTGTTCACGGTATTGTTAAGTTTTCTGATTTGTTAATGAACCAGTTGCTAGTGGTTATATTTTTGTGTGAATGCAAGGGATTCCCGAATCGAAATTTTAACTCGAAGCCAAGTAGTTTGATTGGCCGAGCCGGTATCAGGCGAACAGATACACATTTAGACTGGGCAAATAAGCCCATTTCCCCCGTTTCATCATAATTTCGAACCATTTCCCATGTTCACCGCCTTTCAATACATTAACACTTCACGAATCAATCGGGATTTCTCGATCCTAGGACCTTTTCAGTTTCATTCAATACGAAATATAAAATCATTTAATAATAACAGCGTTCATTCGATGTCGGTGAAACTGTGTAATGGAATTCTTGTATTAAACCAACTACAGTCGGAATATGTTTAAGTGTTTGAAGTAATTTAAATATTTTTGTTTCTACATCTAATGTAGAAATTTTCTTTCTACCATCTCTATGCTAATGTAGACTTTAAGAATAAAATATTTAGAATTTCCTGTAAAAATGGTGTATCCGCGGAATATAATGATTAACATAGTCATGATTCGGACGGATTAACTATGCGTCAGCAATAATGTGGACATTTAAACAGGACTATAAATATTTTTATAAAAATGTCGTGCTTTATCGATTTGATACCAGAGTAGTTTTACTTGTGTTATAATGATACGCATATGTGAATTTTCTGCTAGAGCATGGTGCATATTATAAACAGTTTTGATAGGGATGTATGTTAAAATTACGTGCATAGACTCGTGACTTTTATAATTACATGTATGTACACTGAACGGGACCTACACATGTGTGTAGCAACTATAAAAAGGCAATAGTATTTGAGTATATAGTATTTGATTGAAACTATTACCATATTAACTGCTGAAGACTAGATTATACCAGCGACCTAGATATAGAGAATAGTAGGTTAGTGCCGTGAATGGGAAAACATATCTGGCAAGGCTCAGGAAACGGGATGGGCGAGGCTATGCCGAGCACATCCCGTTTCCGTGCCGCGCCAGATATGTTTTCCCATTCACGGCACTAACCTACTATTCTATTTATCCCGTCAACACCTACAAATGGCTGTAAAATGCAAAAATAGTATTGACTGGATATCAAAAATGTTTCACGGCACCGTGTTTCACGGCACATACGCACTGTGTTGACGGGATAAAACATGTTTATCTATGTATGTGAGAAGTATGAACCGAAATAAAGAAAACGTGGAAAAACACATGCGTCATTGACAATCTACGCCCACCACTAAGTAGACTGTACTACAGAGAAACCTCTCTAATCCGGACACCCTGGGAGATCCCCAGGGTGTCCGGCTTAAAGAGGTTTCACTGTAAATCAGGCATTTAATAATCATTCTGAGCCATAGCTGTGTGCTATGCGATCACGAACATACATTATCACCCGAGATAAATGACCAAGAAACTCATCAAAAATAAGTTCACAGGTATTTTCTTGGTGTCCGGTGTAGAGGTTCCACTGTAATATGCTCCCAGTGACAGTTGTTGAAAGGGTACCGCCATGGAACGGCGTTCAAAAACAAGCATTCACCTGCCTTGCTTGGCTCACAGTAAAATTAGTAAACTAAATGGCCGCCGGGTGCCGCTGGACCGGAAGTTCAGCCGGTCTGTCACAATTGTCGGCTGCGTCAGGTAGGTGAAAATGAAGGGTTGTGTGGTGGCATATTTCCACCATCTATTCAGCACGATACCGTGATAGCTAAGTCATCTTAGTACGCCTTATAAATCGTCTTAACTACATAAGTGTCGCCTCAAGATGACTTACTAATTGGTCAGGAATAGATACATTTGACGAAATTAATGTGTATTAAGACGACATATAGCTATCACGTTATGTGGATGGGAGAAATGTGGCTGTGACTGAAGAAATGGGGCTTATGGGTTTTGCGGCCAGTGTACATCCAGATCAGCCTGTGCATCCGCACAGTCTGATCATGACCTGCACTGTTTGCGATTCCAAAAATGCAACACATATGATGTTTTTAACGAGCAATGTGGATCGTTATTAGGCTGCAGGAGTGTGCTATTTGAGCATGTTAAGACGACTTGGAAGGTGTATTAAGACGACATAGCTATCACACTATCACGCTATGTGGACGGCAGAAATATGCCACCACAGTGGGAAAACATTTCGCAGGTCCGACATGGTCCAGAGACGAACTACCTAATCAAACCCGCTAAACGTGTCCATAAAGTAGGATCATAAAGGAGCCATGAGTGGGATTGGGGGAGGGTGTGGGGGGTGGGGGTGAACGTCTTATGTATATAAAACTATAAAATATATTTACAATGCTTCCATTTTGTCATGCCAACTGAAAGGTGATACGTTTTACCCCTCATACAACTTTAAGGATAGATGAAATAGGCAAACCTAGCGGTCATTTTTAATTTGGCGGTTATCGTTAAATCAATATGTTTTTCCTGGATGCTTAAACATGTATGCTATGTATGCTCGAAAAGCTACCATTTTCTGTTGGCTATGTGTTATAGCAATTTTCTGATTATTTCAGGAAATGCGAGAAAAGGATCCCACTTAAAGGCTGGGACGTCCCGCCGGCCTCGGATGATGGTGAGCAGATAATTATAACCATTTACCACTCTCTATATAGAGAATAGTAGGTTAGTGCCGTGAATGGGAAAAATATCTGGCAAGGCTCAGGAAACGGGATGGGCGAGGCTCTGCCGAGCACATCCCGTTTCCGTGCCGCGCCAGATATTTTTTCCCATTCACGGCACTAACCTACTATTCTATTTATCCCGTCAACACCTACACATGGCTGTAAAATGCAAAAATAGTATTGACTGGATATCAAAAATGTTTCACGGCACCGTGTTTCACGGCACATACGCACTGTGTTGACGGGATAAAACGGTTTTCGCAGTGTATATCCAGATGACGAGCCGTCTCGTCAGGATCAGGGACCCGTTTCACTAAACATCTTACGACTAAAATGTTCGTAAGTGCAAACTTATGATAGTCTGTAAATTTCACATTGACAATGATTTCTTGTAAACAATTATTGGATTTACATTTATTGAGCATATGCTGCATTGGATTTACATTTATTGAGCATAGGCTGCATATGCAGCATATGCTCAATAAATGTAAATCCATAAATTGAAATTTACAGACGATCTTAAATTTGAACTTACGAACATTTTAGTCGTAAGAAGTTTAGTGAAACGGGACCCTGCACTTTTTGCAAGTAATTTTTATATATTTTCAGAAAACAAAACACCCCCTTTTTATAAACGGACGAGCATGACAATCAATTTATGACGATTAGATTGGTCAGACAATTAGTATATCAAAATCTATTCCAATTAGTTAGACGTGAAAGTTATAAGCGGCAAACGAAACATCTCCTAAATACTGACAGATATCTACAATTAGTAACATTCTTTAAACTGGATATTTTGTAATCGTTCAGACAAAACTTCATAAAACCGATATCATGCAATTAACGTTAGTTAAATGCTTGCAAGCACAGGCGATTCTAGCGTGTCTTGGATGGTCAATTATTGTTTGTATATACATAAAACACCTTTCTAAACAATGTACACAACAATTCAAAAGTGCCCGGGTGTAAATATAATAATACTTAGAAAGGTACAAAACTCCCATTCGCCACCATTGTAACGAAAACTCACACAATGTAGACAATTGGAACTCGCCTATACAACGCATTAAAGGTGTTTTATGTATATACAAACAATAATTGACCATCCAAGACACGCTAGAATCGCCTGTGCTTGCAAGTATCATGAAACTGTGTTGTTTAATACACATTGTTTTAAAGTCACTCTTTTAAATAGTGACTTTAAAACAATGTGTATTAAATGTGCTTCCCTTCCGAGGTTATTGGAAATTACTGTGTTGTATAATATTGGACATAATCCGATATTGGATGGAAGCCAATTTCATTTATTCAATGATGGCATTAAGTTACCAGTTTAATGCATCAAATAGTTGCTCACATTCAATAAAGAAAACAATTTAACATTTGTCACGTAATCGCACAATTATATGTTACATAACAATTATAATATGGTTCAAGTTCGAATCATTTCTCACTTTTAACACATTAACAAACTATAAAGTAGTTGTTTTCCTTTTAAAAAAAGTCTGATACATATAATACAAAATGTATTATGTCATAAAATGTTTGTTGTTTATCCCGTCAACACAGTGCATATGTGCCGTGAAACACGGTGCCGTGAAACATTTTTGATATCCAGTCAATACAATTTTTGCATTTTACAGCCATTTGTAGGTGTTGACGGGATAAATAGAATAGTAGGTTAGTGCCGTGAATGGGAAAAAATATCTGGCGCGGCACGGAAACGGGATGTGCTCGGCAGAGCCTCGCCCATCCCATTTCCTGAGCCTTGCCAGATATTTTTTCACATTCACGGCACTAACCTACTATTCTCTATCTATTTTCCTTATTTCTGAACCAAGGTATATGTTGTGATCACTCATTTGAACCGTCTCGGCGAGACGGTTCAAATGAGTGGTCACAACATATACTTCTGATGAGAAATAAAGAAATTCTTGAGCCTTGCCGGATATTTTTTCCCATTCACGGCACTAACCTACTATTCTCTATATATTTGTTGATTGCAGGCATAGAAACATGGGCGAAGAGACAAGCGATGCTGGAGTCGAAAAGAGGACACAGTAAGTCCTAAGGGATTTATAACCGAGAGTGATGTGTATACGTGTTCCATTTCCTAACACTTCTATGCATATGTATTTCATCCAACACATGAAATAGTAGAAGCATATACTACTAGCATGGTCATATACATAAATTTCATCTAGACATTTAACATTTAGCAAAAACAATAATAATAACGTTATAAAAGAAGAATCCGACAAATACTTTACATATCATATAACAGCGGCATGTTTATTGGCATGCCAATATGATGTCGCCACATATTTCAGTTGTGTCCACAATGGATAAACACGTATGCACGAGAATGTCATAAGTGGCTGTAACTGGAAAAATGAGGATTATGGTATTTGCGACCAGTGTAATCCAAAATCATGTTGTCGGTCAAAAGCTCATGCGAGCTTATATTATCTGTTGCCAGTATGCCGACGTTAAATGCATCGTTTGTATTGTATTACCTTGTGAGCTATAATATAGGAATGAATGGCCTTTTTTGTGGAATTTATCGGGGTATAAACTTGGAAAAGTCGCGCTGGACGAAGGCCGGAAGGCCTCGTCCAGTATTCCCGCAACTTTTCCAAGTTTATATCCCCGATAAATTCCACAAAAAGCCCATTCATTCCTTATGATTCCAGCATTTGAAATAAATTCATCAAGAAAATGTGTTTATTTTCCGTTTTCTTAAGAATTATTTTAACTGCGCCTCACGGTTACGGAAAGTAATTCGGCGTGGGAGTTTACTGGGATATAAATTTTGGACAGAGACTTGCTACGGGCCAATCAAATGTTAGGGAATTGTGTAAATATTTTTGTGCTGGAATTATAAGATCGTATATCCGGCTTGTAAGGTGCACAATCTCATGGTTTGTCCCATATATGGAAATGCCGGGAAATGTGGAAATGTGTCCGTACTCCATTTATTGTAACACTGGTTATTGCAGCCAAGAAGCACCCTGTCGTCCTGGACTCCGAATATTACATATCGCCAAAGAATCGATGTTCAGCCTTAGATGATGCTGAACATTTTGCGAAGGACAGTCTACATCATGTATTTACTCCAAAAGAAGAACATAAAAAGAATACTCGCAATACTGTTAACGGGAAAGTGGTTTTAAAATACAAGTATACACATCTTGCACAATCTCAAGATAACGCACACACTTTTGGTATTGTAACACCGGCAGGATTTACTAAATCTACAGAGGGCGATATAACTGATAGTTTAGACCCCGGCAAAGATGAAATGAACACGTATAAACATTATAAAATAACAGGAAATAACGAAATATACCCGGAACGACGCAGCAAAAGCATGCCAGAAAGTCATTCCAAAAACAAGACTGATCAAAAAAGTTCAAATTACTACAAAATAAAACAAATTCTACGTCTGTCCAAATTTGATACACACAGTAAGTCTCGGGGTATTAATTTAGACGAGGATGAGGATGAAGGGTATTCATCGAAAACGTCCAGTGCTGAGGCAAAGGAGGGCACTGGTAGTGATTCAGAGGAAACGAGAACCGGCTTGAATAGAAAATCGTTCAGCATGGTAGATCTTTCTGAGCTTCCATCTGAAAAGGTGAAAGGCAAGGGCGATACAAGTTTGTACAGTGACGATACTAAAATAAAGTTTTCATATACGCACCAAAATCGGGAACCTTCTGTATTAAGACTGCCAGATTCAAATGTTAAATTAGGCCAGGAAACTTTATACAGACTCCGATTAGGTCGCGAAAATTCAGTAATAAACGGACATGTTCGAGAAAAGTCAGAAGACTTCACTAGATTTGGTCATGACAATTCCCATGTGATAGGAATTACTCGTGAAAAGTCTGATACATTTGGATTTGGTCGTGAACATTCCGGTATAACCGGATACAGTTATGAAAATTCACACATACGTAGACTAGGTAATGTAAACACAGTCGAAACATTGGTAGCAAAATGTGACACGCCATATAGAAAATTACACAGACATAAAGAAGAGGCAGCTACGTGTAGTACCAATTGTCTCACTCCCGATCACGTGGAGTCAACGACTGTGTATAACATAAACAACGTCAAGCCAGTAACTTTAGTGCTTAGAAAAATCAGCATTCAGAACGCAGAGGACGACATTGCGCCCAGAGTTACCTCCCTAATTCCTCCGTTAGAATTTTCTGATCAACAGGACACTATTCATAATCCACGTTCCGGATCCCGCATAGGCTCGTCACGTGCCGAATCCCGCGCTGGGTCCCGGATAGGTGTGACAGGATCGAGTGTAGGTTCATCTGTGCCACGTTCTGGGTCAGCAATGTCAGGCACCAGTTCAACAAGATCTCGTGTTAGCTCAGCAACAGACAGCTGCAGACTGCGGTCCGCTAGACAATCACCGAGACCCACACACAGACCTGTCCCCAGTCAGTCCGTTAGAAATGTGAAGGTAAACAAACCTAAGGAGGCAATATGGTCACCGTCTATGTCACATGTTTCTGTGCTGGATCGACAGGAAAGTAATTGTTGTATAGGTGATCTAATCCCAGCAATGGATAAAAGCATTTACACGAACCAGTTTACAAGAAGTAAACCATACACATGTACAGTTTCTTCAACGGATTCGCACACCAAGTTATCAGTCGATAATTCATCGGAGCCAATGGAAGAGACGAATACACCACGTGATGATGGATATATGCTACTCAAAAAGGGGCTGGACCTTCTGACAGGATCTCTAAGCCAGGTACGTATTGGCACATACATAGTATAATATACATGGTCAAATTGACGATTGCTATTTTAATTGAATTTTAAATATTGGTTGGCTTGTCTCTGAAATGTATTCAATCTTATGACGCCAGCTAAAACAAATACTTTTTTAAACTTCACAATTAGATTTGTTTCAAAACTAGTATATATAGTTGTGTCAAGTGATTAACGTGTACATGCCAAGTAGAACCTAGAAAAGTCTTATAGACAACACATTGAGTAGACCAAGGGATATGATAGGATTCATGAATTAAGTCATCTAATACATTATTTGCACAGAACCAACCCACGTTCTCCCAAGATTGACTGACTGATTGGATGCGTTTATGTCCGATCCACAATTGTGTCAGAAATAAGGAACGCTCAATTTTCTCTCGGGAACAAAGTACCTGGAACACTAACTAAAGTTATGCAACCAAATAGGGTTATAATATCTTTATTTTGTACCAAATCTGAGTATCCAATATATTAGTTGTGGGCTGTACGGGAGTTTTACAAAGTTACTGCCTGCAACTATCAATATATGTTTTACCAGTGCAGCTCCTCATAAAGGTAGACACAGATCTGATACAGATCTAAACGTTTCTCAAACTACACAACAACTGCTTCCCCTAGTCAACAGAGAATAGTGTAGACCTGGCCAGATGGTACGGAGATGGATTGATTAACTATTGGTGTTTAATTGCCTATCAACAGCTAAGGTCATTTAAGGCCGGACCACCGGGTTGGACTATCTCGTATTTAACCTGTGCATAATGAGAGAAATTCACAAAATCAGAACCGACTATTTACATAAAAATATATATTCAGCTCTGAATGTAAAATATCCTGACCTGGTGCCAGGTCCATTCCACTCCAAAGTTACTTAGCTCCAAGCCAAAAAGAAATATGATCAGCACTAATCTTATTACTTTTTAATGGGGTATAACAGGATTTAACTCTCAAGTATCAGAAGGCCGAAAATGTACACAAGGGCCAAACCATGTAAGTCGGCATTCCAGTAAGAATGAACCCCGATCGTTAAAGTACTCTTCGCGTGCTCCCGACCAACCACTCACCTGTACGGATGGATGTTACACTGGTCACAAACACAAAATAAGACATGTTTTTCTCATAGCGAGTCACGTAAACATGTTTGTATACCAGCTAGCTTGTGCCCAAATGAACAGTTTTCAAGTTGACAATGTCAACTCGAAAACAGTTCATTTGTGTACAATCTACCTGGTCTAAAATGCCTATTTTTAATGACATGCATTTCCTTCCAGTTTTATAACAAGAGACAAACACTGGTATATATATACTACTCTTTACCCATCACTAAAGGAAGCATATTGTGATTGTTTTCCTTACTTTTCCACAAGACGATTACTCATATCGCGAGTGGATAATGAAAGTCACACGCACCTACTACTTGGTCTAATCTTCATCTATATTTTCACAAATATCTCGGCAACTACTGAAGCAATTGTGATGCCACAAAGCTCAGATACATGCCGGTGTCTTCATCCTCATCACATTAGCCATTTTGATGTTACAGTGTAACCTCTCTAAACCGGACACCATGGGAGGTCCCCAGGCTGTCCGGTTTAGAGAGGTTCCATTGTAAAACAGACAAACAACTACTCCAAGACACGCGTGGGTGCTTTGCGATCATTAACAGACATAATCAGCGGAGATAAATGGCAATTAACCCGACTACAATTAAGTAGAACTAACTATTATTTGTGTCCGGTTTAGAGGGGTTCGACTGTATTTTCAAGAAAATATTCTTGTACTAGCTTACAAATGGCTAAAACCATTATAATAAAATTGTTCCAGTACATGTACAGTGGAACCTCTCTAAACCGGACACCAATAAAACACATGTGATGAGTTTCTTGGTCATTTATCTCATGTGATAATGTCTGTTCGTGATCACATAGCACACAGCTATGGCTCAGAATGATCAAATTCCTGCTTTACAGTGAAACCTCTCTAAGCCGGACACCAGGGGTTTCACTGTACTTGCAGATATATTTAGGAAAATGTAGGTGGAAACAGCCCCCAAAAGCAGGAAGATGTGACATACATTGCTTGCCATAAAGTTGGGAATTCTATCGACAGGTGTGGTTTTATGACATTGCCAATATTGCTTGCTGCCTAATTACCTTGCACAAGGAATAATATAAATTTAAATGCGGTTCCACGGGTTTTTGTATTTTTAATATTTCCCAACTGATTTCACTCCTTTCTTTGCAGATATATATACACAGCAGTGTTTGTTTGTGTTTAACGGCCTATCAACAGCTCAGGTCATTTAAGGCCGGGCCAATGGGTTCGATCCCGTATTCAACCAGTTGCATGGAGGGGAAATCTACTCAGCAGTGACATCTGTTGGGAAATATTAAAAACACAGAAAACCGTGGAATCACATTATTTACTAGTATATAGGCTGGCATTTTCCAGCAGTCTGGGAAGAGTCAGTATTTTGGCCATCTACGTTACACCACAGCCTCTGTACAGTTGGAAATAACTTTTGTAAGCATGGTATGAAGTATTCTTGATGAAAGCAAGTTTGTGGAAGAGTAAGATAACAATAATCCTGCTTATCTGGATCATAATATTTATTGTGACTGTGACTGGAGAATTGGGTATCGCCTTTATAACCAGCATTGTCCCAGATCAGCATGCACAGTCTGGTCAGGGATTTCACTGTCTGACATTTAGTCAATGAAACACTTGCTTTCAACAATCTGGTCCCGGTTGCTCAAAACCCTTTCACTGGAAAGGATTTTGATATGTTAATTATCCAACCAATCCAATCGTCACAAAATTATTTTCAGACTAGTCCATTTATGAAAATGGGGTGTTTTTCTTCTCAAAAATAGGAAAATTACTTGCAAAAAGTGCAGATCCTGATGAGACGGCTCGTCACGAGCCGGCTCATCTGGATCTACACTTTTTGCCAATACCACTATACAGGCCTGTGGTGTTGAAAGGGTTAATATTCTGTGTTAAGGATTTAACAATCATTATCCGTTAAGCGAACAGAAGTTTTGAGCAACTGGACCCAGACTGCATGAGTATACTAGAAGATTAGGCGTTTCAAGGTGAATGTGAATGGGTTTTACGTCCCAGCAATAGCTACGATCATGTAGGGACGGGGTAGTAGTTTCAAACACTGGCTGCCGATGCCATAAGCCTGATTTCTCCAGTCACAATCACCTATACAGTATACATGTACACATATAGCGTGTTATTAATTCGAATGACAGAATAGCTCCTGCTTACCTACTAATACGTCATCACAAAATGGGACATTGTGAATTTGAGACATGCCATGTGATTTTGTACCTTCGGACATCTGGGTAATTTCATGAAATATGTTTACAAAATTTACAATAATTTCCGTAAATGGCGTCGAAAGTTGTCAACTTGTGACTTTATTTATGAAAAGTATTGTAAATTTTGTAAACGTATTTAATGAAATTACGCAGATGTCAGAAGGTACAAAATCACACAGTGTGTCTCATTTTAAAAGCACCATGCATATGTATCACATACTAAATGTTAATAAGGAGGGTGTGCTGGTTGATCAGGGGCTATACTATTTGAAATATTTGCGACCGTTACTAGAGAAACCAGACTTGTGACATTTGCAGCCAGTGTAGCTCCTGTACGGGTAGCACACTCCTGCAACCCGATAAAGGACTAACTTTGTTTAACCTTTCCTGGGTATGGATTCTTTTTTAAATATTTTAATTTTATTTTTGTTATTTCTCACTGAAAGCATATGTTGTGACCACTCATTTGAACCATCTCGACGAGACGGTTCAAATGGTGGTCACGACATATATTTCTTAGCTCATATAAAGAAAATATTAGGATCTTCCACAAACAAAATGGCGTATCCTCTGCAGGAAATGGGTTAAAACATACTAATATCTGTTGTTTCACTGACTGAATTTCAAACAGGGCAAAGCCTGATCAGACTGCGTAGATGTGCAGGCTGGTCGGGTTCTACACTGGTTGTAAATACCATACATGCTGATGTGCCCCATTTCTCCAGTCACAGTCACATCTTGCCATGGCGAGAAATAACTATCTCCTTAATTAACAAACATCCCATTACTAATACATGTAAATGCACTACTAGTTTTATAGCAACCTACCAATACAGCCAGATACACTATTAACTGGTCAGAGACACAATGAACGTACAAGGCTAATAAACACAATGAATTTTTAATGAGTAAATTCCCCTTGGGTCTATAAAAAGGCCAAAGGTGGAAGGAACTTTTACCAGGTATCAAAAACGAATTCCCACCCTTAACTCTGCCTGCTAGCGGTGAAAATAACAGCCAACAAATTTGTAGTATTTTTCTTATTTCTCTCTGTATAAATATGTCTTGGAATTTCATTGGAATTGAGTCAGTCCTCCGGACTCAATTCTAATAAAGTTCTAAGACATATTCATGATATTTACTGGGAGAAATCAAAGAAAATATAATGAATTGTTGTCTGCTATTTTTGAACTATTTATAGCCCACAAATTTCCCAGCATGCAGAGATGCATTTAATTAAACTAAATATAAGGAACATTTCACAATTTTGATACCACAAGGCAAGGACGTACATGTAATATACAAATGTGTCTTGTTGTCTATGTGCAGAGCAATTGTTTGTAAACAGCTGGTTTGGTGATAGGATGGTATAATGTACTGTTTGGGCATGCACAAAATAAAAATAAACAACAAGATTTGTCAGAAGACAACGAAGCTCGCCTGTTGGCAGCCTCGTTGGCACAGTTGCATAAAAAACATGAATATTATATAACTTGACCTTGGGTTAAGGGGTGTGCGGTGGACCTTGACATTGGGGTCAGTGGTGCAAGGTGGGTCGTGGGTTTGCTATAGCATACTATAGCATATTAAGATGAATGCATGTATGAAATATCAATGCGCTCCCTGAAAACAGAAGTAAAACAAAATTTAACCCAACTTTAAGTTTATGAACGCACTAAGTTGGTGATTTTCTACAGCATGATAGCTATGCACATGAGGAATGCATGTATGAATGTGCTAAGTTTGTGTCCTTCACCTTGGGGAAAGAGGTGGGGGGGGGGTCATGGATTTTCTGTAGCACAATAGAGGATCATCACATGAATGCATGTATGAAATATCAAAGCGTTCCTTGTAAAGAAACAGAAGTTACACATTTACCCCAAAGTTAAGTTTATGAAATTGCTAAGTTTGTGACCTTGACCTTGGGGTAAGGGTTGGGTCGTGGGTTGTGGATTTGCTACAGCATGCTAGAGGGTCATCTGAGGAATGCATGTATGAAATATCAAGGCGTTCCATGAAAGGAAACAGATGTTATAAGACATTTACCCCAAAGTTAAGTTTATGAATATGCTAAGTGTGTGACCTTGACCTTGGGGTAAGGGGTGGGCGGTGGATCATGGATTTGTCAAGGCGTTCCATGAAAGGAAACAGATGTTATAAGACATTTACCCCAAAGTTAAGTTTATGAATATGCTAAGTGTGTGACCTTGACCTTGGGGTAAGGGGTGGGCGGTGGATCATGGATTTGCGATAGCACGATAGGGTATCATCAGATGAGTGCATGTATGAAATATCAAGGCGTTCCATGAAAGGAAACAGATGGTATATAAGACATTTACCCCAACGTTAAGTTTATGAATGTGCTAAGTTTGTGACATTGACCTGGGGGAAAGGGGTGGGAGGTGGGTCATGGATTTGCTATAGTACGATAGAGTATCATCAGATGAATGCATGTATGAACTATGAAGGTATTCCCTGTAAATAAACAGAAGTTACACAACATTTACCCCAACGTTAAGTTTATGAATGTGCTAAGTTTGTGACCTTGACCTTGGGGTAAGGGTTGGGTGGTGAGTCGTGGATTTGCTACAGCATGATAGTGGGTCATCTGAGGAATACATGTATGAAATATCAAGGCGTTCCATGAAAGAAAACAGATGTTATAAGACATTTACCCCAACGTTAAGTTTATGAATGTGCTAAGTTTGTGACCTTGACCTTGGGGTAAGGGATGGGCGGTGCGTCATGGATTTGCTATAGCACGATAGAGTATCATCAGATGAATCCATGTATGAAATATGAAGGCGTTCCCTGTAAAGAAACAGAAGTTACACAACATTTACCCCAACGCTAAATTTATGAACATGCTAAGTTTGTGACCTTGACCTTGGGGTAAGGGTTTTGTGGTGGATCGTGGATTTGCTACAGCATGATAGAGGGTCATCATATGAATGCATGTATGAAATATGAAGACATTCCCTGTAAATAAACAGAAGTTACACAACATTACCCCAACGTTAAGTTTATGAACATGCTAAGTTTGTAACCTTGACCCTGGGGTAAGGGTTGGGTGGTGGGTCATGGATTTGCTACAGCATGATAGAGGGTCATCTGAGGAATGCATGTATGAAATATCAAGGCGTTCCATGAAAGGAAACAGATGTTATAAGAAAATTACCCCAACGTTAAGTTTATGAATGTGCTAAGTTGGTGACCTTGACCATGGGGTAAGGGTTGGGTGGTGGGTCATGGATTTGCTACAGCATGATAGAGGGTCATCTGAGGAATGCATGTATGAAATATCAAGGCGTTCCATGAAAGGAAACAGATGTTATAAGAAATTTACCCAACGTTAAGTTTATGAATGTGCTAAGTTTGTGACCTTGACCTTGGGGTTGGGTTGTGGGTCATGGATTTGCTACAGCATGATAGAGGGTCATTTGAGGTATGAAATAACAAGGTGTTCCATGAAAGGAAACAGAAGTTATAAGACATTTACCCCAACGTTAAGTTTGTGGACGACGCCGACGACGCCGACGACGCCGGGTGTATGCCATAAGCTCTTCTGCACTTCGTACAGGCGAGCTAAAAATAAGAGTGCCAAAGGTCACAATTTACGCCTGTCGAAGCATTGTCAGTAAACATGGGGAGATAACTAATTTAACCCTTTCAACATCACATGCCTGTATAATGGCATTGGCGAACAGTGTAGATCTCATCAGGATCTGCAGTTTTTGCAAGTACTCTTTATATTTTTGAGAGCAAACACACCCCCTTTTCATAAATGGACTCGTCTGAAAATCATTTTGTGACGATTGGATTGTTTGCAAAATTAACATATCAAAATCAAATTTCCAGTTACTTAGGGGTGAAAGGGTTAACATTATAAAATCAACACCGTGATTCTTGCCATGGTAAACGTGTATACACAACAAGATTTCAAGAACTTGGGGGACAAGCTGTGCCTGCCGTCAAACGGGCATATGAAAAACCAGATTTGTCAGTAAGCCAGGCTTGGGCCCATGTGCCCCTAAATATGTAAGGCAATAGAAGTTAATAGATGTTAAGTTTTGTAAAAATACTAAGTATTTGACATTGACCTTGGGATCAGGGTCGGGGGGGGGGGGGGTGGGCTGGACGGTCGTGGATTTGGCGCAGCATGGTAGTAGAGCCTTACAGGAATGCATGTGTGAAACAATAAGCATTTTAGATGAAGGAAATAGAAGTTATAACATATTTCCTCCGACGTTAAGTTTTGTAAAGAGACTACCGTAAGTATTTGTCCTTGACCTTGGGATCAGTGGGGGTTGGACGGCCATGGTTTTGGCCCAGCATGGTAGTAGAGCCTTACAGGAATGCATGTGTGAAATATTAAGCATATTAGAAGAAGGAAATAGAAGTTATAACATATTTCTCTGATGTTAAGTTTAGTGACGGACGGACAGACGGACGGACGCACACATGGACGGACGGACGGACGGACAACCTGACTCCAGTATACCCCCACAACTCGTTGCGGGGGGGGGGGGGGGTATAATAAGTTAAATCTAATTGTGATAACCTGATTTATGTTTGTTTTTATTGTGTAAATTAGTGTTTAACGGCCTATCAACAGCTAAGGTCATGTAAGGCCGGGCAAACGTGTTCAATCCCATTTTAACCTGTTGCATTGGGCCATTCATTCCTATATTAATTGAGACTGTACTGATCACCCAGAAAGTTTTCTGTAGCTGTCTCATTTGCATATTTATTACACTAGTGTATTATGATTTTTATTATAGGAATGAATGGCCTTTTTTGTGGAATTTATCGGGGTATAAACTTGGAAAAGTCGCGGGAATACTGGACGAAGGCTGGAAGGCCTCGTCCAGTATTCCCGCGACTTTTCCAAGTTTATATCCCCGAGAAATTCAACAAAAAGGCCATTCATTCCTTATAATTCCAGCATTTGAAATAAATTCATCAAGAAAATGTGTTTATTTTCTGTTTTCTTAAGAATTATTTTAACTGCGCCTGACGGTTACCGAAAGTAGTTCGGCGTGGGAGTTTACTGGGATATAAATTTTGGACAGAGACTTGCTACGGACCAATCAAATGTTAGGGAATTGTGTAAATATTTTTGTGCTGGAATTATTATACTGTGTTATTAACCCTTAGACCGCTATCTTATTTGTTTTTGCCGTCTGCTGTTTGTTTTCTATTTTCCATTTTTATCATCAAAAACATGCTTTGGCAGCACTTTAGAATAATTTACAACATGCTTTGACAGCACTTCAGAATCATTTCAATTGAAAATGATTCTGAAGTGCTGTCAAACCATGTTTTTATTGAGAAATAAGGCAAGATATAAAAGCAACAGCAGATGACAATTGTTGTGAGTAGCGGTCTAAGGGTTAAACTGTGAAAGCCTATTTTATGCAATAATTGAACATAATTATTATATACAGATATACATTGAAAGTGTATGTTTCATGACCAGTTAATAAATGGGGTATCTGGGTCCAATCACACATGTATAGCCATTAGTCAAGTTTTCTCACAGCCTTGGCGATAATTTACAGCCATATTCTCCGCCTTAGATAGACAATTCATCTTAGCAGTAGATGTATATTTATACCAGTAGCTTAATTACTTAACCCTTTCAACACCACAGGCCTGTATAGTGGTATTGGCAAAAAGTGTAGATCCAGATGAGCCGGCTCGTAAAATCTACACTTTTTACAAGTAATTTTCATACTTTTAAGAACAAAAACACCCCCTTTTCATATCAAAATTCATTCCAGTTACTTGGGGGTGAAAGAGTTATAAAGCGGGAACCGAAATTGTCGTCTGCTGTTGTTTGATATTTTGTATTCTTTCTCAATTAAAACATGCTTTGACAGCACTTGAGAATAATTTCCATTGGAAATGACTCTCAAGTGCTGTCAAACCATGTTTTTATTGAAAAAGAAGACAATATATAAAACAACAGCAGACGACATTTTTCGTTTCTCTCATCCTAAGGGTTAGTGAGCACATTTAGCCTAATTCTGCACTTCTAACTTCTCTCCTCAGCAATCCACCTTAGGACCGCCCCCCTTCCGCCCTAACCAGTCACGCCACCCACTAATACAAAATGTCACTGTAATCACGGACCAGGGGCGACCCCCGCAGGAGCCTTACCCATTTTACGTGAGTATTCCCACAGGGGCATAAATCGTAGTTGCAATGGTAAAACAGTTACAATTCCCCTAATTATGTTTAGAAACCAGCAAAAAATGAAAATATAAAAATATACCTGAAACCGTAACCCTTAGAATGCTGGAAACGAAAAGTGTCGTCTGCTGTTGCTTAATATTTTGCCTTTTTTTCTCAACATGATTTGACAGCACTTTAGAATCATTTCCATTCGAAATGATTATAAAGTGCTGTCAAAACGTGTTTTATATGAGATAAATGGAAAATATAACAGCAGACGACACAATTTAATTCAGCAGTGTAAGAGTTAAAACTGTCAGTAAATGCTTATATTAGTCAAGAATATCAGGCAGGACATGGTCATTATACATTATACATTATACATGACCATGTCCTGCCTGATATTCTTGACTAATATAATACTAATTATATGTATAGTCGACATTTAACCCTTATAATGGCTGCACATGACAAATGCCGTCTGCTGTTGTTATTTATTTTGAGTTCTTTGTCAATAAAAACATTGTTTGACAGCACTTTACAATCATTTCCACTGGAAATGGAAATGATTGTGAAGTGCTGTCAAAGCAAGTGTGATGAGAAGAATGGAAACTATAAAATAAACAGTAGATGGCAAGATTTAATTTAGCAGTGTAAGGGTTCAAGATGGTACCGCATTTGGCATTTCAGCATAAATTTAACTGACTTTTTGCTGGTTTCTAAACATAATTATGGGAGATATGCCTTTACTGACCCTTTTTCAGGGTTATTTTTATTACTCTGATTGTTTGCTACTTTTCACATACATTGTAATTATTTTACCAAGCCAACCACCTGTGAGCCCAGTAATAACATGAATTTATCATGCTGTGCTTGTGAGTCACAAATTGCTGACAGGGAATGTCATGAATTTCCTTTTCCTGTTTGGCTGAAGTATTTTCATTCAGTCATGTATGTATATGTCTATGAGACATGGGGAAAAGGGTATATTGCCTTTTCTATGTGTCTAGTATGTGTCGTATCTACTAGCATGTTTGAATTTATTATCACTTGATCATGCTATTAAATATAAATTATTAAATAAACAAGGGCATCGTTATCACTTAGCTAATCACCTGGCTGAGAGCCTTGATAATAAAATGAACATGTCCTCAGTGACATTGACCTTCAAACTGGACACCAAGTAATCATTGATGTGTTCAAGTTTGATGGGTTTATAACAATAATGCATGTTCATGATTGCAGAACACACAGATACATCTTGCAGTGTTCATATACCAGAAATGCAGAGTAACTTCTCCAAATCAGACACCCTGGGATTGTATTCACTAATTTGTAAACATTATAGAGCCTGATCAGACCAAGTGGATGTGCCGTCTGATCTGGAGCTACACTGGTGACAACAGCAGTAAGCCCAGTTGTATCATGAATCACTGCATATGAACAAAAAGATTTACTAATACCTCCACTGTCAAATCTCAAATTGGCTGAAATTGACAAATAGGCAATTTTGTATGTGCAAATTGTTGTTGATAATTGGCAATACAAGCATTTTCCACATGTGCTTTGAAGGTGAAAGTGAACGAGTTTTAGTGTCCCAGCAACAGTTAAGGTCATATTAAGATTGGACCACAGTTTAAAGTCTCATCCAACAGACCAGTGGGATGGAAACACAAGTCCAGTAATGACATATCCCCTAGGCCACAGCCCATCCCTACATGTGATTTGAAAGTCTCACAAACGTTTCTTGAAATTTATTGTAAAATTCATGAACGATGAGAGCTCCAGATAATCTTTGTGTCTACATCTCCTTATTTTAAATTCAAAGCATATTTTATTGTTTTCAAATGAATTCAATTATTGTATATATCGCCTGCTTTTCCGATATAAAATAGGGAATACATGAGCAAAAAATAAACAATGTTGAAAATTCATTTCATTGAGCTAATAAAAGCAAATGGTGTTTTTTCAGCTAAATGAAATGAATTTTCAACTTTATAATTAGAGCATTTTCATTCATCAGTTTGAAAATCAATGAGTATTTTTAAATTATTTTGTACTCCTATATTTGAAAAGCAATGTGTATGCATCTTATCTGGAGCTCTGCATTAATGAAATTAGAGAAAAAAATACAGATCAGTGAAGGGGAATTACCAAAACCGTGACTCACATCAGTTTTATTTTTCGACACAATAATTAGGCGTCTAGTTGAAAGAGATCTTAACTCTGTAATGTTGACTAATACAGCCATTATAGCTTATACAGATGTCGTCAATGGGATAACAGAATAGATCTACATATTTCTTAAAGCCTGTCTAATAATGGGTTGGCAAAACGGGTTAAACACACCACGGTCACCCAGGTTGACCGGTTTAGAGAGGTCGCACTGTAATAGGAACACTTCAATATATCATTGTGGGCTTTACTTCAGACATCAATTTAATACAGTGAAACCAACCGTAATTAAATGCATCAACGTTTACTGTTTGTTTGTTTGTTTATTAGTGTTCAACGGCCTATCAACAGCTAAGGTCATGTAAGGCCGGGCAAATGGGTTCGATCCCAATTTAACCTGCTGCATTGGGGGGAAAATCCCAAAATCAGAACGGAATATTTACATCGAGAACAAATATATCCAGCCCTGAAATTAGAATAACCTGACCTGGTGCCAGGTCCATACCACACCAAAGTCACTTGGCCCCTTCCCCTAAAATAGGATTACGAATATCGTAATACTCACATAAGGGGTATAACCAGATTCAACTGTCACATACAAAATGCCAAAGACGTATGTGAGGGCCAAACCAGGTCTCCAGTCGGGATTCCGGTAAGGATGAACCCCGATCGTTAAATTACCCATCGCGTGCTCCTGGCAGCAACTATGTCACTTCAGTGAATTTTGAACAGCGTAGGCCCTGATCAGACTGCGCGAATGTGCAGTTTGATCTCGGTCTATGCTCGTTGCAAGCAACTTAAAGTCCCTTTTAGTTCCTTTCCTTAGCCTGCGTCCCAACTGTGATACATTTTGTAATGCTCCCCGAGCAAAGGGGCTTATTGCGTTTTTAACCAGTCTAGCTCGTGATCATCTAGACACACATTGTGGTCAAATATTATCAAAATCTGTGAAGTGGTTCATTCATATTGTATGTACGGTATGTATGTGGAATAATGCTATATCCCCTCCAAATCCAGTTGCTGAATTAATTTGTGTCGTCTGCAATGGAAATGATTCTAAAATGCTGCCAAACCATGTTTGAGAAAAGACAAAATATGAATTATCAGCAGACGACTATTTTCGGTTCCCGCATTCTAAGGGTTAATATAACCAAAGTTTACTATTTCTATGAATGAGCTAGCTGATCTGGAGCTACATAAATATGACTGAAACAGCATATATTGTGTCATGTCTTGCCATGAAGAAAATTATGTTGCCAAACAAAGATTTGGACAAAATACCAATCTGAACTATAATCATGATCATAAGCCATTATTTGGCAGAGAAAATTAGTCTCATTATGCACCATTGAATATATATCGATTGTGTATAGTTTTTCTCTGTCTAACATATGGAGCAGAAGGAAAACTATGGTTAACCATTAGAATGCATGAACCGAAAATTGTCGTCTGCTGTTGATTCATATTTTGTCTTTTCTGACAGTAAAACTTGATTTAATTCAGCACTGTAAGGGTTAAGAGATAGGAAGCAAACTTTCTTGCGGTATCTCATAATATCTAGCTGGCTATTATCGAACATATGTTTTGTCCTAACTTTTTGTAACAACACACACAATAGAAACCATATACTCTCTAAACTGGACACCTCGACATGGACCGACGGACAATCTGACTCCTATATACACCCCTTAACCCTTTCACCATCACAGGCCTGCAGAGTGGTATTGGCAAACAGTGTATATCCAGTAGCCTATTTCATCAACATTGCAAAGTATACTTTACTAGCAAAGTATACTTTGAGGGAGAAATTTTCAATTTTATGATAAATTTATTAATTTTTATTATACTGAATTTATTACATTATCACAGCCAATTTGGCTGTGATAATGTAATAAATTCAGTATAATAATTCTGCATACTTTTAATCATGAAATATATGCATTTGTTAGTTCTATATGAAATAATGCATTTCAGGAAAAATAAATGATTACTCCCTCAAAGTATACTTTGCTAGTAAAGTATACTTTGCAATGTTGATGAAATAGGCTACAGATAAGCCGGCTCGTGACGTACCGTCTCATTAGGATCTGCACTTTTGCAAATACATGTATTTCATATTTTTGAGAACAAAAACACACCCTTTTCATAAATGGACTACCGGTAGTCTCAAAATCATTTTGTGACCATTGGATTGGTTGCAAAATTAACAAATCAAATTCCATTCCAGTTAATTAGGGGTGAAAGGGTTAAACTCTGTTTGTGGGGGTATAAAAAGAAACAAATATTTAATATTTTTAGTCAGAAAAATTGTGCATCCTCAGTATGAAAATGGTTAAATTCACTCATACACATTTCTAATCTCTGTGGTATATTCATATCTGCACCGAGTTAGCAACACAATTCCTATACTGTGTACAATAATCTGTTATTGATAATTAACACATTGATAATTAGCATTTTTCAAACCATTCATGCTTTTGTTTGGTGTTTACAATTTATATGATACCCAACAATGTCTGTGTACTTGCTATTGTTTAGTAACTCAACAAATGGACTTCTGTACAATAAGAGGTCATAAGTGTTTGTTATTTTATTTTTTGACAGTCATGCCAAAACACGTTCTATGGAACAAGTCATGGAGTAAAACAAAAGGGAATTTTCATACATGTACATTTGTATATGCAAGTGGCTGACAAAAAAATACTAGTTAAACGTACATGATTATATCAGAGACATCATCTTAACCCTTAGAATGCGGGAACCGAAAATAGTCGTCGGCTGATAATTCATATTTTGTCTTTTCTCTCAGTAAAAACATGGTTTGGCAGCATTTTAGAATCATTTCCATTGAAGTGCTGCCAAATCAAGTTTTTGATGAGAAAAATGGAAAAATAAAACATTTTCAGCAGACGACACAAATTAATTCAGCATTGTAAGGGTTAAGACATTTTCTGGCAAAATAAACATTCATTCAACATTACCCCACATATTGATGGCATTATTATACATTTTATATCAGACATAAATTTCCACACTGATATCAGGGGCGATAACCGTGTTTCCTTAAAATGTTACTGGATATTACTATTTATTCTCTGTATTTATTTTTTGATGTGCAATGATCATAATTTATAATCTGTCGAAAATATTATTTTTTAATGCGACTCATTTAATTAGTATAAATAATTAAAAACTATCATGCCTCATTTGCATATGAAAATAGCGCGATACCAGCGTGAGTCACTATCAGTAAAATAAATATTACCAAATGATTATATCTGTATAGCGGGCACTCGTAAAAGTTTTAGGACTGGTGGAGGGACACAATTATACACTTATTTAATTCCTATAAAGAACAGTTTGTGCCTACTGAGTGGGCATGTACCTTTAACATTTTATTTGAAACATAATAAATGTGAAAGTGCCTAATAATAATTATGCTGAACCCTTTCAACACTACAGATCTCAATTATAATGTTTGCAAACAGTGTAGATCCATATGAGCCGGCTCGTAACGAGCCGTCTCATCTGGATCTACACAATTTGCGGATATTTTCTTATTTCTAAAATCAATACCCCGTTCTGATAAAACCATTTAAATTTTGTTGTTTGTGGATTAATATTCCCTCACCGATAGCCACAGAGAATATAGCGTTACTACATGTCTGTATGTCCATACTACATACGTATGTATGTACATGCGCACGTATGTACGCATATACATACGGTAGGAACACATTTCATTTCTTAATAACTTATGAGCCACTTCACCAATTTCAATAAGATTTGGCCCAATGTGTGTCTCGGGATGGTGCTTTGTTTCACATACACCTCACGTCTGAACACTCAAGGTTACTGAGAACTTATAATTTATGTTCAGTTTAATATAATGTCTGCCAGCAAGGGGATTGGCTTGGTGATAACGAGCCCATGCTTTTTTATTTTTTTTTCTATTTGTCTCCTCAAAATGTTTGAGCAGTAATTTAAATTGGAATGATAATAGACTACTGGAGAATATAAAGCGACAGCAAACGACAATTCTATGGGTCTATCGTGCATTTTAAGGGCATTAACCCTTAGACCGCTGAATAAAATGTTGTCGTCTGCTGTTTATTTTCTATTTTCCATTTTTTCTCATAAAAAAACATGCTTTGACAGCACTTTATAATCATTTCAACTGGAAATGATTCTAAAGTGCTATCAAACCATATTTTTTATTGAGAAAGAAGGCAAAATATAAAACAGCAGCAGACGACAATTTTCGTTCCCAGCATTCTAAAAGTTAAAACGTTTTCTGTAAATATATGGCTTCTTGTACAGTAAGAAACTTGAAGTTGTTGTATGAAAACATGTTTCAAATATTAAAATGTTTCAAGGAATTTAGAATTACCTCCATCGTTGCATCTCCCTATTTAGCCGATATTGATTTAGAAAAAAATACATTATTTCTTGGAAACAATGTCAGAAGTTGACAAAAATTCAAAGCACATGCGGAATTGAATTTCGCATGTGCTCTGAATTGTTGACATCATTTACAACAAATACTGATTTTTTTCTTCAAAATTTCAACTTTCGCCTCCATTTACCAAAATTATTGGCGACTGAAAATCAATATCAGGAAAATTGGCAATTCTGCAAGGGAAGTAACTGCAGCATGTGTATCAATTTTAACCCTTACACTGCTGAATTAAATTTTGTTGTCTGCTTTTCATGTTCTATGTCCCAATTGTTTCCATCAAAAACATGGTTGGACAGCACTTGAGAATCATTTCCAACGGAAATGTTTCTAAAGTGCTGTCAGTCAACCATGTTTTCATTGAGAAAATGACACAATATGAAGAAAAAAAAACAGCAGACATCAATTTACATTCCATTACATTTCCCACATTCTATAAAGGATTATCACACAACTGACCGAATGTTTCAGAGTCCAGTGCATGATGGGAAACTGAAGGTCAAGACTACTCCCAGGACACAGTCAGATAAAGGGTCAGTATTGGACAGGTAAATGGCAGTGCCAGAGATCAAAATATGAGACACGCCATGCGATTTTGTTCCAAAGAACATGTGCGATTTTTCATGAAATACATTTACAGCAACTTGTAAATGACGTTGGAAAGATGACAGAAGTTTCATAGTAAATGCGGAATTGAATGCCATTAACATTTCGCCAACTTTCGACGAAACCTATCGTAAATTTTGTAAATAATTTTGATGAAATATTGCACATGTTCTTCGGTACAAAATCACATAGCGTGCCTTATATATGCCACCAAATGTTTCGGGTTTTACATCCATACAACCAGTAGCCTATTTCACCAACATTGCAAAGTATACTTATCTAGCAAATTATACTTTGAGGGAGAAATTTTCAATTTAAGGAGAAATTTATTAATTGTTATTATACTGAATTTATTACATTATCACAGCCAAATTGGCTGTGATAATGTAATAAATTCAGTATAATAATTCTGCATACTTTTAATCATCAAATATATGCAGTTGTTAGTTCTATATGAAATAATGCATTTCAGGAAAAATAAATGATTACTCCCTCAAAGTATACGTTGCTAGAAAAGTATACTTTGCAATGTTGGTGAAATCGGCTACAGATGTCACAGGGCAAGCCAAATGCGCACTGGCTCGGAATCGAACTGGAGATCTGGTTTACCGTACCATCCCTCGGTTACGTACCGTGACCTACTCCCTCGCAATTTTCAATACAAATCTACAATTAAATATACGCAAAGATGTTTTCACTATAAATCCATTTGATCACTTTCTCAGCATATCTGCCTTTAACCCTTAGAATGCTGGACACGAAAATTGTTGTCTGCAGTTGCTATATATTTTGCCTTCTTTCTCGATAAAACCATGGTGCTGTCAAAGCATGTTATTGACGAGAAGATTTAGAATAGAAAATAAACAGAAAATGTAACGCTTTCAACACTACAGACCAGTATTTGCAAATAGTGTAGATCCTGATGAGCTGGCTCGTGACGAGCCGTCTCATCAGGTTCTGCACTTTTTGCAAGTAATGTTCATATTTTGTAGAAAAAAAAACACATTTTAGAAATGGACTATTTTGTGACAATTGGATTGGTCAGTAAACTAACATATCAAAATCCATTCCAGTTACTTAGGGGTGAAAGAGTTAATTCATTAGTTCAAGGGTTAAGATATGTGTCCCCTCGAAACCTGTCATTTCATACTCTGAACATTCTATTCATGGTCTGTCCATCTCTTGCAGTTCACGACACACCCCCATGGTGAGTGAGAAGGCAACACAGAAGAAGCTGAAAGAAGCCTTTAGCAAATTCTACCAGAACCGTCCAAAAGACATCGGCAAGGAGTTCCGACGCATGCAGACCACGTGGAATGCATAGCAATGTGGAAAGCACAGCAGACATAGGACAATGTTTACGAGCCTTGTTAAGAAAAGTGTTCTTGCAACAGGTGGTTCTGTGTATTCACTGACCAAACAAGCACCACGAGACACACGATAGACTTAGGACAATGTTTAGGAAGGAGACCTGTAGCCTATTTCACCAACATTGCAAAGTATACTTATCTAGCAAAGTATACTTTGAGGGAGAAATTTTCAATTTTAGGATAAATTAATTATTTTTTATTATACTGAATTTATTACATTATCACAGCCAATTTGGCTGTGATAATGTAATAAATTCAGTATAATAATTCTGCATAGTTTTAATCATCAAATATATGCAGTGGTCAGTTCTATATGAAATAATGCATTTCGGGAAAAATAAATGATTACTCCCTCAAAGTATACTTTGGTAGATAAGTATACTTTGCAATTTTGATGAAATCGGCTACTGTTAACAAGAGTGTCTTTGCAACAGGTGCTTTTAAAATACGACCCCCAGGTTAATAAAAGAGGCATTGAAACCAGTCCCTGTGCAGATCAGCTGTGCATGCATACTCGGGACATCAGGATTGCTTATCGCTATTCCATCTCCTTTATAGCAGAGTTGATGAATATATCTGACGAATATTCTCCCAATCCAAATTGTTTTACATTTGTAAAGCATGCAGTTTGAGAGCATAGAAAAAGCTGCCACAAGTGCCAGACGTTTTGCTATTTATTCAGTATACATGTATATGGATATCCTTAAATCGATCTTTCAATTTTTGGATAACATAATTCGATTTTTGGATAGCCATAATTCGATTTTTGATATCCATGATTTGATTTTTGGATCAAGCAGTTTGATTGGCCAAGACTGAGCACAGCTTTAGAGTAAATATTTCAAGAGCATAGTCAGATGTATTACACATTATTCTTACATTTCAGCCAGTAGTTTACAGAAATCTAATTACACCACTTGGCAGCAGTACTTTACACCACTCTCGTGTTTACCATATATGGAGAAATGACGTCGGTAACGTTGCAATGTCATATTTCCTTCGACCAATCAAATCATGTTCTCGGAAACATCCTCTGAATCGCAAGATAGTCGCCGTCACTACGGCCTCTTCCGGAAATTAATTTGCACAACTCTTGGCCATATCTTACGCTATATTTGCTTTGTTTTATAAAGTAGCATGTGTGAAATGTAAGAAAATGTTTTTTAACCAGGTGAGCTGATTATCTTGAAATAATGCTTTTGTGATTGGGTCCTACCGCTAAAAAAACTCTGTTCGCTATTCTCACTCGTTTGTTTAGCTTAAGAACTCAATCACTTGTGCATTATTTCACAATTATCAGCTCACCTGGCTACATAAACCATTTACAGTAGAACCTCTGTAAACCGGACATTATTTGTACCCATGTGTGAGCAATTTTGATGGGTTTCAGTTATTTATCGCCGATGGCACCGTCTGTTCTTGATCGCATAGCACTGACACATGCCTTAGAGTGGCCACATCCCTTGTTTCACTAAACTTTGTATGACTAAAATGTTTGTAAGTGCAAAAGTATGATAAGGTGAATTTTAAATTCACCTTAACAATGTTTTCCTGTAAACTATTGTTAGATTTACATTTATTGAGCATAGGCTGCATATGCAGCCTATGGTCAATAAATGTAAATCCATCAATTGAAATTTCCAGATGATTCTAAATTTACGAACATTTTAGTCGTATGAAGTTTAGTGAAACGGCCCCCTGGTGCGGTGTCAGACTATGCTTTAGGAGTTTTAATATGTGGTTGTGACTGGGGAAATGAGGCTTATGGTGATTTGTGACTAGTATAGCTCCTGATCAAATAGCATACTCCTGCAGCCTGATAATGATCTATATGGCTCGTTAGACGTATGATAATTGTATCATTGAGGGAATGGCAAACAGTGCAGATCCTGATCAGACTGGGCATATCCCATTTCTCCAGTCACAACCACATAAGAGGCCTAGTTATGCATGCATTATGTAGTTGGTGGTTTTACAACACATTACGGTATTGCATGCAAAATTTAATTCCTTTGACTCCGTAACATCAAAGAATGTATCACATGTATTGCTGATAATGGTGTATTTAAAATGATTTTTTTTATATCCTGTAATGAACATTTTATTGCTTTCATACATGCTGAATTTGAATGTTATTATTATTATTTTTATTATTATTAAAATCACTCTATTCATTACATTTTTAACTTTTCATCTATTATGAACATTTAAAGAAAAACGTATTTGAAGTCTCTAACATGATGTACGTGTATTTCTGGATGAATATATTAAAATAAACTAGAAAGAAATGTGGCCTGTCGGCACACAACTGCTCCCGCTGGCAGCCAAAGAAAACGATGCACACTTTGAAAACACAAAAGGCTGTGGATCGTGGATTTGTCACAGCATGATAGAGAACCATCAGCTAAATGTGAAATATGAAGCAGTTACGTGAAAGGAAACATAAATTATAAGAAATTTACCTGAGCATAAAGCTTTTGAACACACTAAGTATGTGACCTTGACCTTGGGTTTAGCGGGGGCACGAGGAGCGTGGATTTGTCACAGCACGATAGAGGACCATCAGAGGAATGCCTGTGTGAACTATGAAGCAGCCGCGTGAAAGGCAACAGAAATTATAATAAATTTAAACAAGTATTAACACTTAGACCGCTACACACAACAATTGTCATCTGCTGTTGCTTTTATATCTTGCCTTATTTCTCAATAAAAACATGTTTTGACAGCACTTCAGAATCATTTCCAATTGAAATGATTCTGAAGCGCTGTCAAAGCATGTTGTAAATTATTCTAAAGTGCTGTCAAAACAGGTTTTTGATGATAAAAATGGAAAATAGAAAATAAACAGCAGACGACAAAAATAAATTAAGATAGCGGTCTAAGGGTTAAGCTTGTGATAGACGGGACGGGACGTATGGGATGTACAGACAGGACCTACGGATGCCGGTACAACTATCTGCCCCCCCCCCCCCTCAACATTCAGTGGCGGAGGCATAAATACCATGTGAATGTCTTTGGATATCAAGTAACAAGTACGCTCGGAAATGGTGGCCGAACATATACTTTGGAGAAAAAATATTTAGACTTCTCCATAAGGAAAGTGTTTTATTATCGACATCCAATCCGATTGGTACAATAACTGTTATAAAGTCTGCACTTGGGAAAATTTGTCCACCAATTGTTCCAGAGAAAGGTATTCCTTTGTGTCGTTGTATATATCCAACACTTCATACCGGGCCGGCGTCTCTAGTGTCTGAAACGGATGAATATACATTTATATGGGACTTGCCATGTGATTTTGTAGCTAAAAATGTGTGATTTTTCAGGAAAAATATTTTAAATATTTTCTGTAAATGAAGTTGACAAAACTTTCAAAGCAAATGCGGAATAGGAAAAATAGGGCTTATGGGTTTTGCAACCAGTGTAGATCCAGATCAGCCTGTGCATCCGCATCCATCAGTGAAACACCTGTCATGCTTCTAACAAGGAATATAGATCGTTATCAGGCTATAGGAGTGTGCTGTTTGATCACGAGCTACCCTGGTCACAATTCCCATAAGCCCCATTTCTCTAGTCACATCCACATATAAAGAAACTGTGGTACGACAAATACGATTCTACACAGTCAACAGGTTTGTATTGCCCATCTGAAGCTATATTCCCTCTCGACTGTGCCTCGGTTGAATATATACATGTAGATTCAATATAATGTTGAGCACATAACGTGTCTGGGGCCCGTTTCACTAAACTTTGTACGACTAAAATATTCGTAAGTGCAAATTTAGGATCGTCTGGATATTTCAATTGATGGATTTACATTTATTGAGCATAGACTGCATATGCAGCCTATGCTCAATAAATGTAAATCTATTAATTGTTTATAAGAAAACATTGTTAATGTGAAATTTACAGACTATCATAATTTTGCACTTACGAACATTTTAGTCGTACAAAGTTTAGTGAAACGGGCCCCTGAAATTGCAACCACTGTAGACCCAGATCAGCATGTGCATCCACGCAGTCAGATGACTCAGATCAGCATCTGTACATGTCGATATTAAGTCAAAGGAATGGAATAGAATTGTGTATATGATTTTGTACCGAAGAAGATATGGAGGACATTCATATTTTTGCAACGAATATGACATATATGTTCATCGAGTGGTGTGAAATGTCCATATTTCACAAGTGCCGTTAGGCACGAGTGAAATATGGTCATTTCACACCACGAGAAGAACATATACATCATATTCGTTGCAAAAATATGAATATTATATTTATTATATACAGCTCCATGGAAATTAGCAGTTTTCTAGACTGTATACGGTAATAAATGTGTATTTGCAGCCTATTTGCGCTGTTTTCCCGAACATAGATTTTATGAATATAGATAGCGGAAGTAGTTGTATTGTCACCGGAAGTTTATTTCATCGATGAGAACATATGACTTTTATTTACATCGCATAACTATGTATTTCATGGGTAGGTATATAATAAATGCAATTTTTTATGAAAAATATTTACAGAAACTGTGATATTTTCCGTAAATGATGTCAAAAGCTGAATTTCTTCAACTTATTATGTTATTTATAGAAAATATTGTACATTTTGAAAATATTTGTCATGAGATATCTTCATAAGTACAAAATCACATGGTTGGTCCCAAATATGATTCACCACAGAAAGAGTGTTTGTTAAGTTTCCCCCCCTGATCAGACCCTCTGCCATGTGTTATCCAATTAGTGTATACAATACAAGCTCAAACAAACACTTTAACCAAGGGAAATAACTATGTAAATATGGCAAATGTAGGTCAAGGTCAGACAAAGGTCATTTGATTAACAGTGGGTCGTAGTGCACATCACTGGCTCATAATAGTGTGCAAGTATGGTGGCTATGGGCCGATTACTATTGAAAATACAAGCTTTAACCGTTGACAGATGGGACGGACGGACGGACGGACGGACGGACAGACATACGGACGGAACAGTCAGGCTGGACTGACGATGGACAGAATGGACAAAGGTAACACTAAATGTCCCTCCACTATCATGGTGGGGCATAAATATTTCTGTTTTCCTGATTTATCGGTTCTGTATGAGTTAATCCATACCTTCCTGTTGAGAACGACAGCATAAGGAAAGCCCTGGCAGCTAGCCTGAGCGATGCGTTTCCCGACTGTCTGGTCTACCCGATCGTCTATGACCACCTCGGGGCGCAGTTGTGGTATACAGGTGAGCCGGTCATATAACTGGTCGGCAATCGCGAGGAATTCTTCACATTTATACCCTTGCTGTAATAATATGACAGTGTCTGGAGAAATGGGGTTTTGTGACCAGTGTAGTTCCTGATCAAATAGCTGAGGAATTCCTACCGTATACGAGCCGAGTCTGATAAACTTGATATCAACAGACACTAGGCTAGTATTATATTTATCAGCTAATGTTTTATGCTAGCTGGTGAGCTTTTGTTGAAAATAAAGAGGACTTGTTAATGTTGTAGCATTACACCGACTTAATTCGGTAACGTCATGTGATGCCATTCGACCAATGAAATATCAGTTTCAATTCGTTGTAACCCTGGTATTCGTATCAGGGCAATACCTGATATGACGTTATGTTATCAGTATCTTGCTGCATAGTAATCAAATACATATGGAGCAAAAACAGATTGTTATGATATGAACACGTCTGAGTGCAGGAAAATTTGTCCCATTTTCTTCAGCCACAGATTAGGAGCTAGACTGGCCACAAAAAAAACTTTCTCCAGTCAGCCACATATCAGGAGCTAGATTGGCATTAAAAGTCACAAGCCACATATCGTCAGTCTTAGTCACAGACAGGTCAGGAGGAAGCCACAAATGCAAACAAAAACCCATCTCTCCATTGGCAGTTCATGGTGTAAGTAAAAAAATCTCAAATACTGACTAACCTTTTGCGGCAGTATACAGATTTGGTACGGTGCGATCAGAGAAGGCCAGCGTATCTGTGTCTCGGTGGACAAGACTTCGGCACTCGCCTGTAGAATCCTGCTCACACCCAGGCCATAACACCCCATCTCTATCGGCCTGTAATAGAGTTTATAGTCAACTTGTCGTGGCTTTTCTATGTATGATTAGCTACATTATATCATAATTTTATGTTCTACTTGGCATTTTCATTTTTTTGTCAAAGAGGTGAAACTCACTGATGGCTGGAATACACAAAGATGGCCGCGTTGGCCAATCCATGTGCCATATAGGATACAACAACGATGCAGTGTTCACATATTTGTTATACATATATTCCATCACATTTTCAAATCAATTATATTTCAATCAAAGAATGATCTGACAGGTATATAACACTTTCTTAAGGTGTTCGTCGAGACACATGGCCCCCCCCCCCCCGAGTACGCTGGTGTATTTAGTTGATATACAACACTTACACTTTCTTAAGGTGTTCGTTGAGACACATGGCCCCCAAGTACGCTGGTGTATTTAGTTGATATACAACACTTACACTTTCTTAAGGTGTTCGTTGAGACACATGGCCCCCCGAGTACGCTGGTGTATTTAGTTGATATACAACACTTACACTTTCTTAAGGTGTTCGTTGAGACACATGGCCCCCCGAGTACGCTGGTGTATTTAGTTGATATACAAACACTTACACTTTCTTAAGGTGTTCGTTGAGACACGTTGCCTTGAGAACGCTGGAGTATTTGGTGCCCAGGAGGAAGGCGTGGCCCACCTCTATCCCACTGGTCATCGTCATGTTGCTCCGGCACTCCGGGCACGTGAGAACATCTTCCCTGTCTGGCTCTGCTCAGTCAACATATTGATTGATCGACTGATTGATTGGAGATTTACATCCAATTTATGAGGATTCCTGTACACATGTGGCTGTGACTGGAGAAATGGGGATTATGGAATTTGTGACCAGTGTAGATCCTGATCGAATAGCACACTCCTGTATCACGATAGTGATCTATATTGCTTGTTATAAACATGGTGGGCGCTTCATTGATGGAATAGCGAACAGTGCAGATCCTGATCAGACTGTGCGGACGCACAGGCTGATCTGGATCTACACTGGTCGCAAAACCCATAAGCCCCATTGCTCCAGTCACAGCCATATATGGTATCGCTCAAAACTGGAGTAAGTGAGCAGGGTCTCACAAATACCCCTAGCTATGATCTGGACCGACTAATAGATCAACACATTTTTGTTAAAAACATAACAGATGTTTCACTGACAGAATGGCGAACAGTGCAGACCATACTCCAATTGCAGCAATGTGCTGGCTGATGTTTGACTACACTGGCCACACATTTCATAATCCCATTTTATCCAACATTGAAGATTTATAGTCTTACTTGGAAGTAATTACTTAACCCTTTCACCCCCAAGTAAGGGGAATGGACTTTGATGTGTCAATTTTTCGACCAACCCGACTCGTCACAAAATGATTTTCAGACCATTTATGAAATTACTTGCAAAAAGTACAGATCCTGATGAGATGGTTCGTCACGAGCCGGCTCATCTGGATCTGCACTTTTTGCCAATACCACTATACAGGCCTGCGGTGTTGAAAGGTTAATTGGATCAGTCACCTATGCCACACATCATATGGAGCAAGTGCAAAAGCTGATACTTACCCACCATTTCAGCATTTAGACCAAAGTTACACCTGAAACAAGAAAATCAGTAACACTTACAGAGGATGTATGCCTCAAAAGAGTTAACACAGATGTCTAAGTCATTTGACCTTGACCTTGAAAATAGGGGCCACATGGATGAGCTATAGCATGAATATATGGATGATGACAAATAAGTATATGAAGTTTCAAGCCAATCCGACTTAAGGTAGCAGAGATAGTAGGTAGACAAAAACTTTAATGCACATCTCGGACAGACAGACAGGCATGACGAAAGACAGAGAGATGGACAGGGCAGCGTCAATAAATACCCCTGGGGTACAATAAAATAAACAGGATGTGGGGAACATGTAATTTCATAATTAATACGTGTAAAGAACATGAGAACTTACAGTGAACTTAAAGTGAGAAGTGCTTAAAATCCCAGCAACAGCTAAGACCATTTAGAGATGGGATCTTGGTTTCAAGTCTCATCTGAAAAACTATTGGGATGGAAATACTATGGCAGTACAGAGCTCCAGATAAGTTTTGTAGCTAAAGAGTATTATACCCCCATATTTCAAATTCAATGCATATTTTGCTTTTATAATTTTCTTATTGATTTTCTTATTAAATAGGGAACAAATGATAAAAACTAAATAAAAAATTCACTTATTTGAGCTGCAAAAAGCAAACACTGTTTGCTTTTTACAGCTCAACTAAGTAAATTTTCAACTTTATGACAGTATTTTCACTATTCATTTTGATAATCAATGCATATTTTCACATTGCTGTGAGTATTTTGTACTCCCACTTTTGATAATCAATGCGTATTCTGCTAAAATAAGTGCGTAAAATACGCCAATATGCACCTTATCTGGAGCTCTGGCAGTATTTGTTATTACCTAGGACTGGGCGAGCTGTCAGACCTGATGCTACACTAGCCAATAACATAGGAATGAATGGCCTTTTTGTGGAATTTATCGGGGTTTAAACTTGGAAGGCCTCGTCCAGTATTCCCGCGACTTTTCCAAGTTTATATCCCCGATAAATTCAACAAAAAGGCCATTCATTCCTTATAATTCCAGCATTTAAAATAAATTCATCAAGAAAATGTGTTTATTTTCCGTTTTCTTAAGAATTATTTTAACTGCGCCTCACGGTTACGCGGAAAGTAGTTCGGCGTGGGAGTTTACTGGGATATAAATTTTGGACAGAGACTCGCTACGGACCAATCAAATGTTAGGGAATTGTGTAAATATTTTTGTGCTGGAATTATCATATAATATCATCAACTAGTGCAAAACTTACTTATCACATGTATATATAGTATCCTCGCCAATCTCGGATGGAAAGTGGAATTCGTGAGACATCGAGCCACCAATATCTCCTGTTGAACCGACCACTGTAACACAGTCAGACAATTGTCACTTAACCCTTAGACTGCGGAAAACGTGAACTCTCATCTGCTCTCGTTTTAATGTCAGACACTCGGTAAATGACGGCATTCAGTTTTTCGGTACACAAGAAGTTTTGGCTATTTTGACAGAGTGAAATTTGGACAAAGCCACTTATATTTAGTAAATTATATTTGATATTATAGAAAGCAAATAATGGCCTCAGTTATGTTTTATATATGATTTTATCATCGACTTGTGTGCTGCTTAAATGCACGAAAACTGGGTAGACCAGTACATATTTTGTTTGGTTTGACCGTACATTAGAATGATTTCCAATAAAAATGAATTGGAAATTATTATAAAGTGCGTCAAAGCATGTTGCTGATGAGAAAAATGGAAAATAAAAAATAAACCGCAGACAACAAAATTTAAATCAGCATTTTAATGGTTAAACACTCCATTGTCCTTATTTCTAAATTTCTATAGTTTGCGATTAGTCACATGGTGTCTCAGATGTCCAATATGTATATCAATTCCAAGGAATTTGTGCTTATTTAACCCTTTCAACACCACAGGCCTGTATAGGCCTGTATAGCGGTATTGGCAAATAGTGTAGCTCCAGATGAGCCAGCTCGTGACGAGCCGTCTCATCAGGATCTGCACTTTTTGTGCAATAATTTTCACATTTTTGAGAACAAAAACACCCCCTTTTCATAAATGGACTAGTCTGAAAATAATTTTGTGATGATTGGATTGGTCCGGAAATTAACATATAAAAATCCATTCTAATTACTTAGGGGTGAAAGGGTTAAGTATATACTTTCATAAAAGTACTTCCATTTTTCTCATCAGCAACATGCTTTGACAGCACTTTATAATAATTTCCAATTCATTTTTATTGGAAATAAACAGGGGAGACAATTTGGTAATTGGGTTCCAGAATAACTGTCACAATAACATTATATCTGTGAAGCATTATGATCATTTATCGTAATAATATATCACATACAGAAAGAACATACCATTAGACAAACTAGTTTAATTATTGTTTCATAAATTTGATTGATTGAGTGACTGTCTGACTGAATAGAGTTTAACCCTTACACCGCTATCTTAATTTTTTGTCGTCTGCTGTTTATTTTCTATTTTCCATTTTTATCATCAAAAACATGCTTTGACAACACTTTAGAATAATTTACAACATGCTTTGACAGCACTTCAGAATCATTTCCATTGGAAATGATTCTGAAGTGCTGTTAAAACATGTTTTTATTGATAAATAAGGCAAGATATAAAAGTAACAGCAGACAACAATTGTTGTGTGTATCGGTCTAAGGGTTAATTATAAGATAATGAAATTAAATGCATCTAATCAAACACTTACCTTTTAACCAAATTGGTTCATAGTTTACTAATAAAAAATGAATAGAGATTTTGGAAATGCATGTAAGTCAATTGGATTTTTGAAAAGTAGACTCACTTTCGGCACGATGCTGTACATTTCTGCAGTCACATATCTGTCAATCATGTGTGACAGTTATCCCATGGCCAATTCATGTACAGTGGAACGTCTCTAAACCAGACACCCTGGATCCCCAGGGTGTCCGGCTTAGAGAGGTTTCACTGTAAATCAGGCATTTGATTATTTTGTACCATAGTTGTGTGATCTGCGATGGCGAGCAGACATTATCACTTGAGACAATGACCAAAAATCTCATCAAAAATAAGATCACCGGTGTTCGTGTTCGGTTTAGAGAGGATCCTCTGTACATGTATACCTTTTACATATGGCACGCCGAGTCTGTCGAATATTCTATGGTAGGCATCACATATCACTTGGTAGGTCTTCTTCGCAGCTTCCTCAGACTGGTCAAATGTGTACAAGTCTGAAGTGTAGGGCAGTGATTTATTTATTTATTTTATGGTATTTAATGGCCTGTCAACAGCTAAGGTCATTTCATGCCGGAATAATTCCAGCACAAAAATATTTACACAATTCCCTAATATTTGATTGGCCCATAGCAAGTCTCTGTCCAAAATTTATATCCCAGTAAACTCCCATGCCGAACTACTTTCCGTAAAATAAACGGAAAATAAACACATTTTCTTGATGAATTTATTTAAAATGCTGGAATTATAAGGAATGAATGGCCTTTTTGTTGAATTTATCGGGGATATAAACTTGGAAAAGTCGCGGGAATACTGGACGAGGCTTTCCGGCCTTCGTCCAGTATTCCCGCGACTTTTCCAAGTTTATACCCCGATAAATTCCACAAAAAGGCCATTCATTCCTATATTAACAGGGTAAAATCGCATCTTTCATCTGTATGGATGGCGAGAAAATCCATAGAACTAAATATTTACAGAAAAATATATATTCAGCCATGAAATTAGACCTATCCTACTCACCACACCAGCGTCACATAGCACCACTTCCTAAAAGTAATAGGATTAGTACTAATCTTACTGCTTTTATAATGGGGATAACCGGATTCAATTCTCAAGTACCAGGAAAGCAAAAATGTACCCGAGGGCCAAACCAGGGATATCGGATATTCATCCTTCACATGACCAGCCACCCTCACAATGAATATACAGAGTAACTTCTCTAAACTGTAGATCCAGATCAGCCTGTGCATCCGCAGTCTGATCAGGATCTGCACTGTTTGCCATTCCATCAATGAAGCAGCTGTCATGCTTCTAACAAGCAACATAGATCGTTATCAGGTTACAGGAGTGTGCTATTTGATCTGTTAGCCCATTTCTCAAGTCATAGCCACACATATAGTGCCAGGGGTTTAGCTTCTTGTTTATGTATGTTTGCGATGTCTTTGAGTGCTCGCGCATCTAAATTGATGTGAAACACATCTAAACAGGACACCCTGGTGGCCTCCCAGCACACTCATGTAACCTGATAATGATCTATGTTGCTTGTTAGAAGCATGACAGCTGTTTCATTGATGGAATGGCAAACAGTGCATATCCTGATCAGCCTGTGCATCCGCACAGTCTGATCAGGATATGCACTGGTCGCAAAATCCATAAGCCCCATTTCTCCAGTCACAGCAACATATTAACAGATGTTCAATTAAGTTTTCTAATAACAGCTCCCATCAGAACACTGTTGTAATTATATTGTTAATTTAAGTATAAGTTGATATCGTATAGATTGTTAAATCACTGACCTTTCATTTCAAACTCTCTGCTCCTCAAAAGTCCAAACCTAGGTCGTTTTTCATCTCGGAATTTCCTCGATATCTGCAAATAATTTAATCAAATCGCTTAACGTGCTAATATGTAAGTGGCTAGAGAAATTGGGTGTATGGCATTTGTGACTTTGTTTCATCTTAACACTAACTTAGACATCTCATGGACAGTTTTGCAAAAAAAAAGAGAAAGTTAAAACTGGATACAAAATAGTGTCCATCTGAAACTTAATTAATATCTTCTGAATATAGTGAACAGAGACCCCCCATTTACCTTTGTTACAAATTATTCCCCTTTGAAAATGAAGTGAAAGTGAATGGGTTTAACGTCCCAGGAACAGCTTTAAAGGTCATATAGAGACAGGACCACAGTTTATAAAGTCTCATCCGACAAATCAGTGGGATGGAAATACTATGTAAGTATTTTTCACGCCTAGGTGAGGATTGAACTCACAACCTCCTGTATAATTCCAATGCCATATCCCCTAGAAAATAATCAGGGGCCCGTTTTACTAAACTTCGTAAGACTAAAATGTTTGTAAGAGCAAATTTAGGATCGCCTGGAAATGTCAATTGATGGATTTACATTTATTGTGCATAGGCTGCGCTCAATAAATGTAAATTCAAAATTTGTTTACAAGAAAATATTGTTAATGTGAGATATACAGACTATCATAATTTTGCACTTACCGGTATGAACATTTAGTCGTACAAAGTTTAGTGAAACGGCCCCTGACTGGGTAATACATGTATTGTTGTATAAGGATTGGCTGAAACAATTTATCAAGCAATATGATGCTAGCACACCTCCACCACCATGGTGGGAGGGCATACTCGCGGAGTATACAGTAATAACCCTAACTATTCAGACACAATTTGTTATTGTATACAAATACATTGATATTGTGACAAACCAGTACAACCATACGAACCTTCGATATTGGAACACGCTGTGTTGTGGAAGACCATATGTTTATATGTGGCTCCCAGAATAAATTGTGTCCAAATATTTAGGGTCATAAAGGTAATTAGGATTGCAAAATACGTTTCACTTTAAGAAAGTAGGGATATTTGTGAATATTAACAGAATGACTAGAGGCTAGGGTCGTCGCTAACATCCATTGAGCTCATGTGCTGAATATATAAGATTTTCAGTCTTATTGTACCTTCACTGATATGAATTCAGAAATAATACAGTAATTTCCATAGATGAAGTTGACGAAACTACAAGAGATTATGTACTACATGCACTCTGAATTTTTTGTGAGAAGAGTATGTCAGATGTGGCTGTGACTGGAGAAATGTGGTTTTGTGACCATTGTAGATCCAGATCAGCCTGTGCATCCGCACAGTCTGATCAGGATCTGCATGGTCAGCCATTCCATCAATGAAACACCGGTCATGCTTCTAACAAGCAATATGGATCATTATCTGGCTACATGAGTGTGTTATTTGATCAGGAGCTACACAGGTCACAAACCCCAACAGTCCCTTATCTCCAGTCACAGCCACATATCTGCAAATAAGAGCATACCTGGTACAGCATGATAGGCAGGCGTTTATGAGAAGGGATCATTTCCGACAACAGCTGCGTGATAATCTCCTCATGGGTCTGAAATCAACATCAGTAATACAGTGTACATGTTTAATATGATATACAGTAGACATGGGTTATTCTTATTTTATTATAACAGACAGTTCTTCCCAATTTGATACGTTCTGCTCTGACACTCATAATGATACATGTAACGTTTTGCCCACTCATCACGAATGTGGATGTAAATGCCTTCAACAATGTTATTATACAGACAGGATACATGTCCCAAATAGCAGTTTCGCTGTCAGAGCATGTTCTCGAAAATAATCTCGAAAGCATGCATTTTGATTGATTAAGCCTAAACATTGCTCAGGCTAAACAAATAATGATTTTCAAACCTAAGTAACTGGAATGGACTGTGATGTGTTCATTTAAGGACCAATCCAATAATTACAAAATGATTTTCAGACCAGTCCATTTATAAGAAGGGGTGATTTATTCTCTAATACGTATGAAAATTACTTGCAAAAAGTGCAGATTCTGATGAGACGGCTCGTTACGAGCCGGCTCATCTGGATCTACACATTTTGTAAACACTGCTGAACAGGTCTGTAGTGTTGAAAGGGTTAAATTGTGAATGAAGATCTCTGCATAGTGAAACTGCATCTGCAGACAGGACAGGGCGTTGTACGGAGTGAATCCACAGGCACTTTGACAAATTGTGGTATGAACGACATTTTTAATCCACTTTTAAATCATGCCCAATTTTATATTATTATATTATATTAAATGTATACAAGGTAGGACATTCACCATCTTTTCAACAAACGACAGTGGATTATTTACCTTTGGCCCAGCGCGCTAATTCAGTAAATGGTCACAGCCTTCGTGCGAGTTACAATTACTGAATTAGAGAGTCGGGTCCAAGATACATAAATTCCAATTCCGTTCGGAGAGAAAACTGGTATGATTTAAGAGGTTTTTCTCATTCATACCACAAAATGCCCATGTGTGAAACTTGTAAACATACCGGTGCAAGGCAGAATGCTTTCCCATGTCTGTCGGTGAGCTTAAATAATTCAGGGGTCTCCCATCTATCTACAACATGTCAACACTTGATAAATGTCCAGTCATAAAGAACAACCCTTCAAATATATTTTCCAGTAGAACTTCTCTATACCAGACACCCAGAAAACTGCAAAACGTGCTTAACTCTTTCACCCTTAAGTAACTGGTATGGACACTTCCATGTAGACTTTTGAACTATTCCATTGATCAGAAAAGAAAAGGTTATTCTTGATGAGTTTCAGCAATTAGAAAGGTAACAGTAGCCTATTTCATCAACATTGCAAAGTATACTTTACTAGCAAAGTATACTTTGAGGGAGTAATCATTTATTTTTCCTGAAATGCATTATTTCATATAGAACTAACAAATGCATATATTTCATGATTAAAAGTATGCAGAATTATTATACTGAATTTATTACATTATCACAGCCAAATTGGCTGTGATAATGTAATAAATTCAGTATAATAAAAATTAATAAATTTATCATAAAATTGAAAATTTCTCCCTCAAAGTATACTTTGCTACTAAAGTATACTTTGCAATGTTGATGAAATAGGCTACAGATGTCTACAGTACAGTGTATACAGTAGCGTATAGGCTACTGCTCTCCAAATAAGCTGCATATTTGCTTAAATACCTAATTAAAATTGCCAAAACCCCAATTGAAATCAGAATTAGCGAGTATCAAAAAAGCAATAACATTTTTATGGTACCCTTATTCTCCATGAAAACACATCTTGGTATTTCATTAGAATTGTCTCCAAGATATGTTTTCATTTCGAAGCAAACTATTCAACAATTGCTGTCTGTTGATGTGTAAACAGTAGTGTGATCCTAGTTTACCCAATTAAAATTTTGAAATACCCAATTGCTTCAGAAATGATGGAGTGACAATACTCAATTACTAATTCCTTATCTGGAGCAATGAAACACCCATCCTGCTTCTAGCAAGTAATATAGATGGTTATCAGGCTACCGCAGTGTGCTATTTGACCATGAGCTACATTGGTCACAAATATCAAAATCAGAACGGAATATTTAGATCGAAAAAATATATACTCAGCACTGAAATTAGAATAACCTGACCTGGTGCCAGGTCCATACCACACCAAAGCCACTTGGCCCCCTCCCCTAAAAGTAATAGGTTTACAAATAATCATATTACTCATACAAGGGGTATAACCATATTCAACTCTCACATACAAGAAAGCCAAAGACATACATGAGGGCCAAACCAGTTCTCCTGTTGGGATTCTGGTAAGGATGAATTCCGATCGCAAAACTACCCATCGCATGCTCCCATCTGCCACCAACGCAATTATTTAAGATCCCAGAACAGCCACACATGGGGAGATACACAACTGGAAGTAACCTACATTCTCTGGTTGTCACATATGGCAAATTATGAGTTACTAGAAACGTTAGACATTACCTGTTTCCTTCAGTAATTTTGCCTGTATAATGGTGGGCATGGACATTTTCTGGCAGCCCACAGCTTCAAGTTCTTCATCAATGAGTCGAATCAGTTTGTCCAGGACGCGTTGACCTAGTGGCATGTAGTGGTAGTGGCCGGCACACGCACCATGGAAGATGTCATTGGCGGACAGTAACTAAAGACAGACAACAAACACATTTATTTTAACCCATTGACGTCTATCAATACAATATTTTTTATTGAAAAATATCTCACTACATAAAAGAATATGTTGTTACCACTCATTTGAACCATCTCATCAAGACAGTTCATATGAGTGGTAACAACATATGCTTTTAAACAGAAATTGAGAATAATAGTGAAAAGAAAATTCCTAATTTTTTATGCTACTCTAATTGTATTCAGTCTATAATCGGGTTAATCATGTTAATAGTAGCCATTGCACTAATATCAGACCCCACTTCACATTATTTTGCACTACATGTTATTTACGCATGGTAAAATCATTTCAAACCTCAACCATCCCATACATAACGCCCCAATTCCAATGATGCAATCAGGAATTTTGCAAATATTTTTACGATTCAATATCGCATAGGCTATACTCTCATGGATCATATGACGACTAATATATTCTTCACATATTTATGCCCCCAGTCTCAGTAGAGCCGGAGGCATACATGTATAGTGTTTGAACTGTGTGTCCGTCCATGTGTCCGGTACATTAAGAAGTTCGCCAGAGTTTCTCAATTATGTCACAACTTCTACATCCCTTGACGGATTACTTAAATATTTCAACACAGCATACTTGTGGACAAATGAACACATCCATGCTTCCCTTAATATGACCTTGACCTTTTGACCTTCACAACTTTGAACTTTTTCCCCCATTAAGAAGTTTGCCAGAGTTTCTCAATTTTGTCATAACTTCTATATTCCTTGAAGGATTGCTTAAATATTTCAACACAGCATACTTGTGGACAAATGCACACATCCATGCTGCCCTTAATATGACCTTGACCTTTTGATATTCACAACTTGAAACTTTTTCACACATTAAGAAGTTCACCAGAGTTTCTCAATTCTGTCATAACTTCTATATCCCTTGAAGGATTACTTTAAATTAATAGATTTATTAATATATAATATTTATGGACAAATTCCACACATCCATGCTGCCCTTAATATGACCTTGACCTTTTGACCTTGAACTTTACTTTAATATATCTATCAATATATATATCATACTTCAACTTGTGGACAAATGCCACTCATCCTTGCTGATGAACTCCAATATGACTTTGACCTTTTAAACTTCACAAATTTTAACAGTGCTCCAAGTAAGGTGTGTATTGGCATATTTTACGCACTTATTTTAGCAGAATAAGCATTGATTGGCAAACGTGGGAGTACAAAATACTCGCAGTAGTGTGAAAATATAAGCATTGATTTTCAAATCGAGTAGTGAAAATATTGTAATAAAGTTTAAAATTTAAGTAGTTGAGCTGATTTGCTTTTTGTGAATTTTAGATTTGTTTATTTTTTTATTTTTTTATCATTTGTTCTCTATTTAATAAGGAAGAATATCAATAATACATTTGTAAAAGAAAAATATGCATTGAATTTGAAATCTAGGGGTATAATACTCTTTAGATACAAAACTTATCTGGAGCTCTGTTTTAACTTTTTCACACATTAGGAAGTTTGCCGGAGTTTCTCGATTCTGTCATATCTTCTATATCCCTTGAAGGATTACTTTAATGTTTCAATACATCATTCTTGTGCACAAATGTCTCACAATCATGCTGCCATTAATATGACCTTTACCATTTGACCTTCACAACTATGCTTATGAATACTTCTCCAATCCGATAGGCAACATTTTCTTGTTTATTATTAATTTCAGCCAGCAGAAACAAAGTAAGAATATTCTCATAATTAATTAAAATTTGTTTTTCATTCAATTGAGGAAGCCCCGATCTATACACACTGTCACACACCCATTCCTGAAAGTGCATGATTACTGGCATACCCAGCATAAGTTCTGTAGCCGATTTCATCCAAATTGCAAAGTATACTTTTCTAGCAAAGTATACTTTGAGGGAGTAATCATTTATTTTTCCTGAAATGCATTATTTCAAATAAAACTAACAAATGCATGTATTTCATGATTACAAGTATGCAGAATTATTATACTGAATGTATTATTACTGAATCCATAATGGCTGTGATAATGTAATAAATTCAGTATAATAAAAATTAATAAATTTATCCTAAAATTGAAAATTTCTCCCTCAAAGTATACTTTGCTAGAAAAGTATGCTTTGCAATGTTGGTGAAATATGCTACTGGTACAGGTCAACTACATGGGCGGATTCAGGGGGGGGGGGGGGCGGACCCGGCGCGCCCCCCCCCCCCCTAAAATTTGTTTTCTTATCACACAAAAGTCCAGTGAATGTTGACATGGAGGCTGCAACTTTACTGTAAGGCATGACGTCAGAAACTGAGGCACACAAAACTCTTGGCCTTGTAAATAAATACATTGACTATACAATGAATACACATGTTTTTGTTTTCTGCATGTCTAAACAAATATATTACACTATCCTATCAACATGCCGACCACCTGAGGTCAGAATGTTATCATTATGACATTTAACCTGTACATACTTCTTTGAACTTGTTATGGGTATGGTAATGACATTTAAATGTGTTTGGAAAGCCTTAGGTGTGCAATACATGAGAATTAGGTGACACTATTCTGGAAGTCGGACATCGTCCATTTCACTCACCTGCAGGTTATAATAATCTGACCCATTTTCCTACATAATTTAATCATTTTTGAATGCTTTAACAAACAACTAAATTCCAATCGCTAAATCAAATTTAAATACAGATTTATAAAGTTAAATGGTGATCACCATTTTTTAGATTGTGAATGCATATTTCCCCTACAGGTATAGCTTCAACAAGTGGTTATGCACAAAATGGGGAACCGGGTAGACCTTGATCAGACTGTGATTGCAAATTTCCCCTAGAAGATATAGCCTCAACAAGTGATTGTATAAGATGGCTACACGTCCTGGCGGGTGACACGCGGCTTGTTTTGTATACGGTATAACAGTGATTATGTACAAGATGGAAAACAGTGTAGACCCTGATCAGACTGTGAATTTCCGTAGAGGTATAGCCTCAACAAGTGATTATGTACAAGATGGCTACACGTCCTGGCGGGCGAAAACGGCTAGTATACGATCGACACCTTCACACTGTCTCCTTGTGTGTCAACATTAGAGAGGTTCTACAGTTTTCATTTGTATTTAAATTAAAAATCATCATTCCCATTTAGCATGTTTATTCATTATAAAGTGGATTATCTTTCTTGGCTTCCTAGTATAAGTTTATCGCGGTACTCTCCCTTTATTTCATATACAAATATTTCCATTTTGCATCAAAACATTAAAATGGGCCCTGGTATGAGCAAATTAATGACATACATTATGTAAGTACAGTCCAAACATCGTTAGTATGATGTGTATCGGTGATTCTATATTTTATGTACATCTGGTGTCCCGGTGTAATTTACTGATAAATCACACAATTTATAAGGAAAATACTTTTTTTTCCAGTAAAGAAACTATGTATAATACCAATCCATTAAGAAAACAGTATTTACAATTCTTGTTATGTGTGTTTAGTTATTATTTTCTGTTGTTGGCATACGTGTGGTGCACCAAATGGGCATGTTCCGATCATCAATCAGCACAGTTCACAAGCCCGTATTTCTCAAATCTTGTCCATTTGTACTTTACTATACATTGCATCTGAATTAAAATATTTAACATTTACATTAAACTTATTCTGCAATAAATTTGCCTTTTGTTGTCAAAAATACTGACGTTAATGTATCTGTCCCGCGAAATCAAATCATTATCGTTACGCTGAACAAAAAATGTAAAATCAGAGTAACCTCCCTTTCCTACTCTCAGCTACTAATGCAATGAACAATGTTTATGGGCACGCGATTTATAAATAAACACGATGGTAACACAACTTAAGTCATTGCCGAGAACAAGGCCGGTCTGTATTTGGAATTTTAAGGTTACACATTACATGCATCATTACCGTTCGGGGTTTATACACGTCCATATGCATGTAGGTCGGCTGAAACAAAAATGTGTGGAAAGACACACTTACAACGTTGCATTTGCATATTCTACCTTCATGATGTGTTGTATACAGAGGGGTGAAAAATTGGAGTTTTTAAAGAAAAATCATTACCGTTACGGTCATTTCCGTTACAAAATTGTGTAACGGTAATGACGATCGTGTAACGGCAATGATAAATTACCGTACTAACCAGTCAGTTCATGCGTCAATTAGATATAAACCAGGTCCCATCAGTTTTCGGTTAGTAATGGCACATTTATTCAGACCTACAACATTTATATATCAGGATTTAATTAGTAAAAGCTCTGAAACAACAAAAAACAGACAGCTTCCAGGAGTGCGGGTTTCTATTGGCAATCACATTAAAAGTAAACATTAACTTGAAGTTATATTGTACAGCATATGCAAAGTATAAATATGTTTGTTATATATGCTGTATTAGTATTTTAAATAAATGGACAGTCATTGCCGTTATATTTTGTCATTACCGTTTCATAAATCATTTCCGTTACGCCCATATTTTTGGAGGCTGTGCTATTAATTAAATGTAGCTTTATAACGATGTTTGGTACATGTAGTAAAACATGGCATTCTGTTACATGCCAAGCTATTTTGTTTTCTTTAACTTTACTGATTCATATTAAATACATGTTGTTGGGTTACCATAAATGAGAAATTCCACGACTTGCTACTAAATTGCTCTGTTTCAAACTAATACAATTAGCTTACCTTATTCTTGACATTTTTCTTAATAGATGCCACTACAGTTTTATGTTTTATGCCGTTGAAAAGAAAAAAATGTAAATGTAAAGCTATATTTACGTCATGTAAATGTATGTATACATAACGGAAATTACATTTCTGAGACCCCTGGTCCCCTGAAGTGGAAATAAAATATATAAAATGACGAGAACAATTGGCTATACTATTATAAATGTAACACCTGGACTGTCATCCAATGGAATAAACACAGTTTAATGAATTATTGGTTCTACCTCGAAACTAGAAAAACGGCACCAAGATGTACATAAAATCACTGGTATATCTTTATTTATTAACACATATAGTAATTATATGAAGATTTGGGTAGATTTGGGTAAATAGTGCCACCCAAATATTCTGGCATAAAACATGATGTATTTTAGAGTAAAAATAGTATGTAAAAGTCGTGGGAATACTGGACGAAGGCCAGAAGGCCTCGTCCAGTATTCCCGCGACTTTTCCAAGTTTATATCCCCAATAAATTCAACAAAAAGGCCATTCATTCCTTATAATTCCAGCATTTGAAATAAATTCATCCAGAAAATGTGTTTATTTTCCGTTTTCTTAAGAATTATTTTAACTGCGCCTCACAGTTACGGAAAGTAGTTCGGCATGGGAGTTTACTGGGATATAAATTTTGGACAGAGACTTGCTACGGGCCAATCAAATGTTAGGGAATTGTGTAAATATTTTTGTGCTGGAATTATGAGTAGATGCCACACAGTCACAGCCGTGGGGTGGAGGGGAGTAAAATGAAATTCCTACTAATACCTTATAACTCTTGCATATCCCGAGACCTTCTTTATCTTTATATTGTTGGAAGGGAAACACATTAATGCGGCTGACGTATTTTCTCCCGCTGGCAGATTTGGTGAAATTTGAAACCGAGTTTTCTGCTTCTTTAAAAGAATGACAGCTTCTGTTAATGGCTATCCTAATCATGCGACGACTGAAAAGTGTGTGATATAAGTTTGAATTCATTATTTTGCAGTTTGAAGATGAAAAAATGGTTGTATAATAGTGACATTTATTTGGGGAAATATGTTGTTGTTGTTGTTAAAGACATATAAAGCTAGTTAAAAGTTATAATTTAAATATTCGTATTTCAAAATTGTTACTGGATTTATGATACAATATAACTAGAAAAAGGAAATTTGAATTATTCAATTACTTAAGTTCCAGTTCATTTAGTTTTATTTCTTAAATTTCCTTAAATCAATATATTTCACATTTACAACCAGTGTACGAATATATGACTAAATTAAAAATCGAAAGTGAAAGTAGAATGACAACAACAACAGCAGCTGGTGAAAGATGAGACACACACTGATACAGACATAATGTAACAGGAGTCCCGTGTTGTTTGATGATGTGCCAGTCACTTGTAATTCCTTCCCTCACCAAGTCGGGACATAATTACAGCTAGTAGGTCTAACATAACCAACAGGGTTTCAAACTGAAGTAGTACTAGTAGTAGAACATTCTCCAAACAAATTTGACAAATCACTCGGCAACAATAATGGAGAAGGGTGGACACTTTGTGAGATGGGATTGTCAAACAAATTTGACAAATCACTCGGCAACAATAATGGAGAAGGGTGGACACTTTGTGAGATGGGATTGTCAACAGGCTACTTCTGTTTTTTCAAATCAAGGCATTCTGTCATAAACTCGTGTTGCAAACGCTAGTTATATATTTTTCAGTATTATAACAGTGATTCTATATTTTATGTACATCTGGTGTCCCGGTGTAATTTACTGACGTATCACACAATTTATAAGTTTTTTGTTTTTTTTTTCAGTAAAGAAACTATGTATAATACCAATCCATTAAGAAAACAGTATTTACAATTCTTGTTATGTGTGTTTAGTTATTATTTTCTGTTGTTGGCATACGTGTGGTGCACCAAATGGGCATGTCCCGGTCATCAATCGGCACAGTTTACAAGCCAGTAATTCTCAAATCTTGTCCATTTATACTGTACTATACATTGCATCTGAATTAAAATAGTTTAACATTTACATTAAGCTTATTCTGCAATAAATTTGACTTGTCAAAAATACTGACGTTAATGTATCTGTCGCGCGAAATTGAATCATTACCATTACGCTGAACAAAAAATGTAAAATCAGAGTAATCTCCCTTTCCTACTCTCAGCTACTAATGCAATGAAGACTGTTTATTGGCGCGCGATTTATAAATAAACAGGGTGGTAACACAACTTAAGCCATTGCAGAGAACGGGGCCGGTCTATATTCGGAATTTTAAGGTTACACATTACATGCATCATTACCGTTCGGGGTTTATACACGTCCCTATGTATGTAGGTCGGCTGAAACCAAAATGGGTGGATAGACACACTTACAACGTTGCATTTGCATATTCTACCTTCATGATGCGCTGTATACAGATGGGTGAAAAATGGGAGTTTTTAAAGAAAAATCATTACCGTTACGGTCATTTCGGTTACAAAATTGTGTAACGGTAATGACGATCGTGTAACGGCAATGATAAATTACCACACTAACCAGTCAGTTCATGCGTCAATTAGATATAAACCAGGTTTTATCAGTTGTCGGTCAGTAATGGCACATTTATTCAGACCTACAACATTTATATATCAGGATTTAATTAGTAAAAGCTCTGAAATAACAAAAAACAGACACAGCTTCGCGGAGTGCGGGTTTCTATTGGCAATCACATAAAAAGTAAACATTAACTTGAAGTTATATTGTACAGCATAAATTATATATAAATAAGTTTGTTATTTATGCTGTATTAGTATTTTAAATAAATGGAGAGTTATTACCATTACATTTTGTCATTACCGTTACATAAATCATTTCCGTTACGCCCATATTTTTGGAGGCTGTGCTATTAATTAAATGTAGCTTTATAACGATGTTTGGTACATGTGGTAAAACACGGCATTCTGTTACATGCCAAGCTATTTTGTTTTCTTTAACTTTACTGATTCATATTACATACATGTTGTGTGGTTACCTAAATGAGAAATTACACGACTTGCTACTAAATTGCTGTTTTTTACTAATACCATTAGCTTACCATATTCTTAACACTTTTCTTAATAGATGCCCCTTCAGTTTTATGTTTTATGCAGTTGAAAAGAAAAAAATGTAAATGTAAAGCTATATTTACGTCATGTAAATGTACGTAACGGAAATGCCATTTCTGAGACCCCTGGTCCCCTGAAGTGGAAATAAAATATATAAAATGACGAGAACAATTGGCTATACTATTATAAATGTACCACCTGGACTGACATCCAATGGAATAAACACAGTTTAATGAATTATTGGTTCTACCTCGACACTAGAAAAACGACACAGAGATGTACATACAATATAGAATCACTGATAAACAGTTTCAGGCGCATAATCAGCGGCGGGGTGGGGGGGTGCATGCGACGGGTGCGAACGTACCCCCTAAATTTGCAAATTTAACAAATTATTAGATAAAATAAGAACTACATTTCGTAAAATGAAAATTTCTCTGCTAAAATAAATTAAATTTTGCATAATACATTGTATATCGATGTCTGGAGGGCTCTAGAAGCCAGGATTTGCGTTCTTTATAAAAAAAAAATCCCCGCTCAATGCGCATCCCCCTCAGCAAGAACCTGGTTACGCGTTTTTACCAATCGCTGATTTTTTTCCACCAAACTTATATGTACAATTTGGTTCAGAAATACAATACAAATTTGTAACAATTAAATTGTTTTGTCCTAATTAAGGCTTTCTAGGCAAATATGCGACTCTGTGCCTTTACTGTCCAGCTACAACAATGGTAACTGATGGCCCTGATGTATCACTGCCCAAGAAACCGGAGCGCCCCCTAGACAGTGATTGTTGTGGTCAGGGTTGTGTCCCCTGCGTTTTAGATGTGTACAATGATGAGGTGACGATTTGGGAAGATGAATGTCACAGAATTCTCTCTGGGCAGAGGTTAGATCAGCAGCAATGTTCACAGGTATGGTACAACTGTTTTTGCACATATAATTTGGAACATTATCATGTACCTGTCACTGTACGGAACTCGCGATGGATCTGTGCCCGGTTAGCTTATTCCTAAGAGTGATGGTACTGCACATGTAAACCAGATGTCCCGTGTTCTGGTCCAGGGGTGGGTATGCAACTTTCTCACCCTGTGTCATTTGGCGCCCAACAAAGGACCATGACTGATATATACTCCGAGGTCATCGTTCCGTTATTATTAATGCTTTTAGGTATATTTAATGTATTTATAGACCTCGGTCCGTTACTTCAACCTGGTCACAACGGACATACATGTATATACTTCTGAGCACATATGTGGCTGTAACTGGAGAAATGCATGGGTTTAAACATGTTAAAACCGTCATGCTTCTAACATGTCTAACAAGCAATCTAGATCATCATCAGGCTACAGGAGTGTGCTAATGGATCAGGAGCTACACTGATCACAAATCCACAAAGCCCCATTTCTCCAGTCATGTATCTTCAGTCTGAAATGGGTTAACCCTTACACCGCTATCTTAATTTTTTTGTCGTCTGCTGTTTATTAGCCAGGTTTTTTTACAAAAAATCCAGGCTATTGGATTGGCGAAAGCCGGGCGGGCGGCAGGCGGCGTCCATTACCTTGAAACTTCACATGGGTGTTTATCATCATCCATATTTTCATTCAACCCCCCAACCGTGCGGCCCCTATGACCAATGTCAAGGTCAAATTACTTTTTTTGTGTACTATATCTCTGCAACTGCTTCACCCATTACCTTGATACTTCACATGGGTGTTTATCATCATTGTCAGCGCGATATCGTCGGCATTTTGGCATACGTCCGTGCGTACGTCCGTGTGTCTGGTTAAAGTTTTTTGGTTAAAGTTTTTCCATCTATTATATCTATTTTTTTAGTGTCCATGCCTCGCCCCAAGGCGCGACATGCAGGCCACGGCCATCTAGTCTACAAAAAGTGGGTATAATTATGTTATCCAAGTGTCTATGCTTGGAAAAAACCTGGCCTTCGTGGGTTTGCCTCGTTTTTTGTTTTCTATTTTCCATTGGAATTGTTTCTGAAGTGCTGTCAAAACATTAACATGTTTTTATTGAGAAATAAGGCAAGATATAAAAGCAACAGCAGACGACAATTGTTGTGAGTAGTGGTCTAAGGGTTAATGCATTTGTGGCCTTGACTGGAGCTTATGTGACTTATTGTATTTGTGACCTAGCAGTGTAGACCCTGGTCAAACAGCACACTTCTGTATCCTAGTAACAATCTACATTGCTGGTTAGAAGCAGGACAGGTGTTTTATTGATGGAATAGCGAACAGTACAGATCCTGGTCAGACTGCGAATGCACAGGCTGATCTGGATCTACACTGGTTGCACAAACCAATAAACCACATTTCTCCAGTCACAGCCACATTTTAAATTGATGTTGATGTTAAATATTTAAGATTTCACAAATCCTCAACTTGAAATGGGTTATTAATGGATCATGTATTGTAGATTGACATCCCAGCATTAAGCCCAGCAGAGTATAGGCGATTCACTGTTGACAGTATATCACGTGAGACAAACGACACGTGTCGATATCGGTTCCACTTATCTCCGGGAATGACGCTAGGACTACATACTGGTCAACATATCATTGTCAGGTACTCGAGGGAGCTTTTCAATATCCCCCTGGGGGCCGTTTCACTAAACTTCCTGTGACTAAAATGTTCGTAAGTGCAAAATTATGATAGTCTGTAAATTTCACATTAACAATGTTTTCTTGTAAACTTATTTAAATTTATTGAGCATAGGCTGCATATGCATAGAATTCCAGGATGAAAAAGACTGAATTGTACAGGCACCGTGTCTCTGATACACAAACTGTAGGTTCTCTCTTCATGCACAGTGAATGACATATATCAATCAATTGCACCATTGATTTTATTTGATGAAATTTATGAAAATATGTGATAAACAGGGGAGATAATTTTGTTTTGCATCTTTGTCTTAATTTTTAGCCAGGTTTTTTGGGAAAAAATCCATGATATTGGATTGGCGAAAGCCGGGCGGGCGGCATCCACAATCAATGTTAAGTTTTCGTGTTTGAGTCCATTTCTTTGTTACTGTACCACCTAGGACCACCAAACTTTCACAGCTTCATAATCAAGGGGTGCCCACCACATATCACTATCCAACATGTTACCTTTTTTTTAACTTGACCCATTTTATCCGCGTAGTCGACTTAGCCATTTTCAATGTTAAGTTTTCGCGTTTACAATGTTAAGTTTTCGTGTTTAAGTCCATTTCTTTGGTACTGTACCACCTAGGACCACCAAACATTCACAGCTTCATAACCAAGGGGTGCCTACCACATACAACTATCCAACATGTGACCATTTTTTTTACCTTCACCTATTATTTCTACGTAATTGACTTAGCCATTTTCAACGTTAACTTTTTAACATACGTCTGGTTAAAGTTTTTTGGTTAAAAGTTTTTAAAATTTTTCGTTATACTATATCTCTGCAACTGCTTCGCCCTATTACCTTGAAATTTCACATGGGTGTTTATCATCATCCATATTTTCATTCTACCCCCCAACCGTGCGGCCCCTGTGCCCAATGTCAAGGTCAAATTACTTTGAATTTTTTTGTTAAAGTTTTTTCGTGTACTATATCTCTGCAACTGCTTCACCCATTACCTTGATACTTCACATGGGTGTTTATCATCATTGTCGCGCCCGCTTGCGGAAAGCGTGATATCGTCGGCATTTTGGCATCCGTCCGTCCGTCCGTCCGTACGTCCGTGTGTCCGGTTAAAGTTTTTTGGTTAAAGTTTTTCCATCTACTATATCTATTTTTTTTAGTGTCCATGCCTCGCCCCAAGGCGCGACATGCAGGCCACGGCCATCTAGTCTACAAAAATTGGGTATAATTATGTTATCCAAGTGTCTATGCTTGGAAAAAACCTGGCCTTCGTGGCTTTGCCTCGTTTCTTGTTGTTCTGTGCACCTCAGCCATGTGATTTTGTACCATGTAATTTCATGAGATGTATTTACAAACGTTACAACATTTTCCGTAAATGACGTTGAGTGTTGATACTTATTGGGCCTCATCCATATATTCATTCTGTGTCCCACTCATGCGACCCCTGTGTCCCAAGGTCAAGTTCAAATCACTTAGAAGAAGTTCTTATTATAAAATCTGCATTGATGTTTATATATCCACAATCATTACTCCAATTTACTTCACACTTCCAATACTTCCTTTTCATCATCCATATTTTCATTCTATAGCCTGCCCAGGTGGTCCACATGCCCAAGTTCAAGGTCAAATGACTTTGAAATTTGTGTTTTTGTTTTTACATACCTAATATCTTCACAGCACTTACTCAGATTTACTTCAAACTTCAAATAATTCTTTATTATTATCCATATTTTAATTCTATATCACATCCATGCGGCCCACATGCCCAAGATCAATGTCAAATTACTTTAAAATTGTGTTAAAGCTTTTACATACCTTATATCTCCACAGCCCTCAATTTAAACTTCAAATTATGTGTCACTAAACTTAACATCAGAGATATGTTATAACTTCTATTTCCTTCATTTAAAATGTTTAATATTTCACACATGCATTCCTGTAAGGCTCTAATACCATGCTGCGCCAAATCCACAACCATCCAACCCCCGCTGATCCAAAGGTCAAGGTCAAATACTTGTCTCTTTACAAAACTTGACATCAGAGATATAACTTCTATTTCTTTTTTTGAAAATTCTTAATATTTCACTCATTCCTCTAAGGTTGTACTATCATGCTGTGACAAATCCACGACTGTCCAGCCCCTGCTGATCCCAAGGTCAAGGTCACATACTTAGTCTCTTTACAAAACTTTAACATCAGAGAAATATGTTATAACTTCTATTTCTTTCATCAAAAATTCTTAATATTTCATGCATGCATTCCTCTAAGGCTCTATTATCATGCTGTGACAAATCCCCGCTGATCTCGAGGTCAAGGTCACATACTTAGTCTCTCTACAAAACTTAACATCAGAGAAATCGGTTATAACTTCTATTTCCATGCTCGGATCTGCTTCACATTTCACATACACATTGCTCCAATGGACCTCTACCACCCTGTGACAAATTCACGTTCGTGCCGCCTCCGCTAAGCCCAGAGTCAAGGTCACAAGTCCACACATTTGGATTTTTTACATATTTAGGGGTACCTGGGCACACGCGGGGGTTATTCCGTAAGCCTCGCTTATAGACCAATCTAGTTGTTTTTGGCAATGCTTGTCACTGTTTTATAGAGGAGAAGTAGATGGTGATGTGATCACACGTCAGTATACACCTGTGACGGATGTCCACACTAAAGGTCACTTTGATCTGCTCATTAAGGTAAGCCACCACTAACTGTAACTACTTCAATAACTGTTTACCGGTATGTCAATCTTTACCCATTCATCCCTAAATAACTGGAATGGACTGTGATATGTAAATTTAAGGACCAATCCCATCGTCACAAAATGATTTTCAGACGAGTCGATTTATAAGAAGGGGGTGTTTTTTTTTTGTCTAAAAAAAAATATGAAATTTACTAGCAAAAAGTGCAGATCCAGATGAGGCGGCTCGTTACGATCTACACTGTTTGCTAACACCGGTATAGAGGTATGTTGTGTTGAAAGGGTTAATATTTTCTGGTTTATTCCTTCTGTAATGTCATGATTTGGCACCAAAATAATAATCTATAACAAGCTAGTAACACATTCGAGACGTACCTCACATGTTGCTAGTTTTACATTCCCTACATTGATAGATCATACCGTTGTCTATATAGAATTTATATGCACAACTGCCTGCGCTAATGATGCCCATAGTATCAACGTTTCTGAACATCTATAGGTAGGGCTGGGACGAGTACTCGAGTACCCGGGTCCCGGGTAGGGTAACGCTCCTACCCGGGTACAAAATCGTTACCCGTTACCCGCGGGTAATTTGCACATAACATTAAGTTCTTTAAACATTCTCTTACCTGCCAGGCTGCATACCATTGTTCCCCCACCTCGGTAACTGAACTCCAGGTCGCACAGATTGCATTTTGTTTTTTGTTTTTCTTGAATTAAAGAAAAGTATTGCCAAACTTGGCTTTTGTTTGTGTTACTGGCCATAATGATGTCCGGAGGTCATGGGACAAAGGAAACACAACTCTAATGGAAGTAGTATGTACTTTATTCCAAGGAAAATTATTGAACACCGGGTACTCGGGTACTCGTAGGTAATAGGGTCCCGGGTACCCGAGTCCAAAATTACTACCCGTCCCAGCTCTATCTATAGGCAATGCCAACTTCCAATCAAGCGATAAAATGATATAAGACCATATTTCATTAATATTCATAATCGTAGACAATAAGCATATTTAACAAACGAAGGCAGTTAAACACATTTCTGTTATAATATTATTTGCAGGTCAATACAAGAGTATGTTCCTTTCACACAACACAGTCTACACATCTGTTCACTTGCAGCATTGAAACAAGTACAGAACAAAAATGAAATGCAAAAATAATTTCAGATTAGACTGTCCATATTTAACACACTATCACTTTCCAGGTATACAGCAATGGGCGTTTATCAGCCTATGTTAAGACCTGGGCTGCAGGCACAGACGTATACATGAGAGGACCCTCTGGCAGCCTGGCTTATCAGCCTAACAAGGTGGGCTTTTATGACATATGAGACACGTCATGTGATTTTGTAAAACATTTACAAAATTTACAATATTTTCCATAAATGACGTCGAAAGTTGACAAAATTTTCATGACAGATGCAGAATTTTATTCCATAATTTGACATGAACATTTTTTGATCTTCCGACATCATTTACAGAAAATATCTCTTTTTCTGTAAATATATTTCATCAAAAAATGTTCTTACGTACAAACTCACATGTCATGTCTCATATGTGGCTGTGACTGGAGAAATGGTGTTTATGGGATTTGTGACCAGTTCACATCCTGGTCACATCACACACTCATGTAGCCTGATAATGATCTTTGTCATACTGCAGATAAGTTTCTCGGCTTTTGATTGGCTAGCTTGCCTGGTCATATATATTATATGACCTGCCAAGGCCGTCGGACATACAGGAATTGCGATTCCCCTCCGGCGCCTCGCGTCCAAGGAAGACGCATTTTGCAAGCGTCTACCGATTGCGAATTGTATTCCTCACTAAACACAATAACACCCCGAATTGATCAATACAAGTAACAAATTGTACGCTCAAAACCAGTCTTTATTGTTTATTTTTCCATAAATATTCTTCGCTCATCTAAATATGAGCGAAAAATTAGCCAAAATAACGAAAATTGCTTTTCAAATCTCAACGCGCTTGCCTTCGTGACACGGCTATATTTAGGTCACAAACTATGGGTTCCACGCACGAAACCGCGGCGTAGCAATGACAGCGAATGTTTGGGAACCAGTCGCATTATTCTAGAGGCGCCAAAGGGAGAGCAGATCGATAGAGACGTGGAATATAAATTAAATTACACATATATAAAAAAACTGTCATAAAGTCGTTTTCGATGGATTTCTTACTCCATATTTAGTTTGTTCTCGTTTAATAAAAAAACAAAATGTTCATTTACGCCTTTATATTAAGACTGACGGTAGAAAATCGAATCTCGGATTATTTTTCTTCCTGAAAAAACGCAAAGATCAAAAGAAGAGATATGTTTATACGGCCAAATACAGGATCTGCGGTATGACAAATACGTTATTGTGATTCTACACAGGCTATATGGTGTAATATTGCCCGTAGAATCACAATAACTTATAATATTGCAAGAAACATGAAGTGTGTTTCATTGATGGAATGGCGAAAAGTGCAAATCCGGATGCACAGGCTGATTTGGATTTACATTGGTCACAAAACCCATAAGCCCCGTTTCTGCAGTCACTTCCACATATAAACACAATTTAAAATATGACTGACCAGAGAAATTGGGCTAATGGCTTTTTGGTCAGTGTACATGTAGCTCTAGCTCCTGAGTGCAGACCCTAATCAGACTGTGCAGATACACAGGTTGATCTGGGTCTATACTGGTTTTAAACACAGGTGGAAGACTCGGACCTATGACAACAAAAATATGCCTATTAAAAAAATCCCATTACCCCACCCACTTGGTCTCGTACATTACCATCTTCTATTTATAGAAGGTGGGTATGAATATGGCTATTATAGAAAGAGACCTCTCTTTTCCGATTCGCACAAACACAATAAACATCGATTAAATGTATGAAATATGTCTCTGGCAATCGATAAAGGTATTAGGTGTATGAATATACTCACTTCAAATCGCTGTTTCAAGTATTTATTGAGTTATTCGCATTTTGATTACCCCATCCAAAGTGAAAGTTGCGTGTACGAAAGAATCTCACACAGAATCGGAGGCCGTCCGGCGTGGATTATTGGTCATATTTGGCCGATAGCTGATCGCCAGCTCAAACTAAAGTGGTGCACCATGACCATATACATTAGAAACTCCAATCATACAAAGTTCGTCCAATTGTGATCGTTCACCGATCTAAAAAACACTTTTTTGTCTAATTTCGGTCATTATCTGGAACTGGGTCAATGCACCATCTTCCATAATAAAACCGGAAGCGTCTATGTAAATAACATCTCTGATTGGCTAAATGTAAACTGTATGACGTCATTCAACCTATTTCGGGATTGCGGAAGATAGTACGCGAATCATGAATGAAAGTAGAAAAAAGGTGTTTTTTAGATCGGTGAACGATCACAATTGGACGAATTTTGTATGGTTGGAGTTGCTAATGTATATGGTCATGGTGCACAACTTTAGTTTGAGCTGGCGATCAGTTATTGGTCAAATATGACCGATAATCCACGCCGGACGGCCTCCGATTATGTGTGAGATTCTTTCGTACACGCAAATTTCGCTTTGGATGGTGTATACAAAATGCGAATAACTGAATAAATGCTGGAAAGAGCGATTTGAAGTGAATATATTCACGCACCTAATACCTTTATCGATTGCCAGCGACAGAAATCATACATTTAATCGATGTGTATTGTGTTTGTGCGAGTCGGAAACGAGAGGGCTCTTTCTATAATGGCCACAATGTTATTCACCTTTCTGTATATAAGATGGTAATGTACGAGACCAAGTGGGTGGGGTAATGGGATTTTTTAATAGGCATATTTTTGGTGTCATAGGTCCGAGTCTTCCACCTGTGGTTTTAAAGGCCATTTGCTTTAATAATTGTGATTTATCATTTATCACGGTGTGGGAACACGTGGTATATTGTTTTGGTTTGCGTAATGTCAGATTCGTAATGTTAACAGCTGGCTTCTTCCTGCCTGGAACATGTTCATCATTCGTATTGATCATGATGAAAAATAAGATGTACATATACCTCCTATCTCCTGGGCGCAACCAATACGAAAAACCAAAACTACTGTGAAATTCCGTCTGTACATATGTTACATTGTACATACATGTACATCAAATGTTTCTAAGAGTTCCTTCTTCATGCCATAACTTGAATACAACTTCAAAGATTAATTTCACATTTTGAAACATTTTAACATGACCTTTTTGACCTTTACAAGACCATTAGGTGCACATTCCAGTAAGTTTTGTCTTATTAATTATGACAATGTTTTGTAATTTATTGTATTAATTATTCCAATTATTCCAATGTTTTGTATATTTATTCCAATATATTTACACATCAGAACATGCTATGTACACATAGCTTAATAAAACCATGGGCTGTTGCGTTAACTGTACATGTATTACTTTAACATTTGGTCTGTTTAAAGTTTGTGAGGAGTCCTTCGGCCTGTGCTCCAAGGTCAAGGTCAAATGACTTAGAAGTTTGTGTTAAAGTTTTTGTCCAAATTTGCGTTAAACTTATCACATACCTACTATCTCTGTAACAGTAAGTCAGATTTGCTTGACATTTCGTATGCTTATTGGTCATCATCCATATACTCATTCTGTGTCCCACTCATGCGGCCCCTATGCCCCAAGGTCAAGGTCAAATGACTTGGAAGTTTGCGTTAAACTTTTCACATACCTACTATCTCTGTAAGCATAAGTCAGACTTGCTTGAACCTTTGTATACTTATTGGGCCTCATCCATATATTCATTCTGTGTCCCACTCATGCGGCCCCTGTGTCCCAAGGTCAAGTTCAAATCACTTAGAAGTTCTTATTATAAAATCTGCATTGATGTTTATATATCCACAATCATTACTCCAATTTACTTCACACTTCCAATACTTCCTTTTCATCATCCATATTTTCATTCTATAGCCTGCCCAGGTGGTCCACATGCCCAAGTTCAAGGTCAAATGACTTTGAAATTTGTGTTTTTGTTTTTACATACCTAATATCTTCACAGCACTTACTCAGATTTACTTCAAACTTCAAATAATTCTTTATTATTATCCATATTTTAATTCTATATCACATCCATGCAGCCCACATGCCCAAGATCAATGTCAGATTACTTTAAAATTGTGTTAAAGCTTTTACATACCTTATATCTCCACAGCCCTCAATTTAAACTTCAAATTATATACACTCCGCGAGACCATCAAATACCTCGGCGGGCTCAACATGCGGGCTGCAGCCATCTGGTATTCCTTAAGTATTATATGCTAGTATTTACTCCAATATTCCAGTACAGAGTAATCTACATGCTGTGTGTAGGCACAGGGATTGCTCCAATGGCACAAGTTATACAAGCTATCCTCGACAACGAGACCGATGAAACGTGTATACACCTGCTATATGGGTGCCACATGTACGGAGACATTCTGCTGAAGAAGGACATTGATGAATGGGCTCACTTCTGGAACTTTAAATGTGAATACTTCTTGAACAAGGTAATCATGATAGCCTAATACATAACGACTACCAGGCTAATGTCTTTTACTTTATCAGGCAAAGCTAGTAGGAAATGCGTAGGAATTCCAAGTCATTCCATTGATGCATTCGGTAATGCCATGCGACGCCGTCTGACAAATGAAACGTCAGGCACTACATATTCGGCCAATACAAAGCCAATACAAAGCTTGTTACCTGATAAAGTTAAATTCTGGTGGCATAGGCCTATTTAGCAAAAGTGATGTAACAGTGTGATAATTTTGTATTTAACCCTGTCTATATGTGGCTATGACTGGAGAAATGGGGCTTATGGGATTTGTGACTAGCACACTCATGTAGCCTGATAGCCTGCTTGTTAGAAGCACAACAGGAGTTTCATTGATGAAATGATGAATCGTGCAGATCCTGATCAGACTGCAGATGCAAAGGCTGATCTGGATCTACACTGGTCGCAAAATCCTACAAGCCCCATTTCTCCAGTCACAGCCACATATAGTGTTTAACAATGTAGCTCCATGATGGATAACTACCCTTTATCAGGCCTGCGTGTGGAAAACATGATCACAACGATGTCTGGGTGGCCAAACTTTTGTCATCTTAAACCTGCATTGAATTGATTTTTGTCTCAGAAAGCGCCTTGTTGCTTGACATTCAAGTCGCGACCACCCTATCATTTTAGATGATAAAATAATGGGAAAGTTGAATTAGAACATTAGTATTTTATGTTACAATGTTATTTTCTGCCAAAACATATACTGATATGACTATCATTGCAAGAATTTCAGCAGATTACCAGTCTTCCCCATCCTTTGGTGGATTATCCATATTCCTTTTCTTTCAGGGGATGGGCCGTGGCCTAGGGGATATGTCATTGTACTTCCATACCGTAGGTTGTGAGTTCAATCCTCACCTAGGCGTGAAAAGTACTTCCATAGTATTTCCATCCCACTGGTCTGTCGGATGAGACTTTAAAGGTACATGCCCACTCCGTAGGCACAAACTGTTATATATAGCAATTAAATACATGTGTCATTGTGTCACTATTCCACCAGTGCCCGCTATACAGATATAATCATTTAGTAATATTTATTTTACTGATAGTGACGCGTGGTGGTATCGGGCTATTTTCATATGCAAATGAGGCATGATATTCTTTTAATTATTTATACTAATTAAATGCGTCACCTGAAAAAAATAATATTTTCGACAAATTATAAGTATGATCATTGTACATCAAAAAATAAATACAGAGAATAAATAGTAATGTCCGTTAACATTTTAAGGAAACATGGTTATCACCCCTGATATCAGTGTGGAAATTTATGTCTGATATAAAATGTATAATAATGCCAATCAATACATGGAGTAGTGGTGAATGAATGTTTATTTTGCTGGAAATTGTCTCAGCTGATGTCTCTGATGATATACAGAACATGTTGTGCCTACTGAGTGGGCATGTACCTTTAAACTGTGGTCCTGTCTCTCTATAACCTTAGCTGTTGCTGGGACGTTAAACCCATTCACATTCACTTTTTTCTTTCAGGAAACAATGTGCAATGCAAAATACAGATATGGAGAGACAGTTAACTGTAAACAGATTGACAAGTCAGTAGTTGAAACTGTGATCAAAGACCTCTCTGAAAACTTCCTTGTGCTTATATGTGGAACAAGAACGTTTGATGCAGACATGATTGCCCATCTAAAGAACATGAATGTTCCGATAGACAGGTACCACAAGTTTTGAAGTAGATGTAGCTAGTGGATCGGTGAGTGATCTCAAGACAGATATATTTACAAAACTCTGAACACGTTCTCAAATTTTGAACTTGAAATCAAACAGTTTGCTTGGTCGATCCTGAGAACAGCTCAGAATCGACCAATCAGAATGCTTGATTTTATAATCACTGACCCAGATCTGTTGACATGGGTTCGATCTTCACCAAGACCGTAAGCTGTTCAGTTAAATATGGCTGTGACTGGAGAAATGGGTTTATGTGATTTGTGACTAGTGTAGCTCCTAATCAAATATCGCTCTTGTGCAGCCTGATAACGATCTACATTGCTTGTTAGAAGTGTGACAGATGTTTCATTGATGGAATCATGAACAGTGCAGATCCTGATCAGACTGCGCGGATGCACTGATCACAAAACCCATAGACTCATTTCTCCAATCACAAACACAACAAACTATGTGATTATGCAAAGCAGCTCTGATCTCAAATTGTTAGCGAATGATGAAAGGTAACTTTTTACTCGGCTGACGGCCCTATTTGCACATTTTTTGAAGTTTTGCCACTGTAAGGAGAATCCTGTTGTGAAATATAATACAATACAATGTAGCAATATGAAGGCAATGAAACCCATCAGGGGTCACACACCACAACTTTGCGTCAACTTCATTTAATAACTTATTTCACTGGTCCATCATAGTACTACAAGTTAGCCATGTCGTACCTTATTTTGTGGCTTGAGTTTTGTGTCGTTTTATTTCCTTCTTTTTTTTACAATCAATTTACAATATTATCTTTCATTTCATGTATAGTGTGGTTACTTTTCTTTGTGATTATTTTGTCCATTATATTAATCACTTTTGAGGTAAGCTGGAGGTTTGCGGTCGGAACGACTCCTCACAAACTTTAAACAGACCAAATGTTTTTCTCACTACAGTAAGCACAACAGCCCATGGTTGTATTACTTATATTTACATTGCATGTTCTGATAGTTTCCAAAATGTAAATGGCCACATATGGCGTTAGAATTAAGAATCATCTTGTTTTATGTCATTTTGGCACAATTCCTGGAACAGTAACGTTGCCGTTATTGACAGCATCATGGAAATTAATGATATTAAGCAAACTTTAACAAAACAACAATGTCGCGTTACGTCACGTGGAGCTAGTGTAATGTACTAAACGCAGTAGAGTAATGTAATAAACGCAATACGTTGAATGGGCGTTTCACTTTTCTAGGTGTAAATATTACATTCTATTGCTGGTGAACATGCATAGTTCAATGCATAACCGAGTCACCATTTATGTCTTATAAACCCTGATCCGACTAGGATAGTCTGCACATATATTACCCGTACACATGTGATCAAATCCACTCTCCATGTGTCCTGTATTTATTGCCATCAAATACAAAACAATATACAGGTATATAACGTTTCAATCAATAACTATTGCTTTTTACAAACATTCACTTGTATTCATATAGATCATCATTTGTGGCAGCGACTGAGAAATGGGACTTATGGGATTGTTGACCAGTGTAGCTCCTGATCAAACAGCTTACTCCTGTAGCCTGATAACGATCTATACTGCTTGTCGCAAAGCAGATCAGGATCAGACTATGCGGATGCACAGGCTGATCTGGATCTACACTGGTCGCAAAACCCATAAGCCCTATTTTTCCAGTCACAGCCGTAACTAACTAGTCCCTTGTATTTTGTAAACCTGGTTGAGTGCATCATAATAGAGACACAACATGTGATGTTGTACCTAAGAATATGTGCGATATCTCATGAAAAATATTTACAAAATTTACGATAGTTTCGGTACATATAATGGAAACTTGACGAATTGTCATAGCATTTGTGAAATAGAGTTCCACATTTGCTATAAAAATGTCATTTACAGAAAGGATCACAGTTTCTATCAATATATTGCATGAAAAATCGCACATGCTCTTAGGTACAATATCACAAGGTGTGTCTCAATCAAGCTTCACGTGCACATTGATACACCACATATCAACAAGTAGCAATTAGATAATTTAGCGATTGATTAGTGTGGAAACAATTCTTGAATCTTCTATTCAACCAGTTAGATCTTCATTTGATGACCGACAGTTTTAATAGCTTTTGTCTAATCATGCTTGGGAACTATATTCCCACACTTCACATCGACTCTCATGTACTGAGTAGGTAGTATGTATTGAGATCTAGTTACGACATGTATAACAACATCATCTTGAGATCAGTCTTAGCCAGTGGGTGATTGGTTGGGAGAATGTAAATTTAATGATGGGTTTCATACCAGAATCCCGATATCCATGGTTTGGTACATTTTTTGTTTCCTTGTTATACCCATTATAAAAGTAGTAAGATTAGTACAAAACTATGTATGATATTACTGGTAGGGAGTGTGGCTAAGTGACTGCTGTGGTGAGGACCAGTAGCCTATTTCATCAACATTGCAAAGTATACTTATCTAGCAAAGCATACTTTGAGGGAGTAATCATTTATTTTTCCCAAAATGCATTATTTCATATAGAACTAACCACTGCACATATTTGATGATTAAAAGTATGCAGAATTATTATACTGAATTTATTACATTATCAGAGATAATGTACATTATCAGAGATAATGTAATAAATTCAGTATAATAAAAATTTATAAATTTCTCCATAAATTGAAAATTTCTCCCTCAAAGTATACTTTGCTAGAAAAGTATACATTGCAGTGTTGGTGAAATAGGCTACAGGTCAGGTTATTCTAATTTAAAGGCTGAATATATCCCCCCCCCCCCCTGATCACAGCAGGTGAAATACGGGATTTGACCACGTTAACCCGGCCTTAAATCAAATATCGGATTTAATCAGTGTTAACCACCCAGTGCGATGGAAAACTGGCACGTCTTACAGCACATCTTGAGGAAGTATTCTCTGTCACAGAAGCGAAACTTCAGCACCAGCGGGCAGTACGCAAAGTTGTAATTGTCCACACACTCTGAAACGATATCCATGAAATGTGGCTGTGGCTAGAGAAATGGGGCTTATGGGATTTGTGACCAGTGTAGCTCCTGATCAAGTAGCACATGCCTGTAGCATAATAACGATCTATATTGCTTGTGAAAAGCAGGACAGGCATTTCATTGATGAAATGGCGAACATGCATATCCTGATCTGGATCTACACTGGTCGCAAAACCCATAAGCCCCATTTCTCCAGTAACTGCCACAAATATGTTGCATTGATATTCATGTTTCAATCTCAGCCAGTGAAATACGGTATTAGACCCTGTTAACCATGCATAAAATGACCTAAGCTATTGGCAGGCTGTTGACAGGTTGACACACCGTTTTAAAATAAATACATAAACTCAGTGATTATCTCCATAAATTTATATACATGCATTCCGACCGATTTTCGTATTACATGTATATGTTGAATGCCAATATATTAATTTCTGTAGTATAATGGTCTTGATTTCCAATTTCGGGCATTATTTCATATAGAACTAACAACTATTTGTATTGATAATTAAAATTATGCAGAATTATTAAACTATATTTATTACATCAGCACAGTTATTTATTTATTTTTAGACATATTTTATTTCATTAATTGAATAAAAAAATAATGAATGTATGCATAAATTGAATCTACTGATCAGGCATACCTGTCAATTACTCACATTTTATGTTTTAACGCACCAAAGTTTAGAAATGTTATTATTTTTCCATAGTACAGGACGCCATTTTTTCAGAAGAGACCAATTTGACACACCAACTCAAAATGGTAGATAAATAGAGAATAGTAGGTTAGTGCCGTGAATGGGAAAAAATATCTGGCGAGGCTTAGGAAACTGGATGGGCGAGGCTCTGCCGAGCCTATCCGGTTTCCGTGCCGAGCCAGATATTTTTCCCATGCACGGCACTAACCTACTATTCTATTTATCCCGTCAACATTCTAAAACAGCATTTAAATCAACTTAATTTAGTTAATTTAGCCTTCAAAAGCGAACCGAAAAAGTTAGAACCGAATTACATCAAACACTCATTGGCGCACAGAACATAGTTGGATAAAGTATGGTTGTAAAATCCGTTAATAAACAGTCATGACAGTAAATTGATTAATAATTGTTTTAGACTTTAGGAATTTTACACATCAAAATATTTCACGAATAATCTTAATATTTTACAACGATTTTGTTTCTGTTCTTTTCACCGTTTATGGATGGCAGCTTTATGATTCAATCCTATTTATAATGGTAACCATCCATCCCGAATTAACCATTAAAACGTGTACTTCAGGCAGGTTCAACAGATAAATGTTCTGTTGATACGTAACTTTATATGTTGTCACCGACAATGTGAAATTACAGGTTCTTTTCAACGAAATACACTCTCAAAATTCACCAGACCCATCCACTTCCATTTGGGACAGATTATGCAACGATTGCGATCTGTCCAGAATAAAAATCAACAACACAAACACCATTTTATTTCGTTTATTTCCTTACCTGACTGGAATCACTGGGAGCAGCCATTTTTATTTTAAATGACGTAGTAGACTTATTGACGTAAATATAAGTATGACATCAGTCATGTCTGAATGACGCATGGAATGGGTAGAGAGCAAATGCAATTGGAAATTGAGGGTCGTAATGGTAATTGATTTGACATTCAGAAAATGGTATGCACTTAATTTTATTTTCTGGTGATATTGTTTTTATTTGCCAAATTTAGCCCTCACACTGTAAACAGTTCCATTTCCATCAGACTATTCAGTCAACTCAAGAAGTATACTGGGGAAAGTAGTCACCAACACAAATGACGCGTATGAATTGTGATTAGGTCGTATTGATATCAAATATGTTTCACGGCACCTTGTTTCACGGCACATAGGCACTGCGTTGACGGGATAAAACACTGATACCATACCTTCCTCTTCATCCGTTTGTACTTGACACGGGAGACTGCATTTCCTGGTGTTAGCTGGGCGGGTGGTCTCGCTGCATTTGTCTGTGGGGTCTCCATCGTGGGTCTTACATTCCACCAGGCGGCGCTGCCAGCCATTCCCACACTCGCCCGTGCACTAGGGATATGGTAGAACATTGAAGGCGATGTAGGAGGCTGTGACTGGAGAATTGGTGATTATGAGATCTGTGACCAGTGTAGAACCTGATCAAATATCACACTCCAGTAGCCTAGTAACGGTATGTATTGCTTATTAGAAGCATGACGGGTGTTTTATTGATGGTATGGAGAACAGTGCAGAGACTGCTCATGCAAACCTCATAAACCCCATTTCTTCAGTCACAGCCACATATATATTACTAAGTATATGGTGCGTCCCATCAATTGGGATTATGCATGTATGACCGGTGTAGACTTATTTAAATCAGCATACCGTATTCATCATGCACTGTTCTGCCTTCACAGACACCTGGCACATGTTCAAAATGCTCACATGGTTACTAGTATTCCATTATTTTGGTTATGTTAGCTCACAGTTTTATCTTTTGTTGTTCAATTATCATTGAATGAATACCTTCTCAAATAGGAGTATTCTGTTTATGAATGTCATGGGTGTAAGCAAACAAATACACTTTATGAAATCCATGTACAAATTTCATGGCCATGCATGTTTCCTCAATACTAAATACATGTTTCCTCAATACTAAATACTCAAGGTGTATGATCACGTGGTATTAACTACAACGAAAAGTACTGAAACTTCCAGAATCCATCTGAATCAAAGTACGTATTCTTTCATATTGTCCTTATTACGTAACGGATTTTGATGAAATATGGCGCATCAAACGCGTCTTGTTAAGCTGCATTTGGTGGTCTTTGTATGTTCGCCCAAACTTCTGTCGTTTTTGCGAAGAATCTATTTCCGTGTCTACCGACACGGAAATCGATTATTCGCAAAAACGACATAAGTCTGTGCCGAACTCTCTGGACCACCAAATGCAGCTCATGAAGACGTGATTGCTGCGCTGTATTTCATCAAAATCCGTTGCATATTAAGGAAAATATCAAATAATACTTACTTTGGAGTGGGCGACGTCGTTGTTTTTGTTGTAACCACGTGATCATGCACCTTGATACTATTACCATGTAAACAAGTTTCACATCCAGATTTACCTCACTCCAGTCATGGGTCACCCATGTGGGCTGTGGACATGCCATTTTGATGCAGGTAGCGATAGTGGCGGGTTTGTGGGTGGACTCGCATTCGGTGTCGTCCAGATACATCTCCTTGTCGCTGGTCATGCAGTACACATGTCTCACCATCTCACCGCGCCCACACAGCTTGGAACACTGCAGCAGAAATAGAGAATGCCATGCTATCAGGTGTATTAGGCAAGGCTTGGAAACGTGTAGGAATTCTGAGGCTTCCTACCTTTTCGGAGCCGAGCTTTGATAAGCTCGATATCAAAAGACACTAACATGGTATAATATTTATCTGGTAATGTTTTAGACTGCATATTCATGACGTGGTTTCGTTGAAATGAACTCATTTCCGTGAAGTAAATCTACTGACGTCATTTGGTTCGACCAATGAAACGTCAAGTTCGTTGTAACCTGGATGCCTGATATGACATTATGTTATCATCTACGTATTTGGCCACTACAAAGCTTGCTACCTGATAAAATGCGTTATATGTGGCTGTGACTGAGGAATGGGACTTATGGGATTTGCGACCATTGAAGATCAAATAGCACACTCTTGTAGCCGGATAACGATGTACATGTATATTGGGAGCCGTTTCACTAAATTTCGTACGACCAAAATGTTCGTAAGTGCATATTTAGGATCGTCTGGAAATTTCAATTGATGTATTTACATGTATTGAGCATATACAGCCTATTATCAATACATGTAATTCCAATAATTATTTGCAAGAAAACAGTGTTAATGTGAAATTTACAGACGATACTAAGTTTGCACTTACGAACATTTTAGTCGTACAAAGTTTAGTGAAACGGGCCCCTGATTCTGAGATTAAACAAACTTTCTGAGTATATACTGGGCGGCCTGATTTGTCTCACTAACCTCGGTCCAGTCCTCCGCCACCCACACAGAGGGACAATTCTCCCTCCTACAGATCCGGTCAGAATTAGGCCGTTTCTCCGGGCATTCGGAGTCATCCAGGATAATTTCCTCATCTTGGCTGATCAGCTGCTTACACACCACCGCTCTCGTCTTACGGCCACCTCCGCAGGTTTGGCTACACTTACTCCATTCACCGATATACCAGCTGTAAACATGGTAAATGGAGAACTAAAAAGTCAACGGCGGGGTGATGGTGTAGTAGTACGGCCATAGTAGGATAATCGAACATGTAGTAGTACGGTCATAGTAGGATAATCGAACATTTGTACTGCCTTGCGGTACAAGACGGCTGTTATAGCGATGTGGTAGAGTGTTCGCGTCACACGCAGGCGCCCTGAGAAACAAATGTATATTTGTAGGAAGGAGGAATGTAATAGTACGGTTGAGAAATGAAATATCCATGAAACAATAAATTGTCTCTAAAGGCCTGTTATTAGAGGAAAGGTCAATAACATGAGTGTGGCAGTTGTGTTGTTTGACTATCCAAAATATCGCCAAATTTTCTTTTTTAAACCAGACCTTTTGTATGATGTCCGCATATGACAAAGCTCCAAGAAATACATAGAAATGCGTAGGAATTCCAAGTCTCGAACAAAAAAAAACAGTGTGCATGTACATGCAAATTTATTAGCATAATTACAGACTAGTGTCTTTTGACATCAAGTTCATCAGACTTGGTTTGAAAATTCTTCGACGAGGTTCCGACTTCCCACTTAGTTCCGAGCGTTGTCTGATACACTTAGATATCAACAGACATTAGCCTGACATAGTGTATGTACTCACCGGGTGGGACATGGTTCCGTATTACAGTGCTGGAAGTGGTGGCTGGGTTTGGGTTGCGGGAAACAATACCCGTCGTCCACAACGGTTTGTCGGAACTTGTGCATACAGACTGCCGTCGACGTGCTGATGCCTACAATACGGTAGTGTCCATGTGCCCGTAATTGTGATTACATATATATATAATAGTGGCAGATTCAGGAATCCCCCCCCCCCCCCCCCCCCCCCCCCCCCCCCCCCCCCCACTCTTTTCAGGATTCCAGATTTTTGTTTGCAATCTGTTAAAAACAATAACAAGCACTGTCAAATAAGGGTGATATCAGATCAAGGTCTTGTTGCGAACGGTAAGTCTTGCAATATACTCCCGTACCAAGGTTCAGATATATAGAGTGTACATTATCACATGAGCATTATGTACTGAAAATAAGTCGTCACTCATACATGTACTTTCGTTGAGAAGAAAACAATAAAATAGAAATTAATTTAATAGTCATATTCGCATAATAGTGTATTCCGAATGCCATGCTGTAACTAATCGTTTGAATGCTGGATACGAAAATTGTCATCTGCTGTTGTTTTACATGTATATTTTGTATTCTTTCTCAATAAAAACATGGTTCCAATGGAAATGATTCTAAAGTGCAACTTCAAATTATGTGTTTGATGAGAAAAAACAGAAAATAGAAAACAAACAGCAGACAGCAAACTTTAAGTCGTCATGTAGATCTATACAGGTTAATTCGAGTGTGCCTGCGTGTACCTTGGCCACAGGACACGGTGCACGTGGACCAGGCGGAGTGAGTCCACGTGTAGAGGGTGACATTGTGGCTGCCGGCGGATGCCGTGTACGGCAGGTTGTACTCGTACTGCACACCCTGGTTGTCCTCCTGCAGCAGCAACTGCAACAGGGTCATCATGTGTATTTATCGGGTATTGAGCTTTGTATTGGCACAATAGGTACTGACTGATAACATAATGTTAATACGAATATCCTAATATAAATAGAATAACATGCTATTGTCTGTTAATATCAAGTTTATCGGGCTCGGCTCAGAAACGGTAGGAATTCATCGGCAAGCCTTGGAATTCATACCCATTTCCTAGCCTTGCCTGATAAACTTGACATCGAAAGACACTAGTTCTGCGTGCATGTGGAATCGTACATAACTCCCTATATAAGTTGATATTACATAGTTTTGACTAATTCCCTGGATTTTGACGTGCCTGTGCAATAGTTACTGTGGTGCAAACATATTTGGTCTGTTTGACTACCACCATAAACGTAACAACCGATGGTTGCATACAATAACACTGCACTTGCAATGTACATTTTCTCGCGACCGTTTGCGGACAGCGTTGTTGGTTAAAGTTTTTCGGTATACTATAAAAGCCTTGGCGGGTGCGACAAGCCGGCTGCGGCCATCTAATTTTCTGGTATGTGTGGCTGTGACTGGAGAAATGGGGCGTATGGGATTTGTGCAGCTCCTGATCAAATAGCACATTGCTGTAGCCTGATAAACAATGCATCGCCTGTAAGAAGCTTGGCGGATGTTTCATTGATGTAATGGCGACCAGTGTAGATCCTGATCTGACTGTGTGAATGCACAGTCTAATCTGGATCTACGCTGGTAGCAAAACCCATAAGCCGCATTTCTCCAGTCACAGCCACATTTGTGTTTGGTTGTTTAATGGATCAATTGACATGTTCTTGTGCTATTACAATAGTTCTCTGTACTAATCATATTTCTTTTAGGGAGTGGGGCTAAGTGACTGGTGTGGTGAGGATCTGGCACTAGGTTATTCTAATTTCAGGTCTGAATATATATTTTAAGTAAATATTCAGTAATACAGTATACGTTAACAGTAACACAGCACATTCAGTTTGAATATTCGCTGTGACTGGAGAAATGGAGCTATGTTATGCGGCCACGACCACACATAGTTACCATGACAATAAGTGTTTCACTTGTTGGTCCCACAGCACTCATGATTTCTGGGGTGTCCGTTTGTCGCTCGTAGTGAAACACGGTTCCTGCTACCAGAAACTTTCTCGGCCAGTCTATTGTCCAATCACCGTTGATGTAGAACGGACCATTCTCGCTTTTCAGTGCTTTCAATGAAATACAGGTCTTTGGAAGGACTGTTCAAACAACAGGGTGAAGCAATATATTGATGATTTTGGATTCCAATTGCACTGTGACATTTTATTTTCGCTGATATTAGTGATGTAACAAATACTAAGTTTAATGATGACTCAAATATGTCAATCATTTAAACAACTTATTACAGTGTGTTTAAGCAAATGTCTGCAATATCATGCAAATATTAACATGAAATTGAAGTTCCCAAAATGTGTGAGTATTAAGCAGAAGGGACATTTTATATATATTATACCCTCGGCCGATGGTGGGGGTTGGAAGGGTCGTATATAGTGTTTGCATTTCCGGTCTAGTCGTTCGTCCATCCGTCCTAACATATAAACTTAACATTTTTATTTTTAACAGTTTTGGTTTGTCGGCCCAGGCGGTGGCCGGGGTATCCGTAAACCCATGTTCACTTGCTCTAGTTTATTTACCCATCAACATTACAATACAATTGCGTAGCCGAAATATGTTGCTTATCTTGAAACTATTTGAAATGAATCGCATGCTGTACGTTACCTAAGTAGTTGCCGGACTCGAATGCTTCTTGCACCTGTATATTGGTGGCGCCTGTTGGTATTCTCAGGATTTCCTGGTACGCTGAAATGATTGGGAAAACAACGATCTGCATGTCAATTTCATGCCAATGATAAACTATATTTCCACATAAAAATAATTATCTTTATTGCTTCTAATCAAAAGTGTATGTTGTTACCGCTCGGTTGAACTGTCTCATAATAGAAAATAACATGTTAGTAAACTTTAATAGATTGTGTTGTGTAAATTTCTGTAGCCTATTTCACCAACATTGCAAAGTATACTTATGTAGCAAAGTATACTTTGAGGGAGAAATTTTCAATTTAATGATAAATTTATTAATTTTTATTATACTGAATTTATTACATTATCACAGCCAAAATCATAATGTGATAAATTCAGTATAATAATGCTGAATACTTTTAATCATCAAATACAAGCAGTCATTAGTTCTATATGAAATAATGCATTTCGGGAAAAATAAATGATGACTCCATCAAAGTATACTTTGCAATGTTGGTGAAATAGGCTAATTCACAATGGTACACTATGATCTTCAGGTATGCTGAACTGATTAAAGAAGCAAGGATTAGCAAAAATAAACTATATTCCAAGTTGAGAAATATTTTATCATCATTTCTCATCAAAAGTATATGTTGTTACCACTCCGTTGAACCGTCTCGTCGAGACGGTTCAACTGAGTGGTAACAAGATATAATTTCCATTTAGAAATAAATAATGTTGGTAAATTATGATATATTTTGTAAAGTTCTTGTACACTTATGATCAATGGAGAAGCAATGATTAGCTGATCTTTAGACTGCATTTTCCATGTTTCGTATTGTCACAGTTCATGCTCAATGCCTAATACAATATGTTTGAGTTTTGACTGACGATAGTGGCTGCATGTATGCTACGTCTTAGCATTTCCATTTCTCCCGTCACTGCCACATATAAGTATTACACGTACCTCCTTTGGGCAGCGACTTGTCCACCATGCCAGATATGGTTGTGCACGTGCTGCCGTCCCCGTCGCAGACCCGACATTTGTCCTCTATTGCCCGCGACCCGAGGTGCCCGTCACACCCCACGTGCTGTAGGTGTATACAATAATGATTATTATGTTTTAATTTAAAAAAAACGAACTAGAAAATGTGTTCATAGAACACGGATGCCCCCGATATCGGATGCCCCCGATATCGCTTTGATAGTAAACGAGGCAAAATTCCAAGTCCAAAAGGGGGAGATAATCCATTGCTCAGTGTCAAATAAAAAACAGAAATTTACGTTGTGCATCTACACACCATAAAGAAGATACATACCAAATACCAAGCCTCCAGCTATTACTGTTTAAAAGTGTTACGAGTTACAAGGCAAAATAGGACAATTCTAAGTGGAAAAGGAGGAGATAATCCATGACCCGGGGGGGGGGGACGAATAAAAAGTCGAAATAGACTTTGCACATCTACTCATCATAAGGCAGCTACATACCAAGTTTCAGGTATTTGGCTATTACGATTTAGAAGTTTTACGAGTTACAAGCCAAACATGGAAAATTATAAGTCGAAAAGGGGGAGATAATCCATAACCCGGGGGAGGGGGGAGTCGAATCAACATTGAAATAAACTTTACGCATCTACTCATTATAAGGAAGCTACATACCACATTTTAGGTCTGTAGCTATTACGGTTTAAAAGTTTTTACCAGTTACAAGTTTGGTGACAGACGGACGGACGGACGGACTGTCTTTACCGTACTACACCGCGCATGATGTTGATTTAGTGTGGTTAAAGTGACATAAAACTTATACATACGTGACATTCGCCATTAATACACATGTTGGGGCGGTCGGGATAACGATACCATGGCATGCCTTTGAAGTAGAGTATAGTACACTTATATTTAATGAGCATATGCAGCATATGCTCAATGAATATAAATCCATCAATTGCAATTTCCAGACGATCCTAAATTTGCGCTTACGAACATTTTAGTCGTACGAAGTTTAGCGAAACGGACGTTCTCACAAATGGATACTTGTTGGGTTTTTACTGTATACAAAAGTACACAACACTACCCAAAAAGTACCCAACACTACCCTAACCCTACCCAAGAAGATCCCTAAAACGCTTGCCCAACACACAGATGAGCATTTGTTGGATACTTTTGTACCCAACAAGTAAACTTTTGTACCCAACAAGTACCCATTCGTGTGTGCGGCCCCCTGAATTATTGTCTTTACCGTACTACACCGCGCATGATGTTGATTTAGTGTGGTTAAAGTGACATAAAACTTATACATACGTGACATTCGCCATTAATACACATGTTGGGGCGGTCGGGATAACATGGCGTGCCGTCGATCACCTTACTCGCCCGCTCCGTGTAGAAGTTGAACCCATCCGCCATACAATTCAGGGCACATGGCTTGCTCTGGGCTGTAAATTGGTATTACAGTGCAACCTCTCTACAACAGCAAAACTGGCTATTGTAGAGAGATGACTTGTAAGGAGGCTAAATATTGTGGCAATTATCCGGTGCATGTCCCCTCTAAAAGTTGCCCAGTTTAGAGTTTAACCCATGTTTTACGTAGAAAGATCTGATTATAGTTCTTAGTTCTCTTGTTGTATACACATATGTTTTCAATTAGAAATGAGAAAGAAATACAGAAAAATATTTAGAAGTTTTTTTATACCCATATGTGAGACACTCCATGCGATTTAGTACCTTCAGACATTTGCGTAATTTCAATAAATACGTTTAAAAAATTTACAATATTTTCCGCTAATGGCGTCAAAAGTGGACACAATATTCAGAGTACATGTACATATTCCGCATATACTCTGACATTTTTATCAACTTTTGACTTTATTTATAAAAAATATTGTAAATATTGTAAACGTATTTAATGACATTACGAAGATGTCTCAATTATAGGTACTCCGCATGGAATGTGTTACATGCACACACAATTCACCATTCAGCCTTCTGATTTTCAAACTTTCCCGGTTATCAGGCTGCCCGTTCCAGCACTGCATAAACGGTTAGATACAAATATAACATCAATGAATTATCACTAGTTGATCCACTGGCTCTATTATGCATGTACATACACGGGCACGCCTTACAGATTTAGGGAGTGTTAATGATCATTTCATGGATCCGCCCCTGATGCTGACGTCACTCACCTCCATTGAATGGTATCCATTTGAAGTACCGACCTCGGAATGGAATACTGTTGTACGTTTCACACTGGACTTTCCTAAAGTCTTCTGACTGGGCTGTGCATTGCTATGTAAAGTAATAGATAGTTATACATGGATGTTAATTAACCAGCCGGCTGTGCGTTTATCAGCTGTTATAATTTATTATACAATGCGGTCGGCATGATAGTCTCCGCTTTTGGTGTGCGTCCGGCTTTGCGTTAATGTTTTTTAAGTACCAAATATCTCCAGACCCTAAGTCCGATTGACCTGAAACTGCTCATACCTCTTTATCTTCATTCGTATATTCATTCTATATAGCCCAGCCCACACATGCAGCCCCCATGCCCAAGGTCAAGGTCAAATTAATTTGTGTACCCAATATCTCCACAACCCTAAGTCCAATTGACTTCAACCATCATATACTTCTTTATCACCTCGCATATGTTCATTATATAGCCCACCCATGCGACCTCCATGCCCAAGGTCAGTTACTTAGGGGTGAAAGGGTTAAAGTAAAAGAAACTCAAAAGGAATTCTCTCTATACCTTCATATTACACGATTTATAGCGTTTCCTTTCTCCGGCGCAGTAATTTCCGCCGTTGTTTGGCCTGAAAGAAAACACGATATTAATCATATTATAGCGGAAGAATGTGAATATTGATTAATATAAGGCACTGGGCTTTCCAATATGCAAAATCGATCAATATTCTTTGGAAACAATATTTTAATTGTGCATTTGCATCATATTTCTGTATCCAATTGAGTCGCTTAAAAAACTTGAGATTTGGTAAAAAATAATGTTTATAATGTTACAAAATAATAATTCAATGACATGCACTGTTTGCTATTCCATTCCCATCATGCGCCCAACAAGCTATATAGATAGTTATCAGGCTACATGAGTGTGCTATTTGATCAGGAGCTACAATGTTCAAAATGCTATAATCCCCATTTCTCCAGTCACGATCACATGCATTACCTTGGATTTTCGCAGTGTCTCTCCTTGGCAGCCACCCCTCCCCCGCATGTCCGTGAACACTCCGAGTAACTTGACCACTCGCTCCAGCCTCCGTCCACTGTGAGCGGTCGGTAGCGGAATGACCGGCAGTGGCGGTGGTAGCACCACTGAAATGGTCAATTCATACAGCATACGTTACGTGCACAGGTTGAAGCAACAGACCTACTGTCTGTTCCACGTTTTGCTGTCGACGAACATTTGGCCATTAAACACATTAAATCTAAAACATATTTAAAAGTAAGTACTTTTTCATCAACGAACGATTTTCCTTCAGGATCAAAAAACGAAAATATTTGGAAATTGACTCCGAAACCTGGCGAGATAGCTTGAAAATGATGTAACTAAGAAAACAAAAGTTAGATTTTGAAAATCGGTTCACAAATAAAAAAATATTTAAAAACAAAATCAATTTTTAGCCGCCATAATAAATTCCCATAGGAAAATCGTTTTTTTTTGTTTTTTTTCGCAATAAAATCAATATTTGATGGAATTTCATCAAATAATTTTGTTTGGGGAGGGTGACTTGTTATTGATAAAAAAGTACTTACTTTTAAATATTTTTTAGATTTAATGTGTTTAATAGCCAAAAGTTCGTCGGCAGCAAAACGTGGAAAACAGACAGTAAGTCTATACATACATTACATATATCAGGGAGTTGGGGTATTTATGTCTCTGCATATAACTAAAAGTATCGGAGAAAAGAGAAAAAACAATAAAACAGAACATTGTTTATACTCTTATGATAAGCGACTATCATATAAACTTAATAGCTGTATTGTTTTACTATATGACAAGAGATTATAATAAGAGATTATCATAGGTTTAAAAACACAGTTTTTAATTAAAACATTTTCGTTGCTGATACTTTTAGGCATATTTAATGCATTTATAGACTCGTATCCGTTACTTCAACATGTGGTTACATGCACGTATTTTCAAATTAAACTGAATATAACATTGATCAAGAAATAAAAAGTCGGTACTATATGCCCACATCCTAACGTCATGATGTTGCTTAGTGGAAACGTTTGAGTGAAGATGAAGTGATATTATAGCATTTGTGATTTTGTGCAGGTAACATACCACAATTTCCCGTTCCCTTGCATGCGACATTGGAATAGTCGATGTTTCATACATGTTGTGGTGGGGGTTTCAAATCGTTACACCAGTTTGGCATTGTAGTGCACCAGACACGGATTTAAACGGGGCGTGTCCTGTGCACTTCCCCTCTACTATTTCCCGAGTTTAGATTTTAACCTATTTTTTACGCGGAAAGATCGGACTAGTTTTCTTATTTCTCACCCAAAGTGTATGTTGTTACCGCACATTTGATGAGAAATGATAAAAAAAACGTGTTTTTGAAAAGTGTTGACGGTATCTCATTTACAATTGAGAATCCACGCCCCCGCCAGATTCTGGATACGCCTCTATGTGATTTTGTGCCAAAATACCACAAACTTTCCGCATTAATACGATATGTTGAACAATACTTCAGTAACCAGAATCCACTCTTCCAACGTTTTGACACAGGCCTTTATCAAGGGATTAGTGTCTACTAAACGCTAAGTGGCATCCATTTTAGATTTGAATATATAAGTTTCTACCAAACGCTAAGTGGCATCCACTTTATATTTGAAACAGAAATGGATGCCACTTAGCGTTTAGTAGACACTAATTCCTGGAAAAGGCCTTGCAGAAACGTTGGAAGAGTGGGTTTTTGGTTAGTGAAGTATTGTTCAAAATACCACAATTACCCCTTTCTCACTGGAACTGTCGATGGTGCACTGTGTGCCATCCCCAGCCGGTATACTGTTGGTAACGCACTGGTCATCATGGTTGGTGCACCATAATTCCTGACACATTTCCTGGAAGAGTTCTCATGTATTTGTAAGGCATATATACTGAAACGATTTGAAAACGCAACACAGAGGTAGACATGTTATTGGAAACCCATGTGATTAATCATGTGACCACAGTGTACCACGCGACTTTGATGTGTCGATTCCGGTTTAGTATGTCCCCTATGCGATAGCAAGGGGCATATTGCGTTGCTATTGAGGTTCCGTACGTCTGTCCGTCCGTACGTCCGACCGTGTACATTTACGTGGAAATGTTTGTAAGAGTTTCTCCAACATGTAATAGCTTCAATATTGCGCGAAGGATTACTTCAATACTTGGACACTTGAATCACCTGAACATTTGTCACACATCCGCACCACCATTAACACGATATTGACCTTTGTCACCTTCGAAATCTCGCTAAAACACTTAGCCATTTTGTTACGTCGAAACGTTTGTAAGAGTTTCTCCAGCATGTAATATATTTAATATTACTCGAATGATTCAATGCTACTCTGTCTGCCCAATTTTGAACGAAATTAGCCTTTCATTAAACGTGTTAACGACTAGCACGTTTAATTGAATGCTAATTCGGTGCCAAATACTAGTATAGACAATTGCTGTCGATTTAAACAATACTATATTATATATAACCCCAATTGTGCTTTTAGCATGTCTGGAACGGTCAATTATTGTGTGTGTATTTACACCAAACACTTTCTAAACAATGTACAAAATAATACATAAAAATTATATGCAACCGGGTGTGCTTGTTTTACACACTTGTGAATACACCGGGGCGCATATGAATTGCTTTGTACATTGTTTAGAAAGGTGTTTCGTGTATATACACAGAATAACTGATTATCCAAGACATGCTAAAAGCACAATGCATTGACAGAGGCAATACCAGGGTTATGCTGTGTGACACCACCTGCGTTTCGGCAGCTAGATGTTTGTATGGAAATGATGTTTAATATAGGAATGAATGGCCTTTTCGTGGAATTTATCGGGGTATAAACTTGGAAAAGTCGCGGGAATACTGGACGAAGGCCGGAAGGCCTCGTCCAGTATTCCCGCAACTTGTCCAAGTTTATATCCCCGATAAATTCCACAAAAAGGCCATTCATTCCTTATAATTCCAGCATTTGAAATAAATTCATCAAGAAAATGTGTTTATTTTCCGTTTTCTTAAGAATTATTTTAACTGCGCCTCACGGTTACAGAAAGTAGTTCGGCATGGCAGTTTACTGGGATATAAATTTTGGACAGAGACTTGCTACGGACCAATCAAATGTTAGGAAATTGTGTAAATATTTTTGTGCTGGAATTATCATCTGTTACTTTCACTGAAAAGGCACCTGCATGATTGACAACTTGATGTCATCAGGTGACGATAGTTTACCACTGTAACACTTTCCATATAAATTGCGGCCAATCAGAACCAGTTGGTCCACATGTTGGAAGGTGTTCGAGTCAATTCCCACGATTAAATATTAGCCGAACGAACGACAGTCGGGCACAACGCGAAGTAGGGAATTACAGTAAAAACATAATACATGCAACGCAGTAACTTAGAAAACTTAATAACTTGTAAATTAATTGTATTAACAAGTAGGAGTTTTAAATGGACATTGGTTTTGTTAATAAAAAAAACAGCGCCTCTACAGATTCTGTAGATCATACGAAAATCAGTATGTATATTAAATGTGTTGCCCCTTAATATAGTATGTATCACTGAAGTTTACATAACTGGGAAACTAGCACATTACCTCGGGTTTGCAGGTTTGCGATGTGTTGTGGAATTGCAGACGGCACTGTTTGTCGGCGTTGTGTTGTGTGGCCGCTCTCGTCTGCGGTCTGTCCGACTGCTGCGTCTCGTACTGCGGGTTGTCAAGGCAACTGCCACGTCCACTCCTGGTACAGGAGAGCATTGCATGAAAGGATGCGTTCACAAAACCATTAAGCCTACTACTCACTGTATATAACAATATGAATAATAAATAATACGTATGTTGTACATGTATTGTGGAACGGGTATTACCACTCACTCGAGGATTACATTATGACACTAACTAGTATTGATGTTTTATTGTGGGACAGGTATTACTACTCACTCGAGGATTACATTATGACAATAACTAGTAAGGATGTTTTATTGTGGGACAGGTATTACCACTCACTCGAGGATTACATTATTGACAATAACTAGTAATGATGTTTTATTGTGAGACAGGTATTACCACTCACTCGAGGATTACATTATGACAATAACTAGTAAGGATGTTTTATTGTGAGACATGTATTACTACTCACTCGAGGATTACATTATTGAACAATATCTAGTAATGGTGTTTTATTGTGAGCCAGGTATTACTACTCACTCGAGGATTACATTATTGACAATAACTAGTAATTGATGTTTTATTGTGAGAGGATTACACTCACTCGAGGTTATTATGACTATAACTTAAGGATGTTTTATTGTGAGACAGGTATTACACTCATCGAGGATTACATTATTGACAATAACTAGTAATGGTCGTTTTATTGTTTTGGGATTGTATTACTATCACTGAGATTACATTTATACAATAACTAGTAAGGATGTTTTATTGTGGGACAGGTATTACTACTCACTCGAGGATTACATTATTGACAATAACTAGTAATGATGTTTTATTGTGAGACAGGTATTACCACTCACTCGAGGATTACATTATGACAATAACTAGTAAGGATGTTTTATTGTGAGACAGGTATTACTACTACTGATATTAGCAATATAGTAAGGATGTTTTATTGTGAGACAGGTATTACTACTCACTCGAGGATTACATTATGACAATAACTAGTAAGGATGTTTTATTGTGAGACAGGTATTACTACTCACTCGAGGATTACATTATTGACAATAACTAGTAAGGATGTTTTATTGTGAGACAGGTATTACTACTCACTCGAGGATTACATTATTGACAATAACTAGTAATGGTGTTTTATTGTGAGACAGGTATTACTACTCACTCGAGGATTACATTATTGACAATAACTAGTATTGATGTTTTATTGTGGGACAGGTATCACTGCTCACTCGACAATAACATTATCGACAATAACTAGTAAGGATATTTTATTGTGGTACATGTATTACTACTCTTTTGACAATAACCATATCGACAACAACTAATAAGGATAGTGTTATGGAACAGGTATCACTACACTACCCACTGGAGGATAACACTGTCGACAACAACTAGCCAGGATATTGCATTGTGGAACATGTATCACTTCCCACTCGATGATAACACTATCGATAATAACTAGCAAGAATATTATTGTATTGTGGAACATGTATCACCACTCACTCGAGGAAGTCTGTGATGTACTGCTTGCTGCAGTTGGACCAGAGGAACGGGTCGGTGTCCTTAGTGAGTCGGGCCGCCATGATCCGGGCCGGCTCGTGCCCCGGGGTGCCGCACAGGTTACCCGCACCGTCATGCTGCATGCCGAAACTACAACAGTTTGACTATTTATTCAGTATTTAATTGCATCAATAATTCGATTCTTATCAATATACTTCATTTATTGATATAAAAAAATCCATGTATGGACATAAAATTCGAATTATTGATATCAAACAATTGAAATCGAATTATTGATAACAATAAAATATTTTTTTAATATAAAAAACCGAATGAATAATAAAATAGCGCACCTGAAATTATTGATATAAAAATCGAATTATTGATATCAATAAATACTGAATACAATGTAAAACAGCGCCCCATACAAATGCACAGGCTGTCTGCATGGTGATATGATTGTACAGTATACTGTTTTAGACATGCAGAAAACAAAAACATTTGTAGTCATTGTTTTGTCACTTTATTGTTTGGAAAACAATAAAATGACTAAACAATGACTATAAATGTTGAACAAAAAAGTGACTAAGCAATGACTACAACTGATTTGCTTTTTCTACAAGTCAAAAACAGTATAGAATACCATAGTATAGTAGGTCTGTGCACCTACGTACTTATGGCCAATTTCGTGTGCGATGGTGAAGGCGGACGCCAGTCCGATGTCTTCGTTGATGCTGCAACTGCGTTCCTCCTCGCACATTCCCGCCACCGGAGCCAGGCCTGTGGGCGGGAAATCAGAATCGCATTACTGGTACGGCGGACAGTGGAAATTCGTGATTATATCCGCAAGAGACGAATATTTTAGGGGTCGTCTGGTGGTGTTCTGTGAATTCTTTTCGACATACATGCAGCCATACAATTGTGTTTGGTTCTGAGTTTATCCAAACGATGTGTAAACAATGTGATACCATATTCTCTTTTGATACAATGTCGCTTCAAAAACGTATGCTCAGAATATTCACCATATTCGCTATTCGCTATGCTCATGCGGACATATTCGCACCGTTCAACAGTAGTAGATCAGTCTTATAGAAGAATAGAATAATCGTTTATTGCTTAAGCCATGCTGGCTCTTGAGCACAATAGTAATTAACAAACATACAGGCAACATGACAATGCAAGCAAGATGACAGACAGTGGACATGGAAAGTATTGTATGTGTACACTAAATGGAAGTTGTGTAAATACAAAGTTGCAATGAGAGAGAGAGAGAGAGAGAGAGAGAGAGAGAGAGAGAGAGAGAGAGAGAGAGAGAGTAATTTATATGGAAAATTCAGAATACACTTGAAAGGGTACGTTGAAATGTTGTCAATCAACACAGTATGAAAGAAAATGTCCACTATTAATCAGACATACGCACATAATACGAATTCGCCTGCATATATCTATCAATGTATATAAACACTTAAGTTGACATACGTTATAGATGTGACAATATTTCATCTCTCCTTTTAAATGATTTAGCAATGAACGTTCCTAGGTTTCTTACTTTCCTTTGATTATTTGACTTGATCAAACTAAGTCCTTTAAACATACTTGGGCGCTGTCGGTAAAATGTATCTACATACTGCAAGCGTAAATCAGTGTACATAGCACATTCAAATAGAAAATGATATTCATCTTCTAAAACGTTACATAGATTACATTTTCTGTTTTCAATGGGTATTTTGTTTGGCTTGTGCCATCTTCCTGTTTATATAGCTAATCTATGTGAGGATACTCTAAGTTTTGTAAAAGAAACCCGAAATTGTCTAATTGTGAAAATGTCCAAATATGACTGATAATCAAACTGTGCAAACTGTCTGTAAAAAAGTGCTCTACTAGATCCCACTAGTCTGGAATTCCAGTTTTGAACTAGGCTCCGAATTTGGAACATCACGAGTCTAGTAATTTCTAAAAATTGTTCATATTTCCTGGGCATCATTAGCGTTAGAATTGGAGGGATTTGTCGATTTCGATGCCATGTTGCTAAGCAACATGTCGTCAAAGCAACACATTCTCCCAAAGTCAAGGATTCATCGGATGATGTGCTAAGCGATTTTATTCGTTTTTGTTTCACTTCTTTTTCTGTTGGTAATGTATTTGTTTTGACAATGACAGGTGGGAACATGCGATGGGTAATTTAATGATCGAGGTTCATCCTTACCGGAATAACGACCGGAGACCTAGTTTGGCCCTCACATACGTCTTTCATATTTTTGTATGTGACAGTTGAATCTGGTTCCCCTTATGTGAGTATTACGATTATTGTTAATCCTATTACGTTTAAGGGAAGGGGCCAAGTGACTTTGGTGTGGTATGGACCTGGCATCAGGTCAGGTTATTCTAATTTCAGACCTGAATATATATTTATCTCGATATATATACTAGTATTCCGTTCTGATTTTGGTATCCCCACCCCCCCCCCCCCCCAATGCAGCCGGTTACATGTGGGATCGAACCCATTGGCACATCGTTAAATGACATTAGCTGTTGATAGGCCGTAAAACACCAATACATAAAATCTAATCAAATTGACAAGTTAACATGCACACGCATATCAATCGGAAACATAGCGAACATTATCCAGACATTCCTCACTCGAAATAATATCAACAAGTACATGTTTTAAATAAATTAATTTAAATTAATAATAACGAAATTAAATAATTAATTTGAAAACAACATAACACTATAATGTTGCCGTGATACAATAGCACATTTTCGGTGGTAAATTGGCATTTATAAAGGGATAAGCGTATTTGTTTTGAAAAAAACATCACATTGTTAATATTTATGCATCCAAGTAACTTGCAAAACAATCAGTTATTTTGTGTATGATTTCAGTTTTGTTGCAGATACGTTCACATACAGTTTTGCATTAATGTAACTATGCTATAAGCATAACATATTTAATTGTAGGTAAATATATTGTAACAGTTATTGTGCTGCGTGCACATGCACATGAAATGTCTTACCTAGTGTTCCACATGGCTTGTTTTTATATGTGCATATGTCGTATCTGAAAATAGATATTAGTGAGACAATTCAGCATGATACATAATATATACTTTATGCTGTTAGTGTTGCTAACCATTCATGATACATCTGTATAACGGAAACAAGTAATTGAGACAAGCCATGTTATATTTGTACCTACGGACGGACATTGCGATATTTCATGAAATATATTTACAGAAAATTGGATATATTCCGTAAATGACTTCAGAAGTTGACACACATTTCAGAGGAACGAGTACATGCGGAATATACTCTGAATTCTTTTGTCAACTTCTGACTTCATTTATGGAAAAGTTGCTAAATTTTGTAAATGTATTTCATGAAATAACACAGTTGTCTGAGGTACAAAATCGCTTGGTTTGTCTCATATTACTGCCGACCATGATACTCTGTTGTAGAAGTATGCCCTTTGAGACGAGTCATGTGATGTATCTTAGAAGATGTGCGACTTTTCATGAAACATATTGACAAGGATTGTGATATATTCTGTAAATGACGTCGAAAGTTGACGTATTATTTCATCGCAAATGCTGAATTTACTCTGAAATTATCGTCAAGAAAATCACATTGATAATCTAGTATGTGGTGCAACTAAACTGTTATGTCACTTGCATATCATGTATCCATGGTTGGCATTCATTGTAGAATTGCATTATCTTGGATTGCCCGGAGGACCCGTGTAATATTTATACTATCATACAGGGGGCTTGAGCTAAAGGTAACCCTTAGTGCACGTAACGTGCACGAGACGACACATTGCGCTATATCGTGCACGTTCGTGAACTTTGTCGCTTACAGTCGTGAACGAGGTCGTGCGCTACAGTGCACTTTATAGCTCACTGTAGTGGGTCGTGAGCTACAATGCACTTTATTGCTCATTGAAGTGGGTCGTGGGCTACAATGCACTGTATAGCTCAGTGTAGTGGATGCACACTCCAAGTGTACATGTAGTTGTGACAGGTGTGACCTTACCTGGTTATAAGGACGGCGTTATCATGGGAATGTTCGTCAGTCTTGTTCAGTTTGTGCTGCCACTTACAAAAACTGTCCAGGGACTTGTCCGCGTGGTGACTGATCGACAGGTTCGCCTTAAAATAAAACGTAAATGTGGCTGTGACTAGAGAAATGGGCTTATAGGTTTTGCGACCAGTGTAGATCCAGATCAGCCTGTGCATCCGCACAGTCTGATCAGGATCTGCACTGTTCGCCATTACATCAATGAAACACCGGTCATGCTTCTAACAAGCAGTATATATCGTTATCAGGCTACATGAGTGTCCTATTGCATCAGGAGCTACACTGGTCACAGATCTGACAAGCACCATTTCTCCAATCACAGCCACAAATCACATGGTATTCGTGTATATGTTTTCTTGTTTACCTCCATCTGTCCATAAAATCGGAGTTAACGTTTTACTTGGTACCTATTGTCTCTACTATCAACCGTATCAACTTGGGTACATCTTTGGAGTAAAACAACGACCATAAGATCGAATGTTTTTGGGACCATAATACATGTACACATAAGGGAAGTGTTTTATTCGTTAATCTTAATTGTTGAGTATGTATTCGTCTATGTTACAAACTGAGAGAATAAAGGAATAGTATTCTAAAAAAAGGTTACGATTCGAATACACAATGTCATGAGGAAGGGAAGTATGCAAACATTTGATTTCGCAAATTAAGATACAGTGGAACCTCTCTAAACCGGACACCCTGTGGAGGTCACCAGGGTGTCCAGTTTAGAGATGATCCACTGTAATTCAGGTATATGAGCGTGCTGAGACATGCTTCTGTTAATTGGGAACATGTAGAAGCATTAGCAGTCTATATAAGTTACAGTGAAACTCATCAAACAAACTTATATTTCTGGGTGTTCGGTTTAGAGAGGTTCTACTGTAGTACACTTATACCTTTTCCTCTGTGAGGACAATTAACTTGGAGACGACGATGTTGATGTTGTTACCTATACTCGGGTCCTTGTAAAGCTTCGCCACCTGGAAATATGGAAATATGATGCGGGCAATTCATTGCTGATAGCGTATAGTGTATACGGTTATGTAGTTTTGCCTTTTTTGTTTGCAACATTCTTGTAACCAATGTTTTTTGTCATCTTTAGAGCACGAAGAACAAAATTGGGGTTGGTTCCATTTTTTTCGACAAATCCTTTGGCCGCCATCTTGGATTTCAAAATGGCGGCCCTGAAATGCTATATTCATTATATATACACTTCTAATACAGGTAGAATATTGATTCGTTTTTTGGTGATGATCATATGTTGACCACAAACAACATCACCAGTGTTTTTTTTATTTTAACACCCCCCATTGCGGCCAGTTTAGATTTAAAAATGGCCGTTCCTATTGTATTCTAATTTTCATAATGGCTGCCGTTAAAATCATATATTTCTGATATAATCATGCACAAATCATTGATTGTGACGACTGATTTTTCCCCAGACTAATATCATTATTGAAAGTAAATTATGTATGACTAAAGTCAATTTCAAGTCACTGTTTATGAAAAACATGCTACATTTCAAAATGGCCACTGTGTGTATGCAGGAATTTTCTTTGTTATGGATACAGTGCTTTCAATCAGTTTCATCACCATCTGCATTATAGTCTCCATATTGTTGGTGTTCCTGAATGGTATTGCTGGTACAGGCAAACTCAAAAGGAGTTGCTTACATAAAATGTATACCCTCTACAAACTTGTGTGCAACAAAGTGTAGAAGAACTGTCAAAAAGGCAGTATTTGTGCGATTAAGTGACTTTTTCGGCAACGTGCACATGTTCACGACGTATGTAAAATGTCAGATTGGTTGACAACACACTGCTAGAGAGGTTGAATACACTCGATACATACTAGAGAATTGTATGTAGACAACTGTAGAAAAATGGCCAAGTTGAAAAGGCAGTATTGTTCCATGGTCAGTATCATTATTTGCGATTATCATACGGTCTTAACAGATCACAACTCAATATAAAAGTGATTAGTGCATTGATGGTCCACATTGTATTTCCCTTATAATTGTCATATTATGACATGACAAAGCCAGAGACACTGTAGACCTACGCATCTAGGTCTGCATTATGGTGTGCCACAAAGTGTCGTTATGTGGAGTAATATCACTTGCCTCTCATATCCATGAAATAAATACTATATTCGTGTCGTCACATATTACAGGATGTTTTACTGCTGCTGGAGCAATATGGCATATCAATGAAACACGTTTCTGGCAAAAAAATACTAGTTACTGATACGCTATCCTACAAATCAGTAACATACATATATTCTAACTGTATTAAGGGTATGCATTCACAGTTACATGTAGTATTCGCGAACTTACATGTCAGTGATCACGAGTTGCAAGAAATTGCAAACTTGACTGAGTAAGATGCACACTTGATTCTGCTAGAAAAACGAGTCTAAAGGGATAACTCAATTTCAGAACGCAATGTCCGCAATAAATAGAGGCGTTATGGGATTACAGAGATAAACTGAAAGGATCTAAAAACATAATTCTGACTCCTCTCGAGTCCAAAATGTTGCAAGCCGTGCACAATGGCCATTTCGGCATTCCGACATGTCTTAGACGAGCGCATGATAGTATGTTCTTGTAAAATGGTAGAAAGTTGTTCAATTGAAGATAGAAACTGAAATGCCAAAGAAACTCTGATATCACACTAAGTACCAGGCCACCCATGACAAACTGTTGCTATAAACATTTCTACCTGGAATGAAAAGTACACATATGTCAGACGAAGTCTGCAATTTGCCTACCAGGAATTTCCTTAATGTCACACGCTCTATGTAGCCAATGTCCAGTCGGTTATCTGAGCGAACAGTAATCATTGTGAAACACCGTTTCGTAAAAACAAAAGGTGAATGTACAGACCTATATTTGGGTATACTGGACTATCGAAACTCCCATAACCGGCACGGAATGGTCACATGCACAGTTATTGATTGGACAGAGGCTTCTATCCAGTTTACTGATCACTTGTGAGCATGCATTGCCAATACATGTTTCGAATTGTGACAAGATCAGATCCAGTCATCAACAGAGCAAGAAACGCTATGATAAAAGCATAGTAGCTTTAAAATTAAAAGAGCAAAACATTGGCGGCCATTAAAGACTCCATTAAAGACAGCAAACTTTTAAGACCAGTTGCAATGTGCAAGCACAATGCCAGATCTTACAGACTGCAAATGGTGCATCATATCGCCATAATAGACGCTTTCTCATGAAGCAATGGAGAATATGAGTATTTACCTTTGCAATGCAATATACAATACCATAATAAACACTTTATGGGATGAAAGGGATGATTTGCCATATGTTCATCTTATGTTATGTTGAAGAAACATAGCTATAAGCCACAACAATACGTAATCATGGTAATACGTAATACATGTAAAAACGTAATACAACAATAAGTTATAGATGTAAATCCTTGAAGTGGCAATGTATGTGACACACTTATTTACAGCGGTAATTTTGAAGATATTGGTGTCTGGTACCACAGTACAATAAGCTCAACAGTTTGTGTTCATTGTATTAACTATTATGAGTATAAGCAGAAGAAACATACAAATTATCACCACCGCATTAAAATTGTATAAACAATAGTAGATTGTCAAGTTTAAATGGCGGCCATTTTAAAAATAATATGGCCGCCATTTTAAAATATGCTGAAATGATTATGCCAATATTTCTTATCCATAATAAATAGTAATAAAACACACCACATGTAATGACGTTGACGTTAAATATAAATTAATTTCAATGGCGGCCATTTTTAAATTCAAAATGGCGGTCATGCGGCTCTTAAAAAAATAGAACCAGCTTTAGTTTTGTTATATGTTGTATATATATCTTTTCAAGCAAACACGCACGTTCCTATCACAATATCATTTGAAAGAACATAACAACAGCCACAGAACTACTAGAATGTGCAACAAATATTTGATGTGGCGATGTATAAAACAAACTTAGTTTCGGTGGCCTTTTTTAAGATAAAGATTATTCACAACACAATGCCAGTTATCAATAATCTCAACAGACTGTGCTAAAAGAAATACAAGTATAACCACAAGGAAAATACAAATTTCAATTTTGAAATGGCGGCCATTTTCAAAACCAAAATGGTTGGTATCTCAAAATGTATTGAACTAATTCTGCCAATATTTATTTTCCATAATAATGTGTTTTTCGCTGCAAAAACACCACACATAATGACGTTGACCGTGAACTATAAATACCAATGGCGGCCATTTTCAATTTCAAGATGGCAGCCATATGGCTTGTAGAAAAAAATGGAACCAACCCCAGTTTTGTTGTATGTGGTCTATAGATGAAACAAAATCTTGGTTCAAACAATGTAGCAAAATATTTCACAGAACCTATAATAACGACATAACAGTATACAGTATAGTAGTTTCACGAAATATAGTTAAAATACTCGTTACCTCATTACATTACCTCGAAGTCGAAAATATGGTGGGATAACGTTTTTCAATAGACAAATTTCTGGGTCCCAAGTCCCGAGTCTTCGACAAGTGTATTTACCACTTACAATGTTCATGATGGTGAGCACGTATGGCTGTAGAATATCCCGCGACTTGTGAAAGTCGAGCATCATGCGGTCCACGACGACCAGCGTCTCGACGGTCCGCTCCGGCATCTCCAGCACGACGTCGCGGCGTCGGCGGCGGCCGCCCATACCTAAATACAGATATTGAGCGTTTGAACGTTTACATGAATATTCCTGAATATACATGATATTGATGAAATGTCATGTTCCGCCACTGTTTGTAGTATGTGCACTCTAGTATGTACCGTTGTCATGATGTATCAGTACCACGATTTAATCTGATTATATTAAAACAGTCTGAACTAATTATGCAAATTAAGTTGGACGGTTGAATTTGAAGGAACTATTCAATCTACGACCCCACCAACATGGGACAGTATGATATACCTTTCTGTTCCTTGGGGATATCATACGTCTTTCGCGGTTTCATTTTAAATATGATGTGGCGCTCGTTGGTTCCGTCGGGTATATGTTTATTTGCCATGGGCAACCAGGGTGATCTGTGTAGCAACCAATCTCTGCTTATCTGGTTCTGCGTTCTGCTGGCATTATCTGGAATGTGATATTTTGCGACTTGATATAGGCCCACATATTGCTAAAATGGCAACGCGCACTAATGCAGGGACCGTACATGGATATAGTCTTAGAGCATACCTCAGCGCCCGTTGATGTCAGCGCCCGTTGGTGTTGTGGGAGCAGTAAATTAAGGGAGCGCGCGTATATCAAATATCTATTCATCTTCAACGGAATTCACACGTATGCCACGTGAGTTGATATGTGAGGGACATCTTCTACCACCAGATCAAGATAGTTGGTTTCAATGATGTAAGAACATTCTAATTTCAGTTTTGAATATTTGCAATCTTTCCCATACATATATATTACCATCAGTAGATGCATTTGATGTTGATGCCATTAATGCAATATACAAAGAATAACCAGTTGCAACGTACTTGGCATGGGACACGGAGGAAGGTAGTGCAGAGACTTGCAAATTGAAATAGACTATTAATATGCCATTGACCTACCTTTGACGCCACAGTGCGCATGCGTGTCTGGAAGTTTGAGTGAGGAGCGTTTGTAGACTACGTGCGGGTGGCCTTCCCGCGTAATGTCGTTAGTATGGTTCCATAGTGGCTCGACGAAATAATCCTCGTCCGCCGTGGAAAACACCCCGTGCTGTAATAATTATATGAGGTTGCTCCAACATAGGTGGTATATAGAGTGAAGATAGAAAAGATGCACTGGTTTTACGGCAGAATTCTTTATTTGCCATAAAATAAAGAATGTTGACGTAAAACCAGTGCATCTTTTCTATCTGCACTCAAAATGTATATGTCTGTGACTGGAGAAATGAGATTGATGGGTTACTCCTGATCAAATAACACACTCCCACAGCTTGGTAACCATATATATTGCTTGTTAGAAGCATGTCGTGTGTTTCATGGATGGAATGGCGAACAGTACATATCCTGGTCAGACTGTGCGGAAGTACAGGCTGATCTGGATATACACTGGTCGCACAACCCATAAGCCCGGTGTCCAGTTACACCCACATACTATTTAAGTATAAGCGAATATATAACCGGTTGCATTACGGGTTATTTTGAGCCCAGAGAGGACAAATATGCTGAATTTATAATATCTTCAGCGACACCATGTGGAAAGAAACTACTGTTCGGTGGTGTTGCAGCGCGCACCAACATAGTCTAACATTGGAATATAAATATGGGGATTAGATATCAGTAACAGGAAATGTTAGAATATATCTTAAGGAACGACGTAGCTGTATGAGTTTGTAAACTGTTAGAGTAACGTGTGAACTTGTTTACAGAGCGTATTATTATGTTAAACTGCTATGTTGTCTTGTCAAATTATCGTTTGAATTTGTCTAATGAGCGTGTTTTATGTGATACCAGCTATATTGTCGTGTCAAACATAATAACATATAAGTACACGCACCTTGGGCAAGTTTCCATGTTACTCTGACATGACAACATAACAGTTTGACATAATAACACGTTCCGTAGATAAGTTCACACGTTACTCTGACAATACAACATGGCAGTTTAACATAATAACACGCTCATTAGACACATGCTTATCAGGATCGACACTGTCCGCCATTACATCAATGAAACACCCTTCATGCTTCCAACAAGCACGATAGTTCGTAATCTGGCTAATGGAGTGTGCTATTTGATCAGGAGCTACACTGGTCACAAATTTCATAAGCCCCATTTCTCCAGTCACGACCACATACAACTATTAACCGAAGATGTACGGGTACAAAATCCGCACCTACGGTATTCGTATATGGGTGGGTTTGATGAGGCGGATGGGGTGGTGAGCGCATGTGACCTACCAGCCCGTAGCAGTTGCTGATCGCGGCGGTGGCGGGGTTGGGGCCCCGACTATAGCCCACATGGGATGGGACTGGGGTGAGCGCATGTGGCCTACCAGCCCGTATCAGTTGCTGATGGCGGCGGTGGCGAGGTTGGGGCCCCGACTATAGCCCACGTGGGATGGGACTGAGGTGAGCGCATGTGACCTACCAGCCCGCAGCAGTTGCTGATGGCGGCGGTGGAGGGTTTGGGGCCCCGACTATAGCCGATGTTGGATGGGACTGGGATGGGCGATCGTATGTAACCTACCAGCCCGTAGCAGTTGCTGATGGCGGCGGTGTAGGGGTTGGGGCCCCGACTATAGCTTACGTGGGATGGGACTGGGGTGGGCGAATGTATGTGACCTACCAGCCCGTAGCAGTTGCTGATGGCGGCGGTGAAGGGGTTGTGGCCCCGACTATAACCGACGTGGGATGAGACTCGGGTGGGCGAACGTATGTGACCTACCAGCCCGTAGCAGTTGCTGATGACGGCGGAGGAGGGGTTGGCGCCCCGACTATAGCCGATGTTGGATGGGACTGGGATGGGCGATCGTATGTGACCTACCAGCCCGTAGCAGTTGCCGATGGCGCCTGTGGATTGGTTGGCGCCCCGACTATAGCCCACGTGGGATGGGACTGTGGACTATAGCTGACGTGAGATGGGACTGGGGTGGGCGAACGTATGTGACCTACCAGCCCGTAGCAATTGCTGATGGCGGCTGTGTAGGGGTTGGTGCCCCGACTATAGCTTACGTGAGATGGGACTGGGGTGGGCGAATGTATGTGACCTACCAGCCCGTAGCAGTTGCTGATGGCGACGGTGAAGGGGTTGTGGCCCCGACTATAACCGACGTGGGATGGGACTCGGGTGGGCGAACGTATGTGACCTACCAGCCCGTAGCAGTTGCTGATGACGGCGGTGGAGGGGTTGGAGCCCCGACTATAGCCGACGTGAGATGGGACTGGGGTAGGCGAACGTATGTGACCTACCAGCCCGTAGCAGTTGCTGATGGCGGCGGTGGAGGGGTTGGGGCCCCGTCTATAACCCACGTGGGATAGGACTGTGGTGTGCGGACGTATGTGTGACCTACCAGACCGTGGCAGTTGCTGATGGCTGCGGTGGCGGAGTTGGGGCCCCGACTATAGCCGACGTTGGATGGGACTGGGGTGGGCGAATGTTTGTGACCTACCAGTCCGTAGCAGTTGCTGATGGCGGCGGTGAAGGGTTGTGGCCCCGACTATAGCCCACGTGGGATGGCACTGGGGTGGGCGAACGTATATGACCTACCAGCCCGTAGCAGTTGCTGATGGCGGCGGTGGAGGGGTTGGGGCCCCGACTATAACCGACGTGAGATAGGACTGGGGTGGGCAAACGTATGTGACCTACCAGCCCGTAGCAGTTGCTGATGGCGGCGGTGGAGGGGTTGGCGCCCCGACTATAGCCGACGTGAGACGGGACTGGGGTGGTCGAGCGTATGTGACCTACCAGCCCGTAGCAGTTGCTGATGGCGGCGGTGGAGGGTTTGGGGCCGCGACTATAACCGACGTGGGATGGGACTGGGATGGGCAAACGTATGCGACCTACCAGCCCGTAGCAGTTGCTGATGGCGGCGGTGTAGGGGTTGGGGCCCCAACTATAGCTGACGTGATATGGGACTGGGGTGGGCGAATGTATGTGACCTACCAGCCCGTAGCAGTTGCTGATGGCGGCGGTGAAGGGGTTGTGTCCCCGACTATAACCGACGTGGGATGGGACTCGGGTGGGCGAACGTATGTGACCAACCAGACCGTAGCAGTTGCTGATGACGGCGGTGGAGGGGTTGGCGCCCCGAATATAGCCGATGTTGGATGGGACTGGGATGGGCGATCGTATGTGACCTACTAGCCCGTAGCAGTTGCCGATGGCGCCTGTGGATTGGTTGGCGCCCCGACTATATCCCACGTGGGATGGGACTGTGGTGGGCGAATGCATGTGACCTACCAGCCCTTAGCAGTTGCTGATGCCGCCGGTGGAGGGGTTGGGGCCCAGATTATAGCCGACGTGAGATGGGACTGGGGTGGGCGAACGTATGAAGCCTACCAGACCCGTAGCAGTTGCTGATGGCGGCGGTGGAGGGGTTTGGGCCCCGACTATAACCGACGTGGGATGGGACTTGGGTGGGCGATCGTATGTGACCTACCAGCCCGTAGCAGTTGCTGATGGCGGCGGTGTATGGGTTGGGGCCCCGATTATAGCTGACGTGAGATGGGACTGGGGTGGGCGAACGTATGTGACCTACCAGCCCGTAGCAATTGCTGATGGCGGCGGTGTAGGGGTTGGGGCCCGACTATAACTTACGTGGGATGGGACTGGGGTGGGCGAATGTATGTGACCTACCAGCCCGTAGCAGTTGCTGATGGCGGCGGTGAAGGGGTTGTGGCCCCGACTATAACCGATGTGGGATGGGACTCGGGTGGGCGAACGTATGTGACCTATCAGCCCGTAGCAGTTGCTGATGACGGCGGTGGAGGGGTTGGAGCCCCGACTATAGCCGACGTGAGATGGGACTGGGGTGGGCGAATGTATGTGACCTATCAGCCCGTAGCAGTTGCTGATGGCGGCGGTGGAGGGGTTGGGGCCCCGTCTATAACCCACGTGGGATAGGACTGTGGTGTGCGGACGTATGTGTGACCTACCAGACCGTAGCAGTTGCTGATGGCTGCGGTGGCGGAGTTGGGGCCCCGACTATAGCCGACGTTGGATGGGACTGGGGTGGGCAAACGTATGTGACCTACCAGCCCGTAGCAGTTGCTGATGGCGGCGGTGGAGGGTTGGCGCCCCGACTATAACCGACGTGGGATGGGACTGGGATGGGCAAACGTATGGGACTGGGGTGGGCGAACGTATGAAGCCTACCAGACCCGTAGCAGTTGCTGATGGCGGCGGTGGAGGGGTTTGGGCCCCGACTATAACCGACGTGGGATGGGACTTGGGTGGGCGATCGTATGTGACCTACCAGCCCGTAGCAGTTGCTGATGGCGGCGGTGTATGGGTTGGGGCCCCGACTATAGCTGACGTGATATGGGACTGGGGTGGGCGAATGTATGTGACCTACCAGCCCGCATCAGTTGCTGATGGCGGCGGTGGGGAGGTTTGGGCCCCGTCTATAACCAACGTGAGATGGGACTGGGTGTGCGAACGTATGTGACCTACCAGCCCGTAGCAGTTGCTGATGGCAGCAGTGTAGGGGTTGGGGCCCCGACTATAACCGACGTGGGATAGGACTTGGGTGGGCGAACGTATGTGACCTACCAGCCCGTATCAGTTGCTGATGGCGGCGGTGTAGGGGTTGGGGCCCCGACAATAGCTGACGTGAGATGGAACTGGGGTGGGCGATCGTATGTGACCTACCAGCCCATAGCAGTTGCTGATGGCGGCGGTGGAGGGGTTGGGCCCCCGACTATACCCGACGTAGTAGCAGTTGGACACCTCGTCCCTCGCCTCCTGGACGCCGGTGCCGTCGTGGTACTCCACGTTAAACTGGGGCGCCAGGAACGCAGTGTTCAACGTCAGGTCGAAATGGAACTCCTTCCCGAACACGGAAAACCGGTAAAATATCCGGTACTCTGAAATGTTGTTCATTTGTGAGTGTAACAGTATTTTATGGGAATTATGCCCATTGTAGCTGCTGATCAAATAGTATTGTACATGTAGCATGATAGCGATCGATATTGCTTGTTAGAACGATGCGTGTGTTTCATTCATGGAATGGTGAACAGTACAATTTTTTACCAGACTGCGGACATACAGGCTGGTCTGGATCTGCAACGATAACAAACACCCACAAGCCACATTTCTCCAGTCACAACCACATATGAAAGAATATGCGATATCTCATGAAAGGTGCATGAATTAAAAAAAGATTACGTCGAAAGTTGACGAAATATTCAGAGTAAATGCGGTAGAGGTACGCACACATGGCTTGTCTCATATTTGCCTTCAAAATGACGACGTTCATCCCCATTGTGCAATGATGCCTTCATGACTTGTTTGTGGTCATTGCATAACGAAGTAATCCCGTCAACACAGTGCCTATGTGCCGTGAAACACTGTGCCGTGAAACAGTTTTGATATCCTGTCAATACGACCTAATCACTGCGTATGCATATGTGCGATGACTGGGTTTTTCTTTTGCATTTTAAAGCCATTTGTTGGTCTTGACGGGATAAATAGGATAGTAGGTTAGTGCCGTGAATGGGAAATACATCTGGCGCGGCGCGGAAACCGGTAGCCGAGCACATCCCGTTTCCCTGCCGTGCCAGATATTTTTCCCATTCACGGAACTAACCTACTATTCTATATAACGCTTACAATGCTCCGAACAGCTGACGACAAAATTCGTTTCCCGCGTTCTAAGGGTTAACAGCGCTTCGTATCTGTTAAATTTCTGGACCGGGTATGGAAGGTTCTTTCTGACATTTATTTCTGGCTGTGACTGTACCTGATATGTCCGAGTCGGTGAGTATCTGGCTGCTGGAAGGGGCCGCCCCGCGTTTGTTACGAATCGGTGGGTTTGACGCCCCGACGTCACCGTCCGTGTCCAGGGTGTAGCTGAGAAAGCGACCGGACTCCGTCACCAAAGTCGGTATGACCATGTCGTACACGTGCACGCCACGTAACAGGTTATCTGCAAATAAAACGTATGTGGTGCGCACATGATAGGATGTCGTGCGCGCGTGATGTGATGTTATGTCGTGCGCACGTGATTTGATGTCAAGCGCACGTACGTGATGCTGTCAGTGCTCTCGACATAGGATTTTTGTTTCATGTGTCATTGATTGGTCGAAGCTGAGCTATCTCTGATTTCAAGTAAGCATTTCTGGGAAGGTGCTCAGAACGTTTCACAAGAACTGACACTGAAGCAATAATAAGTTTGTTACGGTAACCTACGGAAGGTGACACATGCAACAAAAATCCTATTTCGTGCGCACGTGATTGCATCGCGTGCGTACGTGTCTATCACGTGCGCGCGACGTCCTATCACGCGTGGACTACATAGCTATCATTTGCGCTACATAGCTATCCAATGTTTTGACTGGAATTGTCTACCAGCATGGATGATGCTATATCGTGCGCCACATGATAACATACGCACGTGATACCTATATCGTGCGCACGTGACAGGATGGCATAAGTCGAGCGCGTGTGATAGGATGCTATCTCGACGTGTGCATGACATAGGATTCAAACCCTATCCTCTGGAATAGTAGTCGGACATTGTATCCGCTCCATGAACAACACCCGTCACCATCATCCACCACATATGAGACACGCCATGTGGTTTTGTACCTCAGAACATGTGCTATTTATCATGAAATACCTTTACAGAAACTGTGATATTTTTTGTAAATGACTTCAAAAGTTGACGAAACTTTCATAGCAAATGCGGAATTGGATTTATGAAAATTTCGTCAACTTTCGACGTTATCTACAGAAACTATTGTAAATCACGAAATATCGCACAATTTCTTAGGTACAAAATTAGTATGGGATGTCTCAAGATTTGGATGCCGCCGAATATCCTACATTGGCTTTTTATGCCCCACCACGATAGTGGAGGGGGCATTTAGTGTTACCCTTGTCCGTCCGTCCGTCCGTCCGTCCGTCACAAAACTTTAACGCTCGGGTAAATGTCTCATAATTTCTTCATCCTTCGACCGATCTGCTTCATATTTCATATACACATTGCTCTAATGGTCCTCTACCGTCCTGTGCCAAATCCACGTTCTTCCTGCCCCCGCCAAGCCCAGGGTCAAGGTCACATACTTGGTGCTTCAAAAACTTTAACGCTCGGGTAAATATCTTATAAGTTCTGTTTCCTTTCACGGATCAGCTTCATACTTCATATACGCATTGCTATAATGGTCCTCTACTGTCCTGTGCCAAATCCACATTCGTCCTGCCCCCGCCAAGCCCAGGGTCAAGGTCACATACTTAGTGCTTCAAAAACTTTAACGCTCGGGTAAATATCTTATAATTTCTGTTTTCTTTCACGGATCAGCTTCATACTTCATATACGCATTGCTCTAATGGTCCTCTACCGCCCTGTGCTAAATCCACGTTCGTCCTGCCCCTGCAGTTCATACTATTTTTTTGGAATATTCCAGTATTGAAAAAAAGAGAGTTCTTTTAGAAGTGAATAATAGTGACAAATGCTACAGATCATGATAAGACGGCTCGCTAGGAGCCGGCTCATCTGGAACTACAGTGTTTGCACATACGGTAGTGACAAATGATGCAGATCCTAATGAGACAGCTCGCTAGGAGCCAGCTCATCTGAATCTACAGTGTTTGAACAACCAGTAGTGACAAATGCTGCAGGTCCTGATGAGACGGCTCGTTAGGAGCCAGCTCATATGGATATACATTGTTGAAAGGGCTAATAGCACTTTATGATATCACCTATTCCAATGGATGATATCACCTATTCAATGAGTGATATCACTTGGGTGATACATGGTGATACATGTATCACCCTTTCGCAACAAACTATTGTATTTCAGCATTAATGATTTCTCCCCAAATTGAAGTGAAATACAATAATATCAGCCAGTTATCTATTAAATAAAATAGTGTGTACTTATATTCATTAGTAGTTGTGTACATGTATCAAATGGGGTGCTTATTATTTATTATATCATTTAAATGAATGGGTGATACATGTATAACCCTTTAACTTTAATCAGTGGTATCACCCTTTCGAAGGAGTGATATCACCAATGCAATGCAACTGTTGACATATTCAAATTAGTGATACCACTGAACCAATGCTATTCGGTTGGGTGATATCACCATTTCGAATGGATGATATCAACAATTCACATCTCAATGAGTGGTATCAAAGCTCTATTTGAAAGGGTAATAATTCCAGCAAAAACATATTTACACAATTCCCTAACATTTGATTGGCCCGTACTCGTAGCAAGTCTCTGTCCAAAATTTATATACTATTAAACTCGCACGCCGAACTACTTTCTACAGGTGCGCTGTCAGTGCTGTCAATGTAAACAAATGGCTGCCGTCTGTCAAAATAAACACATTTTCTTGATAAATTTATTTCAAATGCTGGAATTATAAGGAATGAATGGCCTTTTTGTTGAATTTATCGGGGATATAAACTTGGAAAAGTCGCGGGAATACTGGACGAGGCCTTCGGGCCTTCATCCAGTATTCCCGCGACTTTTCCAAGTTTATACCCCGATAAATTCCACAAAAAGGCCATTCATTCCTATAATATCACCCATTTGAATACGTGATATCACTCATTCGAATAGGTGATATCACAGACTGGTATTAATCCTTTCAACAATAAATAACTTGAATGGATTTTGATGTTAACTTTTCGACCAATCCAATAATCAGAAAATGATTTTCAGAATAGTTAATTTATTATTGGTGTTTTTTAAAATTAGTTAACAAAAAGTGCAGATCCTGATGAGATCCTGCGTTCAAAATGATAGAAAGTCTGATACGTATGAACCGATATCGGTGAAAATTGAAACAACCCAGCAGTCCTAGTATGATCATATATCTTCAATTAAACCACTTTACACAGGGCAATGATGAAAACACGTTTTTATTTTTTATAGTGCACATGTATAATTTTTTAAAAAATCATGATATGCCCCCAGTCTAATACGGCAACCCGATAACCACTTACCTGTCCTATGCTGTCTAATTTCCCGGTTCAACTGGGCCGCCCGTGGCGCGGTGTGTACACGTACCGGGCACGTCAGGAGGCAGACGGCGAACATGTACAGGGCGCACATCCTGAGTTCTGGACGGGCGCGGACACACGCAACATCGGACGGGCATGCGCAACCTCTTTATCAAAGAGAATGTCTCGACTATGGATCAAGTGCGCACGTAGCACTGTAGAATGTACAACACAACAGCTTAACTCCTTTGGAATTCACGTTAGCCGGGCGTTGCTATTAACTTTATTGAATACTGGAAACAAATAATTGTCGTCTGCTGTAGTGTTTATATTTCTTCCTCCGTAATAAAAACATAATTTGATAGCACTTTTGAATCATTTCCAAAGATTCTAAAGTGCTGACAAACGATGTTTTTCATGAGAAAAAGGAGAATAGAAAATAAACAGCAGACGACACATTTTATTTAGCATTATACAGGTTAGGAATGTGTCGCTAAGGTGTACACGTAGTACGAAAGAATGTACGACACAACTACTAGAATCCCTTTGATTTCACGCTGGCCCGTTTATATTTTCTTTCCCACGTGTTTCGGCATATATTATAAGGAAAAAAATCTGTATTTAAGCTATTAATCCTTTAATTAATGTCCCTGTTTAGTCCTTTGTATCGTGTTTACAGTTGAATTAGTTTCACTTTTGAGCTACATTTTGTTGTATACAGTTCTGTTTACTTACATCATATTGTATGTAGTTCCGTACAAGGTATCAAGCATCGCTGTATGTTATATGTCGAATGTCTTTTTCCGTTATTGTTTTATTAACCGTGTATATTTTGTTGATCGTAATTAAAGGGATATGTACACAGTCCGTGTTCATTTAACGAAAATTGTGATAATTTGCAATTAATCGTCTCCTGTAATTCTTGTTGAATTGCAATAGTGCATGTACTTGAATTGCATTATTGTTCAGTGTTTTATTATGTACAGTTGATGAGACGTACATAAACTATTTATTCTTATTCATCATCAGATGCAAACTGTGTACACACATGTGGCCGTAACTGGAGAAATGGGGCTTATGGGTTCTGCGACCAGTGTAGATCCAGATCAGCCTGTGCATCCGCGCAGTCTGATCATGGTCTTCACCTATTCACCATTTCATTAATGAAGCACGCTTCTAACAAGTGTTATGAGGCTACAGGGGTGTACTGTGTGATCAGGAGCTACAATGGCCGGCCACAAATACCATAAGCCTCTTTTCTCCAGTCACATATTCGCACAATTGCTCAACTTTCATATTGTACTCCAAACTAATTGCACCGTATGTATTTTACTACATAAAATGTGTTTTCACATTGTAAAATCACAGTGTATTAAAATCACAAAACAAACATATATAATATGTTAATTTTCAGACCAATCTGATCGTGACAAAATGATTTTCAGACGAGTCCATTTACAAAAAAGGTGTGTGGTTTCTTTTTTTAGAAAATATGGAAATTACTGGCAAACCGTGATTAAACTGGCAAACCTGATTAAACTATTCTTACCTAATCTGTTTAATCACTTTATAGGCATACCCAGGGATTCCGCTGGGGAAAATAAAAAAATCGCAACTTTTTTTTCTTTTCTTTTTTTTCGAAAATTATAATTTGTATCGCCATTTGTTTATTTTTATCGCCAATTGCGAAAGTGGCGATCGCCAGCGGAATTCCTGCATACCTGAGATACGGTGCCGTTAAAGGTACATGCCCACTCAGCATGCTCAGTAGGCACAAAATGTTCTTTATGGGAATTAAATAATTGATCACTATTCCACCAGTTCTAAAAATTATGAGTGCCCGCTATACAGAGCACAGGCTGAAGTCTCGGACCAAGGTCTATAAATACATTAAATATACATAAAAGTATCAATAAGTGGGGAAAAGATCAGTTGAAAAAAAAGAGTTTTACTCCCTGTTAGAACAGGGAGTAAATTTTTTTTTTTCAACTGATCTTTTCCCCACTTATTGATACTTTTATGTGGTAATGTGTTATAACAGGGAGTACAAACAAATTGTTGACTTACTTTTTTTCACTTATTTATACTTTTAGGTATATTTAATGTATGAATAGGCCTTGGTATGTTATTTCAACATGTGATACAGATATAATCATTTAGTAATATATATGTTACTGATAGTGACGAGCGGTGGTATCAGGCTATTTTCATATGCAAATAAGGCATGATATTTTTTAATTATTTATACTAATTAAATGTGTCACCTAAACCAATAATGTTTACGACAGATTATCAAGTATGATCATTGCACATCAACAAATAAATACAGAGAATAAATAGTAATGTCCGTTAGTATTTTAATGAAACACGGTTATCGCCCCTGATATATCAGTGTGAACATTTACATCAGATATAAAATGTATAATAATGCCAATTAATACGTGGGGTAATGATGAATTAATGTGTATTTTGCCAGAAAATTCCTCAGATTATGTCTCTGATATAAAGAACATGTTGTGCATACTGAGTGGACATGTACCTTTAACTTACTTTCCCTCCACCAGTCCAATATCCCTGTCTATCTTAGTTTCAGCTTCTCTCCGATACTACAACGTTGCTTTGTTTATTTATGTTATTCGTCCATTAGTCCAAAAGTGTATTTTTCATAAACAAAAGTTCACATTCATGAATCACTTAGTGAAACATCCTTTATCCACACATACAATCACCCGTTATGTCTACTCGTTGTTTTCTTCCTATCGAGAAATTCCCGTCATTTAACCCCTTCACCCCTAAGTAACTGGAATTGATTTTTATGTTAATTTCCGGGCCAATCCAATCGTCACAAAATGAATTTCAAACGTTGTCCATTTATGAAAAGGGGGTGTTTTTGTTCTCAAAAAATGTGAAAATTACTTTCAAAAAGTGCAGATCCTGATGAGACGGCTCGTCACAAGCCGGCTCATATAGATCTACACTATTTGCCAATAGCACTATACAGGCCTGTGGTGTTGAAAGGGTTAACCCATATTCCGCTGTTGCAATCTCCTCATTATGCGCATGCTCATGATCCGTTGGCTAAACCTCGTCTTTGTTTTCTTTCTATCTACAAGTTTCATGTATCCGTTTTTCAAATTAAAAACTCCTCATAATCAGCAGCCGTTGGTTAAGGCTCGTCTTTGTTGTCTTTCTAAACACAAATTCCCTCAAGTTATCCCTTTCCGCAATTACAACCACCTCACAAGCATCACCCGTTGGTTAAACCTCCTCTTTGTTTTCTCTCTATCTACAAAGTCCGTGACTGTGGTCCGTTAGTGCAAAGTGCCGTGTAATGGTGGAGGTGCTCAATAGGCGATGTTCTTGTTTCGTGTTTGACCTCCGCTGTAACACTAACCCCGGCTCCCCATGTGGCTTCACACGTTATTAGTCTTCATTATAATTAAGCTGTTCCGCACAAACCAGGCATGGCCCTGTTTCTAACACACCAATATTAATGAACCATAATCGTTACTTGCTGTACCAAAATGGAGCTTATCCCGTGTTATACTCAGTCCTGTGATATTGGTCCGATAGACATGGTGTAAGGGTCTACATAACCCGAATGTTCTGTCTGTAACGCAGTGCGAGCGTTACAGACAGGACATTCGGGTTAGGGTCTACCCTGTTTGCTTGAAGTAAATGTTAAGAATGTACAATGTATAACAGATTTAGTGGGATAGAAGTAGCTTCATGTATGAAATGGGCTGGGCGCTATAATTACATGTATCCATGTCGTATAGCCGTTTTTCGCTAATATTGATTTCGAGAAACATAACATTGAAAGTTGACATAAAATTCAGAGCTCGTGCGGAATTGAATTTTGTATCAGTTTTCTACCTCGTTTACGGAAAATGTGCCTTATTTTCGACATCACTATCGGCGATTTACATCTATACAACAATTGGACGTAATTACTGTATTTTACGATGATGTGATTTGAACCGATTTGACCTACTGTAACTCAATTCCGGACAAAGCAGTAGTTACCTTATTTTTGCAAACAAGCATAATTTAAATCTGCACGCTCCAGCTGATATGGATCAAATTCGCGGGTGGATGGGCCAGGGTTATTTGATGTCGAGTCGCGCGAAATAAAACTGGCGTTTCCTCCACAAATGCACGCTATAATTGAGACACGCCATGCGATTTCGTACCTGAGAACATGTGCGATTTTTCATTAAAGACATTTGCTGAAAATGTGATATTTTCTGTAAATGACGTCGAAAGATGACGAAATTTTCACAGCAAATGCTATGAAAATGTCGTCATCTTCGACGTCATTTACGGAAAATATCGTAAACTTTGTAAATCGTTTTCATGAGATATCGCACATGTTCTTTGGTACAAAATCGCATGACGTGTCTCATATGCAACCGCGGAGGAAATCGACTCTAATGCACGTGCGCGGTTCGGACATGTGAACACTGCCAAAACGGACCAATTTCGCATCGACTCACTCAGATATTATTTTGCATTATACCTTTCTTATTATTCCACCGATACCATGTATAAAGCGATCCGACGAATCCCTTACTGCTAGCCAATTTTCCCAAATACGTTTATCAACTTTATCACGCCTGAGTTTTTTTCTTCAAAATTGTTCCGAAATGTTTGGGAAACTGGCTGGAAAAATCGGTAAATTACCAGCGGTCACGGATTATACACAATTCTCCACCGGAATTTGATTCGATTCGACTGGCAAAAAGTGTAGATCCAGATGAGTCGGCTCGTGACGAGCCGTCTCATCAGGATCTGCACTTTTTGCAAGTAATTGCAACCTGGTTTATATACATGTACTAGAAACACGAGTTCGTGCTTCTAGTACAGGTTACGTATTTCTATATTAATCAGTACTGTGACTAAAACAATCAGTGGCGACGACACAATTATGCTGCCTTGGTTTACACCTATGCAATCCAATACTAGAACAGAAACACGAATACTAGTGTGAGTAGTATCGGGTTGCTTTGGGTAAACCAGGATAACAACTTTTGTTGCCACTATTTTAACCTCACCATATGCAATACTATACTAGAAAACACGATTAGCTGTTTTGCTAGTATGTTTTCTATCAGGCTGCATATGACAATCGAGGATAGCGAGTTTCGTTGCCACTGATATGATTTTAATCACGTCCTATGTAACCCAATACTAGAAACGCGAATATTCATGTTTCCACTATTAAGTTGCATATGATGGTCACACAGGTCAATAACCGTAGCCTCAGAATTCCTACGTGTTTCCTATCCTTGCCTGATTAACTTGATATCAACAGACTCTAGACTGGTATTACAGTGGAACATCTCTAAACCGAACAACCCTGCGACATCGATGTGTTACATTATGATCTGTTTCACTGTCAAACATCGCTGATGTTTATCGGTGTTCATTATTGCAATGCACACAGGCATGTGTTTCAGTGCTCTGACATTGGAATTACAGCGAAACATCTCTAAACCAGACACCCTGGGGACCTCCCAGGTGTCCGTTTTAGAGAGGTTCCATTGTGTCTATGGCCTTTAGCTCATCCATTCCTTCTAATTACGGTATATCGTGTTTTTTACTGTCTACCGTGTTTGCAGAAATCACACGTGTCACGCTGCACTGATATCTGGCTGACAAAGTTGGTGTTAAACAGATAGAACGCACGTGCATGCCCTCAAACGCACATGTTGTTATTAATTGTCAAATACATTGCGCAAGTGCAGACGAGAGATGCGCACGCATCATTAGACGAGTTACGTCACAGCCCAGCTTCGTCCCACCTGGTTTCGCGCGTTAGGTGTACCGCGTGTTTCCACGTGGTCTCTGGAAATTCTGCTTCATCAGCGGAGCCAACTATATGGAGGGCATTGTTCGGCACGCACATATGGGATCACGTGGTTTCCGAATGTTTCCGAATGTTTCCGAACGACGTTTTCCGACATGACGTAATCTTTGGCCTCATTTTTACAGTCGATTTTCTTTAAAGTCTTCCTAGCAAACGGACGGATGATATATAGCGCACCAGAGATATATACTTGCGGTAACACGTACATGTACACTAACAATAGAGTGTGCATCAGTAGAAAAGTTAACACGTTGACATATTTATTTTGAGATTGATCACGATCATAGTACAATGGGAGAAATACTCAGATATGTCTCCTGTTGTATAGTTTGCTTGTATACTATTTATAGTATAGTTGTCGTATCTCTCTGGTGTATTTCACCAAATTTTAAATTATTAGTTTTCTGGCGTATTATTTGCTGTATGTGTCAAACGCTCGAAGTGGTGAAACTGTACGATGGCTTGTACATACAAAAATGGCGGAGATGGTAACTCAACGTACCATATAGTATACAGTAACACGATAATAGTTACATGTCTTACATTCATATATCACATCACTCTTACCAAGCGAATTATCATTAAAGCCAGCTATATAGTGCAAACTGTACACTAAATGGCAAATAGTCGCATTTGCTGCGCTATGTTTCATAAACATCTCTCATTCTGTTACAAAAGTAGTAAAAGAGATCCACTGTAAACATACACTGTATCTAAAACCATGACGACACGCTGTTCGGAAACCACGTGATCCAACACCTTGGATGCACATTGGTTCGAAGTTGTACTTGGAAAAAGTTAGGAAAGTCAAATTGGCTATAAAGTGCACTTTATGGCGTCAGAATTGAAGGGAGCAGTAGACGAATGGTCCCAATTATTCCACTACATAAGTATGTGCCGAACTCCCGGGACGACCAAAATGCAGCTCATGAAGACGCGTTTACTGCACCATATTTCATCAAAATACTTTGTATATTAAGGAAAATATCAAATAATCATATACAAAATGTCAGTCTGACACTGTTGTTGTAACCACGTGATCATGCACCTTGTGTAATTGCTCCAGTAATTACTGAGGAAATTGTAGGTTGAAGCTGGCAATAACAGTGGGTGCTTGTGAAGTACACTATCCACCTAGATGAAGCCGGTGGTTATTAATCGCTTACATAATGTACATAGACGCCTCTGGATAAGCGGCCGGATTTCTGACTTATCGGGTGTAAATATACATTAGTTATGGACAGTCTGTGATAACACCGTATTCTATGATATGTATATGTACATGTATACACACGGCATACATTGTATATAACAATATGTTGGGTAATGTGCAGTTTTTCATTTTCCGTCGGCAGGCCGTCCGTTGTAATATCCGCATTAAAATTGGAGGGGTCAGTGGAAAAACGGGGCTAATACATGTATAAGGGAGTTAGCCCCATTATTCCACTGTCCCTTGGCGTGTCGGGTACCTCGCCCTTTGCAGCGCGATACTTGAAACACTTATATATAATAGTCATGTTTCTTGTATCGGTTGGATAAGGTAGACCAGAATAGCGGTTGTCGTTTCCACTGATTGTCTTCACCACACCATCAAAGTGTATCAGTCAACCCTATGCAGCCCGATACTATAAACACAAATATATGTTGATAGTATCAATGTGCACATAGTATACGTGTTATATCCGCAACCGTCACATTGATTGGTTGGATACTGCATACGCTTGTTTATCATCATCAGCAGCATCGTCATCACCATCATCATCAGCATCATCATCATAATCAAGTGTGACTGGCTTATGAGTCATATGGCGTTGTTCCGACAACAGTATACAAAGATCTGCGGTTCTGGGGTCCGTTTCACTAAACTTCTTACGACTAAAATGTTCGTAAGAGCAAAATTAGGATCGTCCGTAAATTTCAATTGATTGATTTACATTTATTGAGCATAGGCTGCAAATGCGGCCTATGCTCAATAAATGTAAATCCAATAATTGTTTACAAGAAAACATTGTTGATGTGAAATTTACAGACTATCATAAGTTTGCACTTACGAACATTTTAGTCGTACGAAGTTTAGTGAAACGGGTCCCTGTTTCTCAGCATGTGGCCGAATATCACCACTTGTGGCTGTGACTGGAGATATTGGGCTTATATGGCAGCTCTGGCCAGGTTGGCTCCTGTAGCCGATTTCATCAAAATTGCGAAGTATACTTATCTAGCAGCAAAGTATACTTTGAAGGAGTAACATTTATTTTTCCCGAAATGTATTATATCATATACAACTAACAACTGTATATATTTGATGATTAAAAGTATGCAGACTTATTATACTATATATTGCTAGATAAGTATACTTTGCAATTTTGATGAAATATGCTACATGTCTTCTAGCACAGAACTCAAGGTGCATGATCACGTGGTTACAACAACAACAACGTCGCCCACTCCAAAGTAAGTATTACTTGATATTTTCCTTAATATGCAACGGATTTTGATGAAATATGGCGCAGCAAACGCGTCTTCATGAGCTGCATTTGGTGGTCTATGGAGTTTGGCACAGACTTATGTCGTTTTTGCGAAGAATCGATTTCCGTGTCGGAGACACGGAAATCGATTCTTCGCAAAAACGACAGAAGTTTGGGCGAAAATAAAGAGACCACCAAATGCAGCTTAACAAGACGCGTTGCGTAATAAGGACACTATACAAGAATACGTACTTTGAATCGGTACTTGTTGTTGTTGTTAGTACCACGTGATCATACACCTTGGAACTGCGGCATGACACAGACATGTAATGGTGCTAGAAGCAGGCCAGGTGCTTCACGGACTGAATGGCGATCAGTGAATGCACAGCCTGATCTGGATCTACACTGGTCGTAAATGTCATAAGCCCATTTATTCAATCACAGCCACAATTGGTTGTTTTTTTATCTCATCGCACACTCCAGCAGTCTGATAAGGATCATTGCTGTTTGTTAGAAGCAGGTCGTGTGTTTCACTGACTAAATGGCGAACAGTGAAGACGATGATCGGACTGTGCGGATGCGCACTGGTCTGGATCTACACTGGACGCAAATTTCATAAGCCCAATTTCTCCAGTCACAACCATAATTACAAATGCCTTTCGGTAAAAACGACACCAGACGTTTAAATGTGAATACGTTTTAGTTTTAGAACCTTATCTGGCTGATTTTCTATGATGCTCGGAAGGGGTTTGTACAAATAAAGGGTTGAATTTAGTGGGAAGATTTTTTTTTAGAAAACGACGTTTGCAAGCAGCTTACGCGTAAGTATACCAGTTAATTCGCTTTCGTCGAGATTACTTACGTTACACCGATGATATTCACCAGTATGCCTTACATGTAAAATGGTATAAACATGTTTTGCAATGGATGTTAGATTTAAATTAATTTCCTTTCGTCGAGATTACCATTGTTACACCGATGATGTTCACCAGTATGCCTTACATGTACAATTGTATAAACATGTTTTGCAATGGATGTTAGGTTTAAATTAATTTCACTAGCGTCTACAATTGTAAATGTGGTATTAGTAGAGGGGCAAGCACCCATAAAAATGAATTATGTTCACCCCGAGAGAACAAAAGCAACAATTACTATAAACCATTGTATAAAATTATCCTGAACATGAATCCGGTGTCGGTCAATCAAATCAGATGGGACAAGGTCATTTTTGAGGTCATTAAGTGCAAATGGGTCAAATGAGTGCAAAACTCACTCTATTTTGACAGTACAATATGTACTTGCAGAACATTACAGTAACATCCGAGAGGTTTATTGGTGATTATTGTTAATAAATTATAGTATGATCATTTCACAGCAAAAAATAAAGAAATTTCACAATTGTTCCTAACTTGTGTCACAGGGTGAGAAAGATGCATATCCTACCCTAGGCTCGAACCGGGAACCTCTGGATTACCGTATCATCGCTCTAACCGACTGAGCTAGCCGGACACGAATACACACTTCCTCCCCTCAGTGAGTTACGTACCGCGACATACTTCCCCGCCAAATTGGAATTCGTCCCCGAATTCTATGTTTAATTCGTCTCAGAATTCCATATATTTGGTACATTTTGGGTAGTATATATATCAGTCACGGTCCCACGTTGGGCGCCAAATGTCACAGGGTGAGAAAGATGCATATCCTACCCGAGGCTCGAACCGGGGACCTCTGGATTACCGTACCATCGCTCTAACCGACTGAGCTAGCCGGACACGAATACACACTTCCTCCCCTCAGTGAGTTACGTACCGCGACACTTGTACATGTACATGCATATCGAAACGAAAATTCCAAATTATATCAAGCCAATGTATCCCCCTCCCTGATTAGCACAGTTTCTGATAGCATGTACATGCACTTGAATATCACGCAGGTTGTTTGGGTTATGATCAATTAAAATGGTACGATTTATTTATATATTAATATATAATTATTATTATTATTATCCGGTCTTATCTAGTATTTTCTGGACTGTTACCCACACCGTGTCTTTGCAAAAATCCAATAAGCTACCTTTTGCTATTGTGGGTCGCAAAGGGTACACCTGGTTGGTGTTCGGTGTCATTACATTGTCCATTCATAGTAATAAATGTGACACACCACGACAAACACGGATTTACTGAGCAGGGGCGGCGGAAGTGCCCCCCCCCCCCTCAAATAATTTTGTTGGGAAGGCCTGGCCCCCTCAATAATTCTGTAATTTATATTATAAAGCACATATTCTCATCCTTAAAGTTGCTGTGAATGCAGGAAATGGCGTTTCACGCCTCTTGGATTTCAAAAATTCCCGGGGGAGCATGCCCACAGACCCCATAGCAACAGCGGGCCCTTTCGGCCTCCAAGACTGCCCTCCACCCCCCATAATTTTCCGGATGTATGACCATACTGAGTGTATGACCACTGCAGCTTCTGCAGTAGTAGTAAGGGAGTCAAAATGATACCACCTACCGTGATATCATTTATAACCCTCTATAATACCCCCACCACCCCCGAAAATCAAAAAATTGGTTAACGAGGAAAATTGGGTCTCCCGACAGCAAATTTATGAATTTTTGGAGAAAATAATTTTGAAAAGAGGGAGTCCCAATTATATTGGTAATTGACTTTTGAAAGTATATATTGGTGTCATAAATACATCATGTTTTTTTCACGTCCAATTTAACAGAAAAAACAAGTACCAATATTATTAGAGAAAATGGATAATACAATACAATTTGAATTGCAAATTTTTAATGAGTGTGTTGAAGAAGTTTACGAAGCTTACGGGGGTTATAATCCTGTATATAAATTCTATAAAATGAGAACACTAGGTGATATCGAATACATGAAATACCAGCGTAATTTATTACGCTCCGATAAAAACGTTGCATTTACAATATTATACCGGCAATTATGTCAACTATACAAGAGGCAAATACGAACATTAAGACAGATAATGCGTATCGGATATGAAACTAAGGTGTATTATACAAAAAATTTAAAACCCAACGATTCGTTTACGAATGTACATTTCTACGATATCGCTTATAAAGATATTGAAAAATTATTATTGAAAAAAAAACAACTACTAATTAATTTATAGCCGAGTGTATTTTTCCTTATCGAAGGTATGTAAACTGGCAATCTGAATTTATCAATTTTATCAACCTCGAGCGGTCGGATAGGAACGCCGTTGTCATGCAGTTGTTTACCATAGCGACCACATTTGTAGGGATAGAAATAAAAAATGTTTAGCTCCAACCGCGGCGCGAACCCACGACCCTCGTCTCTATAGAGTATCGCCTTAACCCACACGACCATGTAGGCTGTTATGATAAACATTACCTAGTGTTGTACAATTATCGATTTACGACAATGTTTCAATTACACGGGTTATGAACCATGCGTAAATTGATAGCCGAGGTAAACAGACAGTTATTTATAGCCGAGTGTATCAATTTACACAGGCGATTACAGTGTAATCCTCGACTGAATTTGTTATGCGATTACGGCGTAATTCTCAGTGAAAAACACATGTTGTATAGGTATGTAAATTTGTTTACTGCACCAATATAAGAAAATCATTTTTTTTTAAAAATTATTTTATAATGGTGCTGTAACATTTTTTCCGACTTTATCTCCAAGTTTTTCCCTAAATTTATCCCAATCAGTACACTCAATCTTGGGCATGGTGGCGCGCGCTTTGATTCTTATATCATTTTTTAATTGTTCATATCTCCCCATTTCTTCCACCACGGATTCAAACTCTAAATTTGATATTTTCTTATCGGCCAACGCTTTGGACACCATAACGTCGATGGTATTTTTCTTAGACCTGGCGAGAACAGATATTCTATCATGTTTTCTACATTTTTTCTCGAGTTTTCCACCCGACGCCCTAATTACCATACACAACAACCCAGAAACGGCCGACACCGCACATAAATCCCCGCTACAGGAACCGTTATAATGGTGGATATAGTTGCAGCTGTCCCCGCCCCACACAACACAGAAACACTCGCTAGAGCCGTGCTAGATGCTTCAGCCGTGTTCACCGCGCGCGTCTATATTTTTTAGCGTTTCTTTTTCTATTTGTATATTCTCTAACTAAAATATCCTGCATAGCGACGATATTATTCAACCTAAAATCTGAACTTCTTTCGTTAATTGTACACAGTGTTGATGGAGTGGTATTGACAATTGGAAGCGGTGATTCGTTCATGATTTTCAATATATTAGTATTTACAAAATAAGTTCAATTAACAATGAGACAATAGTGGAAGGACTCTCCGGGTCACCGATTTTCGTAACAAAGTTAATAACACTACCTTGGGAAAGTCTAATTCGATCATCACCGGAGAACGAAACCACCGTCGAACTATCTCCAGAGATTTTAATGACTCCAATCCCCCGTTCTTCCCCATCTACTACAATATTTATCGCGACCGCGCCAACAGGTTTACCACTACCATTAACCGAGCAGACCGCCATTCGGATAACTTCACCTGCAGCTGTCATAGTGTATCCCCCACATTTATTACTCGCTTTGGCACCGAACGAATATTCATTGTGCCCCTCAACCAATGGGCCCCGCTTCTCAGCCCAAACTGTTATGGCACGTTTTAGCGTTTTCATTGTTCGCACTATTCCGGCAAGCGCACTGTTTGCGTTATATGCCTCAGTACGAATATTATAAGAGGCCTCCTCAAGAGCTTTGGTCGCGGTTATACGATCATGTTTCAGTTTATCAGAAACTTCGGTTATCTTTCCGTCTAGTTCGGTAAGTGCCGCTTCTCTGCTGAGAGAGTCCTCTAAGCGCAACGCATCATAAGCCTCCGTAATGGTAGCCTGGTGGCCTTTTAGGGCTTTCTCAACACCCGACCGGGCCTCTTTTTGAAATTCGGTTATTTTTCCTTCGTCTAGTTACACCAACCGCCGCTTCTCTGATGAGAGAGTCCTCTGAGTGCAACACCCTATAAACCTCCGTAAGGTCCGCCTGGTGGTCTTCCCGGGCTTTCTCAATACCCGTTCGGACCCCCTCAACCCCCAACCGGGCCTCTTTTCGAAATTTGGTTATTTTTTTGTCTAGTTCAGTAAGTGCCGCTTCTCTGTTGAGAGAGTCCCCCTTCTGATCGCAACGCCCCATAAGCCTCCGCAATGGCCTCCTTGTGGTCTTCTCGGACCCCCTCAACCCCCGACCTGGTCTCTTTCAGAAATTCGGCTATTTTCCCGTCTAGTTCAGTAAGTGTAGCTTCTCTGTTGAGAGAGTCCTCTAAGCGTAACGCATCATAAGCCTCCGCAAGGGCCTCCGCAAGGTTCGACTGGTGGTCTTCTCGGACTTTATCGATACCCGACCGGGTCTCTTTTCGAAATTTGGTTATTTTTTTATCTAGTTCGGCAACCGCCGCTTCTCTGACGAGAGAGTCCTCTGAGCGCAACACCTCATAAGCCTCCGTAAGGTCCGCCTGGTGGTCTTTTCGGGCTTTCTCAATACCCGACGTGGCCTCTTTTCGAAATTTGGTTATTTTTTTGTCTAGTTCGGTAAGTGCCGCTTCTCTGATGAGAGAGTCCTCTAAGCGCAACGTATCATAACCCTCCGTAAGGACCGCCTGGCTGTCTTCTCGGACTTTATCAATATCCGACCTGGTCTCTTTTTGAAATTTTGTTATTTTCCCGTCTAGTTCGGTAAGTGTCGCTTCTTTGCTGAGAGAGTCCTTTAAGAGCAACGCATCATAAGCCTCCGTAAGGTCCACCTGGTGGTCTTCTCGGACTTTATCAATCCCCAACCGGGCCTCTTTTCGAAATTTGGTTATTTTTTCACCTAGTTCGTTTAGTTCCGTATGCGTTTCTTCACGACTTTGTGTATTCACAGCCAGGGCATATTCTCTAAGTTGTGATAGTAGATCGACTCCTGTGAATCTCGTCCGTGGCCACCGATATAGTTCTATTGATCAAGGCCTTTGTTTTTTGGGTAGTTAAAAAGTCGCCCTCTGTCGGGATGAATCGCCCTTCTGTCAGTTCCAAATTCTTTGAATTTGTCACCCAATCGGAAGAACTACCTGGTCCGTATATACTCATTTTCAATAATGTTGATAATATATATATTACGAACATGCGTTTAATTCTAAATAATTTTCTTAAAATTAATTAATTTGAAATTTCTAGGACGACCGAAATCGGGTAATCGTTCTTCAACTCTCGCCCTTTATCATCAAGAATAGAAATCTTCAACTCGTGGATGTGTCCCGATTCCAAAACTTTCATCTCGGGGTGTGGGAAGTCTAAGGTCAGGGTCTCACCAAAGAAACAGTCGCTAGCGGGCACGGTTTTCAGTAATGTGCTGGGAGTGCCGTCTACCGTGTTGTACGATGTGTTCACTGATCCAGGTGCACCCCGAGAGTTTTCGTGACGGCGAAGTTCACCGGGTCGTGCCGACGTGCTCGCCAGGATCAAACACTCCGTCATCGTTGTAAGGGTATGTTATTTTAAATCCTAACAGTGAGCCCAATCCCGGTGAGATCCTTAAACGCCTATCAACGGTCAATGTCGTGAGCCCCGTGGCTTTCGAGATTGCGAGAGTGACTACACCAGGAATCTTCTCCGCGACAAAAGCTTGGAGATCTCCGAAACTCCAAAGACCCTGAGGTACTATAGCATCTGGAGTTCTACGAAATCCTGAGGTCACTGGTTCAGTTATGAGGTAGTTTCCGAAAGCCACAGGGCTTACACCCTCGACTTCTGATGTGAAAAACTCGAGCGTTTCAACGTTTTTCCACCCGACCGTGAACGTGATTGATCTAAGGCCTACCCGGCGTTGTCCGCAGCAGTTGTCTATTAATTTTTGAAGTTCACAACTCCCTTTTTGAACATTAGTGATAGTAGCAAACATAATAATATATTTCAATGGATACAAAAGCATTTAGCTTTAACTCTAATGCAAAGTACGCGGTCGGAGGTAAATACACGCAAAAAGACGTTGTTAACCACCTTGTACACCCAACCGTAACGGTTAGACCAGACAGTGGCTTTGCCACCAATTTCCCTAACACGTTTGAGAAATATGTAGTTCCAAAGACTACTAGTCAAGATGTATTACTAAGATGGGAGTTTTCCCATATGAACTTCTGGCAGAACCAGCTAAATTTCGCTGTATGGTGCGCAACGGCCGGATGCGGAGTTTCGCATCAAGACCATTTGACATCCGAGAATATCATGCTCCGAAGTGTCTACAACTTTCACGTGTATTACACAATTAGGAGGATTCTCAAAGAACTAGGTATTCCACTGCCTCAAGACGATGGCTGGGATCCCATTTCCAGCGCATACGACCGTAAGGCGTTCGAAAGATTGTGTAGTGAATTTGGGGTATCAAAAGACGCCGACTGGAGACAGAAAGTATACACCCCACCGACCAACAGTTTAGGGTTAGTTCACCTTAAAGGCTTAGTTAGTGGGGAGCGTCTGGATAAAGTTCCAGTATATTTCTCAGGGCTATGGAGCGCTCGAGGGGCCACCCCACCACCAGTTAGAAAAATGGCAACATGGACTAAATATAATTATAAGTTGAATAAGATGACGTTCGGTGCTGAAGTGCTTGGTGGACTTGCGTGTAATGATGGTGATTGCCATTGGCTGCCTACTAAAGTAGCCCATGTGGAATACCTAGACCTGGGTGATACTCCACAGATGCGAAATGCTTGGACCACATTTATGTTAGATGAAAGCACTGGATTTACGCAGGGTGGGGTTATTCGTCTCAACGAATCCATTCGCATATACGTATGGGCAATCCTCGCCTCACAGAAGCAAACGCGCAGCGCTATATTTGGTACGGGAACGGCCTTTGACGCACAAAAACAGTTCTTGTCACTTGTCGAGGACGCCATCTCAGCTAAGGTAGACCTCCAGAAGGCGATCCAGAATTATCAAGACGTTTTGCAGACTGCCCGCACCCCGGTAGACTACGCATTTGGAATAGGTCTTTATATGGCGCCGAGCAATATGATACTACGAGACGACCCGGTTGACGATTACAATAATCAGATCGTAGTCGCAACCACCAATAAAAAAATCGGCCGCAACGGGAACGTGAACACGGGTATCATCAAGCTCCCATACAAGATGATCGGGCGCGGAGTTGTAAATTCAAATAAATTTGAAAAAGATTTCATAAAACCCCCAAAACACAAAATGGATACACATCCCTCAACACAATCGAACCCAGTACCCCCAATTCGTAAATTGGATGCACCATCGAGTTCCATCAACAATGTTGAAACACCAATCGAGATTGGAAGCACAACACACGAGGAGGAGAAATTAGGGCTTGTCGTCGCCCTCGTGGCGATCGGATTATTTACGCTTTGGTTTTAGAAACTCTCTGGTGAAGAATAGTAGGAGACCGGCGATTGCCACGATTAAAGCCCAAGTATTTTTGGCTAGTCATCCGGCCGTTTTTGATAATATAGATAGCAAGTAAGAAACGATACTTCCGATCAGTCCAGGTAGTGCGGCACCGCCTTTTCGGCTAATTTAGCCAGGAGACTGGCGAGGGCTTTTAGTTGTTTTTTTTACCCACTCCTTAGCTCCACCGGATGGCGCGGGCGGTGGTGGTGTGGGTGCTGGCGCGGGTGGTGGCGCCGCACCACCAGTGAAAGCTAGAACTATGGTCGATATAGTCATGCTGATAGCAACGAGGATGCTTGCTATCGTGATGCCCTGTTCTCTGAACAGAGTGCGAAGACGCTCACCGAGTGTCGTCTCCTCGTTCAGGACCCTCGAGATTGTTTCGCGGATCCGACTTATTTTGGTGCGGAGAGCCTCACGGTTAGTAGATGCAGCCTCCAAGCGAGCTTCTCTTTGATCCCGCAACGACCGCAGGCGTTCGGTGATCCGCTCGGTAGATTCTCTATCGCCACCAGCTTCCTCCAGTTTTCTTTCTTCTAGCGCGATATGTTCATCCAGCGACGAGAGTTTGGAGAGGTTATTGACCAGTTCGCCCCGGACCGTTTGCATAACCTTATCGAGTCCCCGGAGTTCGCGAAGAGGTAACGGTGGGTCATCGTTAGACCCTTGTTCGAGGTTGAGTATTTCGTTTTCGCTGAACGTGGTCTCCACCGTGTTAATAACGTCGGTGGCCACTTGAGGGACCTCGCTGAGATCGCTGAGCTCGATAGTATCTATCGAGGCGGCCGCCTTAGTTTCTAGTCTGTTAATGGCCCTTATAGCTGCGTCCCTCAAAGCAATCCTCTTATTCTTCTTCCAATCCGTGAATCCTAGTTCGTTCTTTACGATTTGGCCACCGCCCCGGTTTCCTGCAACAGTGCCCAGCGCTTGGGGTTTACCGGTCCTCATGTTGATGATTGGTATATCTGATGATTTTAGTCGCAACTTACCGTCCAGAGTCAATTCGAATTTGGAATAGTCGCGACCGACAGATGGGACCAGATCTTTTTTTGCCAAACTGTTGTAGTAGTCGTCTACGGCTCCCTCGAGTAATTCCCGACTTTGACCAACGCTGCTGGTAGCGCCACCTAATTCACCCGATTGGATTGGAACTGGAGGCTGTATCAAGGGCGTTTCGTCATTATAATCATCTATGTCATCATCATCCGCATCGAGGTAATCGTCTCTGCCGATTTCATCCGTGTTAATATCGTAATCAGCCATATTTATAATTTCTTAAAATTAATTATGTATTAAAGACAAAACCATACGGGTTTAATATAGATTCACTAAATTATGTCTTCGAGTCAATACGGTCGCAAACTCAATCCATACCGCAGACTGCGTGAGCCCCTCGGGGCAAAAGGCGTGAGACAGAGTGTCGTTATTACGAACAACCCATCGACGATCGACCAGAACCAGCAGCTGTTAGTCCGCTTCCCCAACCTCGGAGCTAACGACGTCATTGTGCCGGGGACTGTTCGCCTCGCTTTCACTATTTCGCTGACGTCGACGGACGAGGACCGAACCGTCGTTCAGAACCTGGGTCGCGCCATCGTCAAAAAGACCATGATAAAGATTTCTGGTAATGAGGTGATGTCGATCGACGACAGCGACGTCTACCATTGTTATCAGGACCTATGGCCTATGGCAACCGCTTCTACATCCCGCTCGACTTTGAGTTGCTGGAGAGTCACATGCCCTACTATCAGAGCGCTTTGGCTGACCGCCTCGAATACGAACTAACGTTCAACGACTACGGCCGAGTTCTCATAGCCAGCGACATGTTATCGACGTATACGATAGATAATGCTTCACTGGAGTACGACATGGTCACGATGCCCGAACTCGCGCGATTGATCAGAACCCAGTACGCCGGGCGCGTTGCCATACTTTACGACCGAGTTCTTCGTCATCGCAAGATGACGAAAGACAAAGGTGACACATTGTGGAATATTAATGTCAACGTACCCGCCCGCTCGATGAAAGGTATACTGATGTTGTTCGAAGATGCTCGGTTCGCGTTCGGTGCTAGAAAAACCGACAAAATTCTATAACCCCAAAAATCACGAAGGTAGAGGTGACGATCGAGGAGTACCCAATCAACTCTACAGCGCGGGTCTTTCGCGTGCACCAACAGTGGGACGAAGTAAGAAAGCAGTTTGCTGCCGGCTCTAAGCGCTCTCCGGAGGTTGCAGCAGTTGCCAAAGACCTGCATCTCTCGGCCGTCTCCCTCGCGGAGTTCCTGAATACCAAATACGCATTATGGCTAGACATGCGAGCCAGCGACGACGACCAAATACACGGCAACGGACGCCAAGTTGAGAACGCTAGCGAGGGTGTGACGATCCAGATAACCAAAGAGGCGGACGGAGCCGGGCCATTGAACGTGTACTTATATATAATTACAGACGCACAACTCAACATCGAAGATGGTCGATACGTCTCAGCACTCTATTGATTTAATAAAAAAATCATCTAACGATTTATTAATTAATTTTAAGAAAATTAACAATCAATACCAATTCACGATTGGAGATGCCCACTCTGCCATAATATGTGGGCAGACAGGATGTGGAAAAACGGTTTTCATCCTAGACTTGCTCGAGGGCTCCTACCGCGATGACTTTCGTCATATTGTGATCCTGTGTCCCACTGTGCGGCACAATGATACTTATCAGCGGCGCCCGTGGATATGGACCGACCCCGGTGATAGGCTTCACGATTGGTTGCGTGGTTTATACCAAAAATTCCAGGGTGAGCCCACCCTATACGTGATTGATGATTGCTCGGCCAAGGCGGCGATGACCAAAAAGAAGGACATGCTCTCCGAGCTCGCATTTTCTGGCCGCCATGCTAGGCAAAGCGTATGGATATCCACTCAAAAGTACAACGCCGTCCTCAAGGATCTGCGCGAGCAAACGAAATGGGTCGCCCTCTTTCACTGCAAGGACCGAGACTCATTCGATGACTGTCTTCGAGAGAATGACGTTATCCCAACGCGCGAGGAGCGCCTGGAGGTTCGAAAAATTGCTTTCGGAAACTAAGCAACGCCAAGCCTTTGCTAAAGAACTGATCAACCAACTGCTTACGAAATTATCAATTAATTTTATAATTAATTAGCAATTACTTAACGCTCGTTAGTAATTGCCGAGTAAATGCTTAACAATGCTTAGCAATTGCTGAACAATGCTGAACAATGCTGAACAAATAAATGCTTAACAAATGTTGAACAAATGCTGAACAATGGTTAACAATGTTAACAATTTGATGCTCCGCTGCGAGCTTTGTTGCGAGCATAATGGTGATCATAAGTATCGGGTGGCGCGCTTGGCAATATGTTAAAGTGATGAGACTTGTTAGAATAGTTAAATTAATTTTAAGAAAAATGAACTGCGACGAACTTCTCGATCAGCTAATGGAAGAAACCTCAACTCCGACTGCCAACATCCTGAAAGATAATGATCCGACAGAGCAATCGGAATCAACTCCAACTCCAACGGCGGTTGGTATTGGGTTGAGTGCAACGACTCCGAATGAAAATGAAAATGCAGCGCGACGAGAGCGGCTAGCTGCGCTGGTTGCTGGGGGACAATCGGAGCATTATCAAGGTAGGCGTCTCTCAGTTTTTCAGGTGGATAAGATGTCAGATGCGGAGATCGATAAAATGTATGCGCGATACGAATCCAAATTGGGAGCGGAGATGACAAAAACTCTTGGATCGGCGGCTATTCATTTGTACGCAACCGCCGTTAGTATACTTCTCCCTATACCAAACACCGCGGGATTGATTGACGATCTAGAGACTGACCCTTTTATAGGTCACACTCTTAGAACAGCCTGCTGCTCAATTTATCACAAGTTTGGAATGTACTTAGCTCCGCTGACAACCGCGTTGACCACGGGTAAACACTGTCAATTTGGGCATATATGCCCACAAACTATAAGCCCTAATATTAATATCATAAATGATGACACAAGACACACCCGCGAGATTGACGGAGTTGAACCCGATTGCTCCAACCCAATCGAAAACCGAGTGTTACTCCGCCACTGGATGACATACCGCATATAAAAAAATCCCAAAAGACAGGCAGCTGGGCGGGCGGCGGCTGCCACCCGAAAAGTTAAACAAGATAAAATACTCGCCGAGCTTCGAGAGGCTAAACAGTCGTTGCAATCGGGGACGGAGACAGCAAAACATCTGAAGACAGAGTTGAGTACAACAACACCCCCAATTCACGAATTGGAAGCACACTCAACACCCAATACCAACTGCCGTTGGAGTTGGGCGAATCAGATTGAACCCAAATTCAATTGGAGTTGGAGTTGAATTGGAGTTGGGTTGTTGGTGGTGGTTGGAGTTGGGTTGTTGGTGGTGGTCTGGCAGTTGTTGGTGCCCTGTGCGTGTGGAAATACCCCATATTATCGAAAAAACAACCAGCCAGTGTTCAGAAGAAAGTTACGAAACACCAATCGCGATTGGATGCGCCCCATTTAAACATTGATCGCGACCCCTTTTATATGCAATAATTATAATGGCTGAACAAGATGGTAAAATGTTAGTGAATGCGCTTTATCACGCTGTGGTGATATCGGGTTTCAGTATCGGGTATGCTCGACTATCAAAGATGGCCCTAGGAGGATCCGCTCCCAAATTGGACTTTACTGTGAGAGACGTAGGGCTCGCGACCTTAGATGTAGCGGCCGCAGTTTGGACCCGAGGTTATCTAGTTAAAGCTGGAATTCTACCAGTTAATATATGGAAATAAATGGCTTCAATCGCTGTAATAGTAGGTGGTTCAGCGTTCAGCGGTAGCAACTTTATATTCTCTAAAATGAAAAGCTCGAACGTGGATGAGGAGCGTAAGCGTCACGATTTAGCTGTAGAACAACTCGATAGCGCAAAGGAAGCGTGGTCGAAAATACGAACCGCCCATCTGGACTGGGTCAATGAAGAGCTTCGCCGCGAAAATCACGCCGCACAAACTTTTCAGAACGTTGAAGAAGCCAACCGCGAGTACGCGCTGGCATATCCGCACAAAAGTCTCGCGCCGCTGGATCGCGAGCCCCAAGTTTCAGATTTCTATGTACCGTCAGAGCCCCAAAAAGACCGCGAGATCGCGTTCATCGTCGTGGGGAATGGGTTGTTTTGGTGGGGCTTGTCGGGGCTACTATATTCGATCGAGATTTTAAATTAATTATTTTTTTAATATAATTTTTTTATAAATATATATATATAGAACGATGTCAGTTGACGAACTTTATTTTGCTATGATTGATGTAGGCTACACTGCCCTTAAACACCGCATGGTTGGTGCAAAGGGTATGATTCATCTGGCCCGAGATTCTCTCGAGACGTGGCGGGAGGACGAAAAAGTGGCCACCCTTTTCGCAAAGCGGATGTTAGATTCCTCCACCAATCCTGGGGGATTAGATTTTCCTAAGTTCATTCAGAACTTAACCCCCAATCGCGATTGTACTTCCAACAAAGTTTATTATTATCGACGCAGTTACCGGACGATCTGGCGAGGGCATGTTGGAGATTGTCCGATATATTAGAATACATAGCATACTATGAACACGCGCAAACTTAATACCAAACTATCGGTTCGCCTAACGCGCAAGCTAGCGAACGCGTACTATAGCCCCCGCGGCTACTGGAAGGGACTCGCGGCCATCAAGAACATCGCGGCGGCGACCAAGGTTTCAGAAAACGCTGTCAAGGAATGGCTCAAGAAGCAGGCCATCTGGCAGATCTATTTCCCCACCCGCGCCTCACAATATTGCGCGCCCGAAATTCGACGTGCCGGTACCAGAACCAAGTTCACCAAGCGGATCTCCTACCTGTTTCTCCCTCACGATCGCGTCGGTCGTAAGACGTACAAGTACGCGCTGACAATCGTGACGTAGCGAGTCGTTATAAGGGGGCTGAGCCGTTTGGCCACTAAAGAGTCTAAGGAGGTGGCCGAGGCTCTCTCCCGAATATATAAGAGGAGTCCTCTCAAATGGCCGAATCTTCTCCAGGTCGATCCCGGCCGCGAGTTCATGGGCGCGGTCTCTCATATATTGTCTAAGCACGAAGTTTCTGTCAGACGCGGCCGCGTCAACATCCACCGGGACCAGGGGATCGTGCAGCGCTTCAATCGAACCCTGGCTGAGCGACTGTTCGGACACCAATACGCCAAAGAACTTGTAGACCCTCATTCGCGATCGATCGAGTGGGTGGCCAGACTGCCCGCCGTGGTCTCCGCACTGAACGGAGAGGTGACCAGATTGATAGGTAAGAAGCCTGTAGATGCTATCAAGTTTAAAAGGGTGGCGAGCGAGCCCTCTGCCGTCTCGCGCGGGCGACCCGTTGGTTTAGAGGAGCAACGGCTTCCATCAGATATTAACGTCCGGTACCTCTATCAACCGTGAGAGCTCGAAGGTGGCAGCCGCCGCGCGACTGATCCCGTGTGGTCTCTCAATGTATATCATCTAGATCGATATATTACCATATATGAGCCCGTGCTCTACTATTTGGATGATGGGCCATCTCGAGGGTTTGTTCGCGAAGAACTTCTTGCGGTGCCTTCTGACACCCAGCTACCCCCGGAGCGTCAGAATCTTTAGATTGCTAATTTTTTTAATTTTTTCAAAATTATTAATTAAATCATTAGAGAGGTTCTGTATGTATTCCGTCTGGTAACACGCGTCTTTTATCGTAGTATGCCGAGAGTCCTAATTTTTGTTGACAGTACGTTTTCATAACGCCATCTTTCATTTTAAATCCTCTATTTTGTGCTACATCTATAATGTGTTTTCCATCTTCTGTAGTTTCACTTAGTACTCGTTTATATCTATCCTAATTTAAATTGTTAGTTCTCTTGGACATTCCTTTCGCAGAGTTTTTATTAATAGAATTAAATTTTGTCTACAAAATAACACTTACTAGATAACGGTATCGCCCTATATCCGCTAAATTCCATTTTGAAAAGTCCTGGCTCTCTTTCGCTCCATTTATCCCAAGCCAACCATTTCTTTTTTTCTTTTTCAAACCCGTCTAGTAAGTTAGGTCTAATCAATTCCTCTATCGTTTTTCCACTAACTCCTATATACATAATATCTGTACCCATCTGTATTAATTCAAAGTCTTCTCTTTTTACGTATTTATCTAGAAATTCGTAGTAAAATTCCAACATTCTCAATTTAGCTAGTTGATAAACCGCTATTCCACAATGGAATGGTCTCTTTACCGCACACCTGGGTTTTCTTGAAGATATTTCGTACGCATCTCCTATCTCTTCCAAATCGTCAAAGAATGCAGATCTTAATGCTTTGTCAACACAGGTTTCGTTTTGTGTATATGTCGTATTTAAATGTCTCTCCGTTGCCTCTATCATTTTTCCACAACACGAGTTTCCTAATAATTTCATTATGTCGGCTACTGGTTTCTTATTTGGTTCTACATCACCTGTTCGTCTTGCGGCTGTAACTTCTTTTGCGAACCATTCGAATGGTTTTCCGCTAATATAATCTATAACACGATGAAATACCATTTCAACAGTGGCGCGTACAGCAATACTTTAGTGGGGCAGATCCCCCAATTTTTTTCCATTCCCTTGTTGGCCAGTATCTTTTAAATACATGGTGTGTGGGAACTTCATCAACCTCTCTTCTGTTTATAAAATTTGGGGACATTTCAGAAAACTTATCTTTTGGTGTGGAACTTCATCACCTCTGCAAACCCAAACCAGTCTCCATAAAACTACAAAAACTTTTTAATAAATTTGGGTTAGTGGGGTCATATGGTGTAGTTTTCTCACACGGGCATCTCTTTTTTAACGTAATAAATAACGCTTTGCATCGTACTCCAAAACAGCCTTGCAAGGTTTGGAACCACTCTAATATTTGAAACACCAGCTTCTGCATATCGTGTAAATACTATTGATGGACCGCCAACTAGATCGTCCTTCATCATTTCGTATGTTTCTTCTTTTGGTGCATATAGAGCATCCTCCGGTATAATCGTCTTTGAAGATTTTGTTCTTTAATGGTTGGTCCTCTCAATAAATATTGTATAGCTACTCCAGGTAGTGTTACCGCATCTTTGAAAATATCCACACCTCTGTATTTATAAAATTCCCACACATTTTTTTTCCACCGCTTCTAGGAACGGTGCTACATCTAAATCGTTATAATATTTCAACCAATCTCTGAAAGTTTTCATATTATTTTCTTCGAAAATTCTACGACATTTACTTAATTCTGTTTCATCTATTAACATTTTCCCAGATAGTTTGGAATACCAATTCTCTATATCCGGTAGTCCTGGGTAATCCAGTTTGTCTGGAGAATCGAACCACTCATAAGGAAAGAAAGATTTCTGTCCTTTGCATTCGTAGCTTTTTATCCAACTATCGTAACTTACACCGGGTCCTAGATAAAGTATTACATCAAGAAATCTAAACTCTGGAGTAAATAGAAATATTGTTGCGTTTGCACGTTTTCCGACCATTACTTTCTTTGTTGTTGATGCCAGTTCGCCTACTAGGTATTTCTTTATTGTAAGTTTTATTATCGTTAGTTACTGCTGTTAAAACCTATAACCGGTACTTGCTCTATCCACTGTTCGATCTTGGCGATTTGGTTTTTACGTAAATGTTCTGTATTAAAACCATATCTTGTCCACACTTCTTCTCTTATAGCTTTTCCCCTGACTTTCAAATCTTCTACGAATTTTTCTATAAGTTTTGCGGGATCTTTATCACAAATATGAGTTACTGTTCCTGAGAAATTATCTCCTATACTAACGCTTACCGGAACGTGCTCGGCTTCGTACTCTAGATTATTACCGAGAGTTTCAAATTCTGGGTTGAGATATGCCTCAAAATCGTATACTATCTGATATGGATAAAGAGTAGTGTCGCAACCGATCTTTATGTCTTTACCAGTTCTTTGAAATTCGCATTCCCACATAACTACTAGGTTGAATTCTTTGCATCTTCTAATAAGTGTATCTCTTCTCATAGTGGATGCGCGTTCTTCTTTTCTATGCTTGCATGAATCTCACAGCCCGTCCAGTAACAGCCGTGATATTGATATACGGTATTGGTTTCTGGACAGTATCCATCTACTGGAGCTCCTAAAATCCATCTTTCACCCCCGTGTCCACACTGTTTGTGGTGAATGTGAATTCCCTCGCGCTTTTCCACAGAGTACATCCAATCGATCGCCCCATAACTGTTAGAATTTTTGGGTAGAACGCTTTCTCGAACGACGAACGCGGGCGCTCTAAATAATTACCATCACATACTACTTTTGTCTCACCTTTCATACATTTTGGTCCGTGTCTCTTCATATTACTCGCTTTCGTGAATTTCTGCTTGCAATTATCGCAGGCGTAAATTTTAGATAGGTTTTTAAGGTTTTTTAATAGAAATGCGTGATTATTAAACAGTCCTATTGTCATTGGTTTATTACCTATTGCCTTATAGTGCGCTGGTACCTTTTTCAACCACCATACGTTACATTCGGTGGGTTGATATACTTCTATACCGATTTTAAAAAAACTCTTCAACCTTTTTCAGATCTGAAAAAGGAATTGGTGAAACCACATTACTACCAAAATATTGCTTACTAAGTCTTTCGCCTTTTTTTCTGTACATCTGTCGGGTCTTTTATCTGTCTTATGCATAGCTAGACACCTGAACAGACAAAGGTCGTCATTATACTTATCTAAAGAATACATACCTTTTTTATTCTTCAGCCATTCTGGAAGTTCTCCTCCTGCTGCTTCTTTGGATTGTAGTCCCAAATCTTTTCCCCTACTACCCTGTATTAGCTTTACGAAAACCTCTACCCATCTTACAAACTTCCACTTTGTATTCGGTCTGTCTATTTTATCGGACATTATTCGTGTTTGCTCCTTATCTGACAGCCATTTTTTAACGGTTTTCATTGATGATAGTGGTTCGCTACCACCGAGATTTTTGTACATTATTATAGTTACAGGTTTTCCATTTTTAATTTCCTCCATATGTTCTAGCTTGTAAGAATATGAATATCTCAAATAAAAATTGGTTGTTAGATACGGAGCGAGTTTCTCGGACATGCGTTCAGACTCGTTAATGTTAATGTTTTTTACGAAAGGATAATGTAACTACCCGTCTTCCATTTCTACCTTTTCCAATGTTTCATCGTGAGCCCCCAATATTTCTTCACCTTTTTCCACTATCGCGCGAACGAGAGATTTGTTCTTATTATTTTGTATTGGGCCACCTGTGTGTCTAATTTGGGACAAATTATTGGTGCTTGAAGGTTTTATTACACTAGCCCTTAACTCCGCAATACTTTCTTTTTGAATTCTGTTACCAACTTCATCCGCTAGTGAGAGGTTTGTAAATGCCCCTCTTATAGGCGCGGGTAAACCGCTTCATAAACGCCTCATTCTTTGTGGCATTTATCAGCTTTGTCAACCCCCTAACTCTCAACCGTGTACTATAAGTAATCCTAGAGATTCGGCTTCTCTTCTCAACTTTCTATTTCTGCTCTAGTTTCTGGCGTTATCATATTTTCTGTATTATACTTTTGTATATATACTTTTGTATAACCTATACAATTTATCTGTTCAATTGGACGTCAAAAATTTACATAATGTTTTTTTCACGTCCAATTGAACAGATACATTTCATAGGTTATATACATATATAATGGAGTGTGAGACTTGTTGTAAGACGTTTACGTGTAAAGACTATCTACGAAGGCATCTAGCGAGACGTAGAAAGTTTCCTTGTGTCCCCCCACAATTTCAATGCCCTAGATGCCCTTGTAAATTCGTTAGTGCCCAAACTCTTTGTAGACATAAGCAACTACGCTGTCAGGTGGCTAAAGGTGAACGTGGTAGACTAGAGCTGGTAGAATTAGTTGCTGATCTGCGAAATAAATTAGCTATATCGGAGGAGAAAAATGAGGTGTTGGAATATAAACTATTGTACTTGCATGAATGGTTTCGACTTTTTTCAAAAGTCAATTACCAATATAATTGGGACTCCCTCTTTTCAAAATTATTTTCTCCAAAAATTCATAAATTTGCTGTCGGGAGACCCAATTTTCCTCGTTAACCAATTTTTTGATTTTCGGGGGTCGTGGGGGTATTATAGAGGGTTATAAATGATATCACGGTAGGTGGTATCATTTTGACTCCCTTACTACTACTTCTGCAGATATAGCACACCCATCATGAAGCGTGAGACAGTTATCGTCATATGCATGTATATTGTATAATTTAGCCCTAACCAGATTTCGTGTATGCTTAAGCTGATTACGAGACAGGCCACCATTTCTCCCAGTCAGCTGACAGTCGTATACCTGGTGCTATTATACATATTTCTCTCTTATTCCGTCATGATCATGTTGTATTGTTGTAGGCGAATGCACGGCCTTAGTAGTAGTACGCTAAATAATGATGCTTTCTTTAGTACATCAAAAAACCTTCCTCTCGCATGGCAGTCAATAAATGTCTTTTACTGATCTTTGGTTTAACATTCGGTAGTCCACACACATTCTTAATTGTGCTTGGATGATATGAGGGTATGCGTATCTTAGCAATTAATCCAGCCCTATTTAGTCATATCTTAACTGTGATTCACATATGGGGTCATGTGATCCGGTGTAGTAAGGGTGCCTGGCACAGGATCAGTCTTTCGGTGCTGAATTGTGTTTCTGAATTTCAGTGGTGAGTGCAATATCTAAATATATCGATGAATAAATCAATCATTCAATCAATCAATCAATCACGCAATCAGTCAATCAGCGAATTAATCAAACAAGCAGAAAGCAATTAATCAACAAATTAATCAACTAAAGTGTCATCTCTTCTTACCCACTACTGGGTCGAATATTAATTGATAGGCACTGTCCACTAGTACTACGTTAGAACTTTTTGTCCCATGTGTATGTTAATATCGTCATTCAATACATCTGAATCTGTATTATAACAATAGCAATGTGCAATAAATTATTATTTTGTTCAACTAACTCCAGGGACTTTTTAGACTGTTGTAGTTCACACGTCATTGTCTTTGGGACGCACTGTTGCGGCGTCTGTTGTCAAATGTGTACAATTGGCTACGCATTCCCAGTTGTTCATGTTCTCGAAGTGAATTTCTGCATATGATATCTATAAATAATGATTATGCTGTTTCCTCGTTCACCTGTAAAAGTTACCAGGTGGCTGATGTTGTATATCCATGCCATTGTGTCCTATGATGTCATTGCACTGATTTAACCCTTTCACCCCTAAGGAACTGAAGGGGCTGCGATATGTTCGTTTTGCAACCAATCCAATCATCGCAAAATGATTTTCAGACTATTCCATTTATAAAAAGGGGGTATTTGTTTTTCTCAAAAATATGAAAATTACTTTCACACAGTGCAGATCCTGATGAGACGGCTCGTTACGAGCCGGCTCATTTGGATCTGCACTGTTTGCATAAACCGATATATAGCGGGCTTTCGGGTTCAAAGGGTTAATTCAATAGCAATGCGTGAACTCTCTGCACTTCAAACTATCGCGATCCAGTGGTGTCCTCAATCAATATTATTGTTTTGCAAACGTCGTAAAATTAAGGATATATAGTTGCCTGTCTCCTGTCCAATTCTATAAATGTGTAAACAGAAGATACGATCCCTGTATTTTACAAAGAGCTGCTGAGTTGGTCATTTGCAGATAATTGTGACTGTTCTACGCATTCTGCCTGTTTATTGGTATTAACTGAGACACATCTAAGTGAACAAATACAATGAAACCACATGTGCAAATATACTTTTCTGGTAGTCATGTTGGGCTAATATCATATATATATTTGACAATGTTGTCGTGTGATGTTATGTGGACCTGTGACGAAATGATGAATGGCATTGTATGTATAGTCCCTGTCTGGACGTATTGTCACACCGATATATCTGGCAATGCCGTCGCAGACAGATTCACAAAAATATCGGTCTTCGAAGCAACAACAGTGACCTGTGACGTGTCAGCTGTAGTGTAGAGTTTGAGCCGAAAAGTCAGCGGGAGGATCGCCGAACGACCAATATTCTATAACAACAACACATTTTTACAATGTCTGGAGTAAATCGACAAAAAAGCAATAATTTGGACAAACCGCTGAGTAAAGGAAAGGCGGAAGTAAATACATTCATTTGTAAACGCAGTAATAATTATGATGCACCTCAATAATTCAATTTTAGACAGTGTATTCAATAATAAAACAGGGTGTTGTTTACTGGGCATTTGGTCCTATTACCGTGGCATACCAATAGACGGCAAAGTTCAGAATGGTCCAGAGAACTGTGCTATTAATTATTGACCTTGGTATTTTCATGGGTCTGGCTATGGCCCTATGTTCCTGTTACATTCTTGATGAATATATGTACTGTTTCGTATGGTCATGATGGGTGTAACTGTTTCACCGGGTGGATCCAGGATTTAGGTTTAAACACAGGTGATTGTAGCGTGTCTTGGATGGTCAATTATTGTTTGTATATACATGAAACACCTTTCTAAACAATGTACAAAACAATTCAAATGTGCCCGGGTGTAAATGTAATAGTATTTAGAAAGGTACAAAACTCCCATTCGCCACCATTGTAACGAAAAGCCACACGTAGTAGACAATTGGAACTCGCCTATACAACGCATTACAGCGTGTCGAAACCGCTGCTTGGGTGGATTTTCGGCATAGGTTTTACAGTTGCTAATACAATAAAATAAATCTCAAAAATTTTGAGTGTAAACTGCACTAAAAACGCGTCTCACTAACCGAAATTCGCTTTTTAAAATCATACACGTTCACTTCCTGGTTAAAAATGAATATTAGCCGCCATCTTTAAAAATATCAAATCACATGACACGCACTGATTTGGTTGACTAATGGAAATGACGTCAGTCTCCAGTAACCAACCAAACCACTAAACCACTGCGTGCATGTGATTGAATTATTTTCAAAGATGACGGCTAATAGTCATTGAGAATGCGGAAGTGAACGTGTATGATTTTAAAGATTTACGGATGTTTCTGTAAATGACGAGTTCGGTAAATTGATATATATTATATGATAGCGAATGGTTTGGATGTTTCGGTAAAAAGGGTTTTTGTAGTAGAATTGGTCATTATCGAAGACCAAACAATAGGCTAACATGACAAAGTGTGAACAAACAGTATAATTATGGATTATTGACATATTGGCTTATTGTTAGGGCATTGTTAGGGTATTGCTATATTGACTTTGTATATCATTGTGTATTTTATAAGTTTGATAAAATATGTTTTCTCACCTTTTCAGCTACCGATGGACAAAATGAAACAAGTCATTTCAGTTTTATATATTTTATTCAACAAATAGACACACAACACACACACATATATACAAACAATCCTAAATGACATTTTATCCAGCACATTTAACAGTCCGTAAAAGATAGAACCTATTGATTGATTATTGATATTAATATATTTCGCCTGATTGATTGATTATAGGTATTGACATCACTTAATATGCAAACAGTGTAAATCCTAGTATGGGTTATGACCTTTATTTACGAATCACGTTACATACACACACACATACAGCACATTTAATGGTAAAACATAACAATATATATACAGATAGAACATATGCGGACAGTGTAGCATCTATTACGTTACATACAGCACAGGTCCCAGTCCGGTGATGTGGGCGATGGTCCAAAGTAGCGCCGTCGTCGTCAGTTCATCCTCCTCGTAGCGGTCCCAGGCATCTTCCAGTCGTCCATGGAGTTGTTGATATTTCTTCCGTCGGATCTTGCAGAGTAGGTTCTCGGAGACCAGTCGTATTTGTATGTCCACCGTCTCTGCTTCCTCGCGCAGCAGCGTCACCAGCTTGTACAGGCCGAGGTTGGGATGGTCTGCACGTGTATTCAGACATCTATGCCAGCCTTCAAGGTCGTTGTTCGTCCTCACTTGTTCACGGAAGACGCACCAGTTGCTGGGGTCCAGACGGAACCCGGACCCACGTACGCTCCATGTACTCAACAACGTTGAGGACTGAACCCCAGCTTCTGTTGCGACGACCTCCAGCCGGTCGAAGGCCGTCACCACCTGTTCCACGGGTAGGTATGGAAGGGACATCAGCTTCCGCATGAACTCGTATTTGTCCCCCTTCTGTATGTAGGCAGTCGCCAGACCCTCCGCCTGTATCGTCCGGTAGATACGCTGCGTGAAGTGGAATACGCAGCCCTGTTTATGATTGATTGATTATTGGTACTCAGTGATTTGTCATTGATACTTACCGGCTTCAAAGTCTACCATGAACCAATCGACAAGTGGTTGGTCCAGATGTTGGCGTACACTAGTCAGGACGCTAAGGTAGTCTTGTTTGGAGCGCCGGGACATCAGGATGTAGGCCAGTGGAACTTGTTTCTCGTCGTCTCCCTTCTTCACGAATACGTTGACTGACAACAGCTGGTAGAAGGGAACTCGAACTACCTTGAATGTTCCGTCCAGGAACCAGCGCTTGGATTGACGTAGGAGTTCCATCTGTCGTTTCGTACCGAAAATGATGTGGCGAGCTCCGTTTAGGTGTATGTCGTCGAGAAGGAAATCCTTCCCGACGAAGTTCTGGTCCAACTCGAACGATAGGTCTATGGGATCCAATGGACGCAATCGTCGATGGTGGTTGGCGATTCTGGTGAAGTTGTCCGGTTTTACGTCATCGGGGGTCACCATGTCCCGCATCACTCGCTCGACGATGGCAGCCGCCGGCTCGAACATCCGTTCCTTCGCTATATCCTTCACCTGAAAAGATAATATACATTATAATATAATATAAGTTTTATACATTGGATATTAAATAAAACACTATTAATAATCATAATTTCTTAATAATTGGCTAATATATTGCAAATACATACCTTTCTAGTCAAATGTACATCAATTAGCATTAAATATAAATTATGTTTTACTTATACTTTTATTAAATATATTTTTTATTTAATTAAAACTTAAAGTATGTAACTTACCAGTATCGCACTTCCTGTGGTTCCATCGTCCACAGCTATCACAAGCTACGGCGTGGGCACGACCTGTCACGTTGATGCTGCAATGAATACAAGGGAATTCTTGATTTCATGATGTCTGAGTAATGAATGATAGAATTCGGCAGTGTTATATACATTTGCAACACATGGCACCAATCACTGGCAGAATATATTATTCACTCACAAGCCGAGTCATACCACCAATTCATTAGTGTCACCAATTAATTAATGTTCACCTATCCTTAATTGCAGAACACGTGTTCACCTTTAATTACCTAATTGGCTTCGTCGGTAAATGACGAGTTCGGTTAATGACCATCAATTATCTTATCTTGAATGGCACGTGCCGCTAAATTGTTTATTTACCATTAACTGTTATGCGCTAATAATTACTATATTATATCAATTTACCGAAACATCCAAACCATTCCCTCTATATTATCAATTTACCTAACTCGTCATTTACCGAAACATCCAGTATCCATTTTAAAAAGCGAAATCTTTGAGGTTAATGTATTGTAGTGAGACGCGTTTTTAGTGCAGTTTTGAGATTTATGTTATTGTATTAGCAACTGTAAAATCTATGCCGAAAATCCATCCAAGCAGCAGTTTCGACACGCTGTAATGCGTTGTATGGGCGAGTTCCAATTGTCTACTACGTGTGGCTTTTCGTTACAATGGTGGCGAATGGGAGTTTTGTACCTTTCTAAGTACTATTATATTTACACCCGGGCACATTTGAATTGTTTTAGAAAGGTTTTTCATGTATATGCAAACAATAATTGACCATCCAAGACACGCCTAGAATCACCTGTGGGTCTAAAGAGGGCGTGGATTCTCAATTGCAAATGAGACACATATGATCGTCAACTTTCATCAAATTCAGATACTTATTTTTTTTGCATTTTTTCTTATTTCTCATCAAAGGTTCAACTGAGTGGTAACAACTAGTCTAGAACATCTCCAACCCAATCAAATTGGGTCGTGATGACTGCTATTTGTTCATTGGCATTTTATATTTTTCAATAAAACCGAACATATACAGCATCTAACTGTATAAACACTTGCATTGAACCCTAGTTTACATTTACAAACATACACCAGCATTATAATGTTGATTTAAATACAATTTTTACCAACAAAAACATGTTGTTTTTCTCTCAGATATTCATGAATTTTGTCAATAAAAATGATTTTTTTTTATTTCTATAAACAGTAAAAGCTTAGAATATTTTCACATGTACTATTTACATGCATATTGAAATAACCAAGTTCTTTAATTTAAAAAATTATCTAAATTTGATACGTTATCACTGTTTTTGAAAATTCCACAGGAAAATGCCACTTTACAAGAGTAAGCCATCATGACTGTATATCAAGACAGTCATGAAGTCTCGACTAGGTAACAACATACACTTTGGGTGAGAAATAAGCAAATAATCAGATATTTCCATGTAAAAAATGGATTAAAATCTAAACTCGACCAATTTTAGAGGGAGCATGCGCCGGACACGCCCCCACCTGGATCTGCAACTGTGGTAAACAACTTGCACACGATCAGACAACCTAAATTTTTTGGCTGTCGAATAGGGCGACTTACAGCCAGAAAGCATAAAGGTTGTTTCACTGTCAAAATGAAACTGAATGCTGGACATAATTCATATATGCATGGCTAAATAATTCATTTAATGGTCAACAATAATCACATTTGTCATGTTTGTATATAGTCCGCCACCCGGTAATCGATGGCACTCGATATTCATTTCACGATCAGTTTTAACTATATTTAAATACTGAAATTTGCATAAAACCTTTAATAGTATTTATAAAGTAAATTATTCTTTACATAGAAGGAAAATAACGTCATTACATGTACTTGTGTTCTAAATATGTTTTTAGCCAGGTTTTTTTAAAAAAAATCCAGGCTATTGGATTGGCGAAAGCCGGGCGGGCGGGCGGCGGGCGGCGTCCACAATCAATGTTAAGTTTTCGTGTTTGAGTCCATTTCTTTGTTACTGTACCACCTAGGCCAACTTTACGCTTCATAATAAAGGGGTGCCCACCACATATCACTATCCAACATGTTACTTTTTTTTAAACTTGACCCATTTTTTCCACGCAGTCGACTTAGCCATTTTCAATGTTAAGTTTTCGCGTTTACAATGTTAAGTTTTCGTGTTTGTTAAGTCCATTTCTTTGGTACTGTACCACCTAGGACCACCAAACTTTCACAGCTTCATAATCAAGGGGTGCCCACCACATATCACTATCCAACATGTTACTTTTTTTTTAACTTCACCCATTTTTTCCGCGCAGTCGACTTAGCCATTTTCAATGTTAAGTTTTCGCGTTTACAATGTTAAGTTTTTGTGTTTAAGTCCATTTCTTTGGTACTGTACCACCTAGGACCACCAAACTTTCACAGCTTCATAACCAAGGGGTGCCTACCACATACAACTATCCAACATGTGACCATTTGTTTTACCTTCACCTATTATTTCTACGTAATTGACTTAGCCATTTTCAACGTTAACTTTTTAGCGTACGTCTGGTTAAAGTTTTTTGGTTAAAACTTTTTCGTTATACTATATCTCTGCAACTGCTTCACCCATTACCTTGAAACTTCACATGGGTGTTTATCATCATCCATATTTTCATTCTAACCCCCAACCGTGCGGCCCCTGTGCCCAATGTCAAGGTCAAATTACTTTGAATTTTTTTGTTAAAGTTTTTTCGTGTACTGCAACTGCTTCACCCATTACCTTGATACTTCACATGGGTGTTTATCATCATTGTCGCACCCGCTTGCGGAAAGCGCGATATCGTCAGCATTTTGGCATACGTCCGTCCGTACGTCCGTGTGTCCGGTTAAAGTTTTTTGGTTAAAGTTATTCCATCTACTATATCTATTTTTTTAGTGTCCATGCCTCGCCCAAGGCGCGACATGCAGGCCACGGCCATCTAGTCTATAAAAAGTGGGTATAATTATGTTATCCAAGTGTCTATGCTTGGAAAAAACCTGGCCTTCGTGGCTTTGCCTCGTTTCTTGTTTTAACACCAAATTGTGGACTGCTTAAATGCACGAAAACCTTGTAGACCAGTATAAATTATTTTAAGTAAACAAAATACAAATTTTTCTTATGTATCAAGTTGTAAAATAATAATAAAACCACTAATTGTTTTGATTCACTTAAATCATTAATTGTAACCCCCCGACAAAATAAGTCGAATACCTGTTGGGACATTTTCATGAAACTTCACACATGCATAGACAAAGACCCAAATGTGTGTCATGCGCAAAAATGACAACTCTTGCCTCACTAATTTTCGAGTTAACACCCTTTGTTTTTTCTTGTGATGATTTCTTGTCCGTAGCATAACTCGAATACCCTTTGGAATATTTTTATGAAACTTCACACATGAATAGACCACGACCCAAAGGTGTGTCACATGCAAGAATGACAACTCTTGCCTCACTCATTTATTGTCGCGCCTGCTTTAGCAGAGGCGCGACTATAGTCGGTGCTTTTTCCGTCGTCGTCGTCGTCCGCTTTTTTTTTGTAAGGCAAATGCGTTAAAAGTTATTGTTTTTTTCACAATATCTCTTTAACCCCTTGCCACACTTTGATAATATTTCACATCAATGTTTGTCTAGGGATGATGCTTCATTACGCACACCCCCACATCCAAATTCTCAAGGTCAAGGTCATTTATTTACTTGTAATGTTCACCGGTTTTGTAACAGAAATGCGTTAAAGTTTTTGTCGAGGCGCGACTATTGTCGGCGCTTTTTCCGTCGTCCGCGCCGTCCGTTTTTTTTTGTAAGGCAAATGCGTTAAAGTTATTGTTTTTTTCACAATATTTCTTTAACCCCTTGCCAGACTTTGATAAGATTTCACATCAATGTTTGTCTAGGGATGATGCTTCATTACGCACACCCTCACATCCAAATTCTGAAGGTCAAGGTCATTTATTTACTTTTAATTTTCACCGGTTTTGTAACAGAAATGCGTTAAAGTTATTGTTTTTTCACAATATCTCTTTAACCCCTTGCCAGACTTTGATAATATTTCATATCAATGTTTGTCTAGGGATGATGCTTCATTACGCATACCCCCACATCCAAATTCTCAAGGTCATTTATTTACTTGTAATGTTCACCGGTTTTGTAACAGAAATGCGTTTAAAGTTATTGTTTTTTCACAATATCTCTTTAACTCCTTGCCAGACTTTGATAATATTTCACATAAATGTTTGTCTAGGGATGATGCTTCATTAAGCACACCCCCACATCCAAATTCTCAAGGTCAAGGTCATTTATTTACTTGTAATGTTCACGGTCAAATGCCTCGGCAGGCTAGATACCGCTTCCGTGGCGGAATTCTCCCTTTGTTTTTATGCATACTGATTTCTTCTCTGGAGTCAAATGCAGGCGCGACACCAGTGGAATTCTTGTTTTAGTGGCTGGCTGTAGGCGGGGAGTTGGCTTTTGGAAAAGCGTTAATTTCTAGTTAATACTGATAATTAGTTAATTACAACAAATAATAGTCGGTGAAATTAAATCAGACTGTTTGGATGCACACGCTGATCTGGGACTACAAGGGTCGCAAATGCTGTAAGCCCCATTACTCTAGTCACAGCTGCATATTTTACATGTGCGATCAGAGTGTGCATCTGGCTGTCGTTCAGTGCATCTAATTATAACAGCTTTTGGTCAACCTGTTAACTATGATTACAATTAATATCAGGATGTACAGTACCCATATTCTCAGGGTATTTTTATCAGCCGGTTTGTCTGTATGACCTAATTTCAGGGCTGAATATATACTGTTTTGTAAATACCGGTATTCAGTTCTGAATTTGGGATTCCCCTGCCCCATCCGTACTGGTTAAAATATGGGATTCAACCATGTTAACCCTGCCTAAAATTGACCATAGTGGAAATAAATGAATTGCTCATATGACCTTGTTGTTAACCCTTTGAACCCGAAATCCCGCTATATCGGTTTATGCAAAAAGTGCAGATCCAGATGAGCGAGCCGTCTCATCAGGATCTGCACTTTTTGAAAGTAATTCTAATATTTTTGAGAACAAAAACACCCCCTTTTCATAAATGGACTAATGTGAAAATCATTTTGTGACCATTGGATTGGTCGGAACGTTAACATCACAGTCCATTCCAGTTCCTTAGGGTTGAAAGGGTTAAGTCACAGTGGACATAAAACCACATTGAAACATTACCAATCTGTTTACAGGTGAACATTGCCACATTTGCTCTGCTGTTCTCCGAGATTGTACAGTACTGTCAGAATCGTGTGTACACTGTACCAGAGTTACAAAATAAGTATGTATATCATAATAACCCTACGTATTTGGACACCATTCGTATTAAGTGGAACCCCTATTTCCAAAAACAAATTGTATCCAAATACCTTGTTATTGTGATCATAAACCAGTACAACCATGCTAACCAAAATTATTCAGGGGCGTAATAAATAATTTTAACATATTTGTAATTCATGTATAAAAAAAATGGAATGTAAATATTTTTCTGCAATTTTCTCGTGTCTTATCAAAAGTGTATGTTGTTACCACTCAGTTGAACCGTCTCGGCGAGACGGTTCATCTGAGTGGTAACAACATACACTTTGGGTGGGTAGCGGGGGGCACCCAGTAGATTCGCCGGACCAATATTATGATGCTTCCGGCGCCCCTGCTATTGGGACACTCTGCATAGTGGGAAACCATATATCTTATCAAGGTGCATGATCACGTGGTTGCAACAACAACAACAATGGCTGAACGTGTTGGAAGCGCGCCCACTCCAAAATAAGTATTATTTGATATTTTCCTTAATAGGCAATGGAATTTGATGAAATATGGCGCAGCAAATGCGTCTTCATGAGCTGCATTTGGTCGTCCCGGGAGTTCGGCATATACTTATGTCATTTTTACGAAGACTCGATTTCCATGTCGGTAGACACGGATATCGATTCTTCGCAAAAACAACAGAAGTTGGGGACAAAGTACCGAGACCACCAAATGCAGCTTAACAAGACGCGTTTGATGCGCCATATTTCATCAACATCCGTTACATAATAAGGACAAAATGAAAGAATACGTACTTTGAATCGGAGGTCTTCTGGAAGTTTCAGTACTTGTTGTTGTTGTTATAACCACGTGATCATACACCTTGTGTATTCCCAGAATAATTTAGGGTTATTATGGTACTTAACATTTTAAAAATGATTTGTATGAAGGAATCTAGAGCAATGATCAGAGCTCCAGATAAGCTTTGTGTCTAAAGCTTACTATACCCCTTGATTTCAAAATCATTGCATATTTTACTTTTACAAATGGATTATCGATTTTCTTTATTACTAAATAGGGAACAAAGGATAAAAACAAATGTAAACAAATTAAACATTCACTTATTTGAGCTGCAAAAACGCTTTTTGCAGCTCAATTAAGTGAATTTTCACTACTCAATTTGAAAATCAATACATATTTTCACATTGCTGTGCGTATTTTGTACTCCCAATTTTGATAATCAATGCTTATTCAGCTAAAATAAGTGCGTAAAATACGCCAATACACACCTTATCTGGAGCTCTGAATGATCTATTCCACTGTTTCAGTCCACTTCCTGGGTCATTCCCTTTCACGTTTAGCATAGTAAGAGATAACAAACAGCAACATATTTTAATTTGAGTAGCATGAATTATGCCCATTATCCAATGTCAAGGGTATTTCTTCTTCCCAAACTGTAAACAAAATTTCCTTTGAAAAACCAAATTATATCATGAGTGTCTATGTGTATTTGAAAATGCCCTGTGATATAAATTTGAGATAGAATAATCACTATTTACTTTTGATACACAGTTTTTGATCGGTCTGGTAGGTGCGTCTGAGGTCAAAGTTTTTATGGAAAATGCCACACATGCATGTTGTATCCCACAATATTTATGACTGGAGAAATGGGGCTTATGTGTTTTGCGACCAGTGTAGACCCAGATGAGCCTGTGAATCCACAGTCTGATTTGGATATGCACTGTTTGCCATTCCATTAATGAAACACCCTTCATGCTTCTACCAAGCAATATAGATGGTTATCAGGCTACAGGAGTGTGATATTTGATCAGAAGATACACTGGTCACAAGTCCCATAAGCCCCATTTCTCCAGTCACAGCCATATTTCAGGTTATCAGAGTTGGGTCAACATGTCGGGAACCATATCCTAGACATTTTGTTCCTCAGAGAGCGGGGCTTTAAGCGAGAGATCAAGCTGCTTAATCTACTTCTGTTCATCAAGGGCAACTTTTGGCGGGTAAGTTACCGTAACCCATTACATTCGGAAATGGGTTAACTGTTTCACCTCTTGTGTTATAGGTAAGAATTCTTTCTAGTTAACCCAGGGATTCCGCTGGCGATCGCCACTTTTGCAATTGGCGATAAAAATAAACAATTGGAGATAAAAAATTACAATTTTCGAAAAAAAAATAAACACAATTTTTTTGGCATTTTTTTGCATTTTTTCCCCGAAAATTGTAATTTTTTATCGCCAATTGTTTTTTGAAATGGCGATTTTTTTTTTTTTTCCCCAGCAGGATCCCTGTTAACCCATTTCGTGTCATTTTAGTTTGGGAATATTCTAAACATTTTTCATCACCCCATAGTTGTATGTTTTGACCACCATTTCAACCATCTTATTGATTCTCATGTGCTATCAAAACATATTTGTTGCTCTCACTGGAGAAATGGGGCTTATGGGTTTTGCGACCAGTGAAGATCCAGATCAGCCTGTGCATCCGCACAGACTGATCAGGATCTGCACTGTTCGCTATTCCGTCAATGAAACACCCGGCATGCTTTTAAGCAATATAAATCGTTATCGGGTTATAGGAGTGTGCTATTTGATCAGGAGCTACATGGCTCATAAATCCTATAAGCCCCATTTCTCCACTCACAAACGCATACATTGTATTAACAAATTATGAAATCATGTAAAATCAGTAGACACTAAATGTATTCCAGCACTTTAAAGTGTAAAATGTTGTCGTAGCGGAATTCAACGCCGTCATTCCGGCCTTAAATGACCATAGCTGTTGACAGGCCGTTAAACGCCATTAAATAAACAGATGTTGTCAAAGCTTACTTTTTCATTTCCAGACATTATTTGGCAAAGATGCTGATAAACTGGAACAAGCCAACGATGATGACAGAACTTGTATCCTTATAAATGTGATCAGGGATGCCAAAATATCTCGACCCTTTAAATTTTTCAACAGATTACCACAGAACATTTGTAAATTTATTTTATAATTAGCCACAAATTCTCTAAATATGTTTGTGATCACACGCTTCTGCTTAGTATTTGCAAAATAATTCTCGTTATCTTGAAGTTGACCGGACTGAGCAAAATGTGTCGACATATCCAAACTTCGAGATAAAAAGTCGCCAAATTTAGCGACCATTCTCGAAAAAACAGAATCGATTAAAAAATACTGTCTTTACTTTACTTCCGGGTTTTCATAAAATTGTCCTTAACATCTGTGCAGATTATATTATAGAGAAGGAACCTCTCGTTAATAGATTTATCTCTGTGCCTAAGGATAAAGGTACGTTGTATCATTGTATTTTTGGTGGTCTTGGAATTTTATATTTCTCTGACTTTCGACTTGTTTCTATTAAACATAATTCGAGCAATTTTATTTTACCATACCTGTTATGTGTTATTCACTTGTGCTTACTACCATACTATACCATTCTAGTGTCATTTGTGTCGGGCTAGATACAATGTAATATACCAGTAGATGTTGAATTAAGTTCTTAACACATTATCGCAAACAAAGGGAGATGAAACATAAGAGTGGCACGGTAGTCTAACGCCATATTGTGTATGGCACACCCACAGGCCATTGCAATTTTGTATCGGTATAAAACAATAAATCAGTAACACTGATCGAGGATGTACCCCTCAAAAGCATTTAACGCAAATTTCTGAGTCTTTTGACATTAGCCGTGAGCACAGGGACAATAGAATGAAACTATGAATGATAAATAAGTATATGAAGTTTCAAGCCAATCAGACTTACAGTAACAGAGATAGTACGTAGCAGAAAACTTTAATGCAAATGCCGGACACACAGTAAGTGTTATTTTTCCACATCAGGATTGCCAATGTCCCTTGAAATATAAGACCCTACTGTTCATTTTACAATGGGCAAGTAATATAAACATCCCAAGGACCCCTGTTTTGTAGGAGGAATCCCTGAACTTATAAGAAAATCCCATTCAACATAATATAAAAATCAGGAGGTCCATGCTGCGGAATCCCTGGCCCAATAGTGAGTGCCAAACCCTGCTAAACCATGAAATTATCGCCTCGGATCCGAGATCTACACAAAACACTGGGTGGGGCCATGTTACTGTAATAACCCTAAATATTCGGACACAATTTCTTTTGTGAAACACCTATAAAATACAAATAGGGGTTTTCCAAAACAAGTTGTAACCAAATACATTGTGACTGTGATAAACCAGTGCAGTAAAACCTCTCTAAACCAGACACCATGGTCACCCCATTGAGTGTAATTTATTTCATTGTTGTGTCTGTTCATGATGAAAAATGAGAACATTTGTTCATGTAGTCCTTGTTTACGTGGAGCCTCTCTATACCAGACACACTGGGGATCCCATTGTGTTTAATTTAGATGAATTTCACTGTATTTTATTTCATTGTCGTGTCTGTTAATCATTAAAAATTACAAATGTCATGCTTGATTTCAGTGGAACCTCTCTAAACCGGACACCCTGGGGACCTCCCAGGGTGTCCGGTTTAGAGAGGTTTCACTGTAATTCCATGTGTTTAATTATGATGGATTTCACTGTAATTTATTTTCAGTGATAGTGTCTGTTCATAATTGTAAAAACATAAGAGATTATCCGCGAGCTTCAACGGATGAACCTTACTCTAAGTATCTTATCCCACCAAGATACCCAGGGTGTCCGGTTTCGAGAAATTCCACTGTACATCCATACCTACCCTAATTGTTGGGACACCCTTTTATTGTGGAAAACCATATAATCATATTCTCAGAATAAATTGTGTCCGAATATTCAGGGCTATTTTGGTACATTACCCATCAACCTTTTACAGGTAGTCTCAACTGTGCGGCATTCACTGCCGGGATACTGGAATCTGTGCTTAATGGCGCCAACTTTGTAAGTACTGCACACTCAAATGTCGCTGTGACCGGAGAAATGGGGCCTATGGAAATGTGACCGGTGTAGATCCTGATCAAATGTCACACTCCTGTAGCTGGAATGATCTATTTTGATTGTTAGAAGCATGATACAATGGTGAACATTTTATTGATTGAATGGCGATCAGTGCAGATTCTGATCAGACTGTGCGAATGCCCAAGCTAATCTGGATCTACACTGATTGCAAAACGTACATTTCTCCAGTCACAGCCACAAATATGGTGTGTTTAAAGGGTATGAAGTTCAACGGATACATCGCTAACTTTAAACAGACCTGATGTTTTGACACCACAATAAATGCATATATAGTTGCATTGCTTTTTTTATACAAATGTAATTTATCATAGACGGCATGAAAAATAAGTTTCAATATTGTTTTTACATCATTATGTCGCCATTCATTGTATAGTGATATTGCCGATCAAAGGATTCTGATATTTACATGTTTGTTGATGACATCAAATAAACATTAATTAACAATCTATTACATAGCATGATGTCGTTAATGTATTTACCAAGACTTTAACACATGCAGAGTACAATGGCAATGTAATCGATGTCGTGCGGGATACTGTTTCACAGGTACCAAAATTTACCAAAATATTTTTCTTTCATTAGTTCTCACCAAAAGTATATGTTGTTGCCATTCAGTTGAACCGTCTGGACGAGATGGTACAACAGAGTTGTAACAACATATACTCGTGGTGAGTGGAAAAATAGTATTTTGCCCAGGAGAAAAAAATATGTATCTTCTGCATTAAATGGATTCAATATTATACAGTCTACACTCGTTTACCAGGGGGCTGAGGAAAATACTTTTGAGTTAAGGTGAGTTATTATATAGGAAAACTTACATGGGGACCAAGGATTTGACTTTAAGTTATCAGTCGTTTGACATTGGTACGTGGATATCGAAAATGCCAAATTATGCATAACCAAATTATCTCCCCTGTCTATCACAGTTTCTCATATTAAATACTTGAATATACCACATCTTTTCGGGAATTACATCACATTTTCTGTGCATGAAGCGAAAAACCACATATTGAACATCTGAGACATCATTAACCCTTTCCCTGATAGAGACGACTTTTCACGCCTCTGCAGAAGATGTCTTTTGAAAACATTGTGGGAAAAGGAGAAATTGCTTGTAACGAGCAATTTCTCCTTTTCCCACAATGTTTTCTACTCTATCGGATAATGTAACCATCATTTGACCCAGCATTTGATTCTTTTATTCAGATGTTTTCGATTTGGAAGAGTCGAAATATCGCAAAACAGGGAAAGGGTTAAGACAGTTTGAGATAACGAGTGTATACTGTATAGAGGTACTGAGATAACGAGTGTAGACTGTATAGAGGTACTGAGATAACAAGTGTAGACTATAGAGGTACATGTACTGAGATAACAAGTGCAGACTGTATAGAGGTGCTGAGATAACGAGTGTAGACTGTATCGAGGTACTATGTTGTGCCATGTATTTTCTGTTTCAGCCTGCCAAGGTTACAGTCCACTGGCATAAAGGGACGACGTTCATGATCAAGTTTGACGAATCTGTGATCACTCGCGATAAAATGGTCGATTCAAAGTAGAATACGTTCAGGATTTAATGTTGTACATTACATTGTACATGTTGTATTAATATATTTATGGACAAATCTGAATTGAAATTGTGACTAGAAAAATCACAGGTGAAAGACTTGGACTTGTGTCATAATAAAATGCCCATTTAAAAAGATCCAATTACCATGCCCACTTATTGGCGTACTGTAAGTTACGTTTCTATATATAGAAACGTAACATACAGTACGCCAATAGGTATAAAGTGGGCGCATTAAAAACAAATTTCCCATTAGTAACTCATCCACCCATTGTTGCACTGTACGTTACATTCTATAATCATGTATTTAGAAAGTAATATACAGTACGACAATAGGTGGATGGGCTAACGGTATTATTTTTCAGTAGGCATTTTTTATTGCACATGTCCGAGTCTTTGGACAGCCAGTTTAATAGTAGAACAGTATAGACCATTCTGAAGCATGTTGCACATGTGACTGTGACTAACAAATTGACATCATGGAAAATGCGACTAGTGTAGGTCCAGATCAGCTGTCGCATCCAAACACTCGTAGTCACCAGTCTGCGACTCATGATTTGCAATTCGTTCAGTGGAACATGTATCCTATCTGACACATGATATAGATTTATCCCGTCAACACAGTGCGTATGTGCCGTGAAACACGGTGCCGACACAGTGCGTATGTGCCGTGAAACACGGTGCCGACACAGTGCGTATGTGCCGTGAAACACGGTGCCGTGAAACATTTTTGATATCCAGTCAATACAATTTTTGCATTTTACAGCCATTTGTAGGTGTTGACGGGATAAATAGAATAGTAGGTTAGTGCCATGAATGGGAAAAAATATCTGGCGCGGCACGGAAACGGGATGTGCTCGGCAGAGCCTCGCCCATCCCGTTTCCTGAGCCTTGCCAGATATTTTTTCCCATTCACGGCACTAACTTACTATTCTTTATCACTACACTGCATCAGGCTACAATACTGTGCTAGCAGATCAGGAGCCAGACTGGCTACAGATGTCCTAAGGCCCAGGGTGCCGTTTCACTAAATATCGTACAACTAAAATGTTCGTACATTTTAGTCTTACGAAGTTTAGTGAAACGGGCCGCAGTTGGCCATTCAGTCGCAGATCATGGTAGACCAGTAGCAGATTTCACCACAATGGCAAAGCATACTTATCTTGCTATAAAGTATACTCTGAGGTAGAAATGTTCAATTTATACATAAATTAATTAATTTGATTTAGTGAATTATAATATGTTCTAACCAAATGTAATGTTTCAATACAGTATAATAATTCTGCATAATTTTAATCATCAAATATAAAGTCATTAGTTCTATATGAAGTACAGTTGAGCACCAGTATCTCGAATATCAGTATCTCGATGATATCCTCTATCTCGATGATTCACTAAAGTCCCGAATTATATCCTTATTTATATAATATAAAATTCATCAGCTATCTTGACCATGCCCTATCTCGTATTTGTTCTCTATCTCGACTGTTCGTTCTGTCCCCTCCGTATAAAAATACGTTAAAAATATCTTCGTTATCTCGATCACATAAACGCTTGGATAAATCGCCTAAGCGTCTGGCTGCTAAGATCGATTTGGTTGACACTGATTTTCAAAACATATTATCAAACACAACAAAATAAAATTCACACCTACCTCAGGTTGTTTGCTTAATTGGTCCACCTGGATATATTTGAATGTTTGACACGATTCATCAATCCTTACTACGCTGAATTAAATTTCGTTGTCTGCCGGAAATGTTTTCTTTTCAATCTTGACAAAAACCTGCTTTGACAGTGCATGAGAATCGTCTCCACTGGAGACGATTCTCATGTGCTGTCAAAATCGTTTTTGATTAAGAATTAAGGAAAAAATGACAGACGACAATTTCCGTCTCCAGCATAGTGAGGGTTAAACGTAAGTCGGTCCATTATTGTATCACAATCAGTCCAAATTGATCACATTGAGATTTTACGAATGTCTGGTTTGGAGAAGATCTACTGTATCATAGGATCTATGTGTTAATCAGTTTCCAGAGCTCCAGATAAGGTGCGTATAGGCATATTTTATGCACTTATTTTAGCAGAATATACACTTATTATCAAAAGTGCGAGTACAAAATATGCACACCAATGTGAAAATACGCATTGATTTTCAAATTGAGTAGTGAAAATACTGTATTAAAGTTGAAATTTACTTAATAGTTGAGCTGCAAAAAGCACTTTGCTTTTTTCAGCTCAAATAAGTGTCAGCATTTTTAAATGTATTTTTTTTATCATTTGTTCCCTATTTAATATTAAAGGAAGAAAATCAACAAGTCATTTGTAGAAGTAAAATTTGAAATCTGGGGGTATACTACTGTTTAGATACAAAACTTATCTGGAGCTCTGAGTTTCTGATTTGCATTGGCCCAATACATACTGGCTGATAAAAAATTGTCATATCCTACATTGATTAAATATGCATAGCTGGGGCCCGTTTCACTAATCTTTGTATGACTAAAATATTCTTAAGTGCAGTTAGGATAGTCTGGAAATTTCAATTGATGGATTTAAATTTATTTAGCGTAGGCTGCATGCTTTGTGCTCAATAAATGTAAATCCAATCATTGTTTACAAGAAAACATTGTTAATGTGATATTTACAGACTATCATAATTTTGCACTTACGAACATTTTAGTCATGCAAAGTTTAATGAAACGAGCCACAATGGGCTCAAAATTAACTTGCCGATATTACATGACGTGATAATAACAGAACAGAAACAAGTCCAAATTCAATGAAAACCACGTTATATTTGCTGTTTATGTAGCTTTAAATGTTCCCTGATAAATAGAGTATCATGCTAGTGTCTTTTGACATCAAGTGTAACAGGCTCGGCTAGTAAACGGCAAGTCAAGGAATTCGTACGCGTTTCCTAGCCTTGCCTGACGAACGTGATACCAAAAGACACAAGTCTGCTATTCTCTATTAACAAACATGATGTCTAGTTTGTGTTGTCCCTTTATTGTCACTCATCTGTTTAAAATATGTAATCATGTACAAGGTTTTATAATTAATAAATGTGTATAGCTAACAATTCAATTCAATTTTATTAGCATTTACAAGCACAACGTGCTTCTAGTGGGTGGTTGGTCGGGTAAATTAACTGTAGGTGTTCCTCCTTATAATAATCGTGATTTGCTTGCTTTGGCCCTCAGGTACGTTTCTATCTTTGGCTCTTTTGTTACCTGGGAGTTGAATTGGGTTATTGCCCATATAAAAGTAGTAAGATTATTACTGATCCTACTGCTTTTGGAAGGGGGCCAAGTGATTCTGGTGTGACGAGGACCTGGCATGAGATCAGGATTATTCTGATTTCAGGGCTGAATATATATATTGTAAATATTCAGTTCTGATTTTGGGATTTCCCCCCCATTTGTACATGTACTTGAACATGTACATGTACTTGTACATGTAATATATGGGATTTAGTACTAAACCCATTGACATTCATCCGTCTGTCTGTCTGTCCGTCTTCCAATTTCTGCTTCCTTTGACATACAACTTCTTAATATTTCACACATGCGTTCTCTAATGGTTCTGTATCCTGTCATTCCAAATCCACAACCCTCAGACCCACGATAACCCCAGTCACAGTCTTAGTGCTTTCACAAGCTTATCATTGGACGAATTTGTGAAAAATTCTGTTCCCTTTCACCCCACTTCTTCTTAATATTTCACACATTCCTTCCTCATGCCGTGACAAAAATACATGACCCTCAGACCCCCGATAATGCCAAGGCCAAGATGATGTAAACGCGTTGTGATCTAAGATCACAATGCATTTACAGACTTATCATTGTGGAAATTTTCTTTTAATTTCTGTTTCCTTTCACACATCTTCTTGATAATTTGTTTCATCTAAACCAGCACCGCACGCGCTTCGTTGTCTTCTGACAACTCTTGTTATGAAATACAATGTACATTTATATTATTTGATGTCCCCGGTCTCGAAACCATTTGTGTCTGTGACTGGAGAAATGGTCAGGATCACCTGTTCACCATTTCACCAAATAAACACCCATTATGCTTCTAACAAGCAACATAGATCATTATCAGGTTACAGGAGTGTGCTATTTGATTAGGAGCTACATTGGTCACAAATCCCATAAGCCCCATTTATCTGGTCACAGCCACATTAGTCGTCTACTGCATGGAAGATTATAGAGTTTAGAGGAAACCCTGAATTATTGGAAGTGGCACCTGGCACCAGATCAAATTCCTGAGTTTCCAATTTCTCCCATTATAATGTGCAGACCGGCTTTAAAGGCCCTGAACGGCTGAGTATTACAATTTTCCGATTTTTTCAAACACAAAAACATGTTTGGCAACTGATTTAGTACACAAAAGTAACATATACTGCCTAATAGATACATCTCAAGTCTTGAGATTTACATCTTAATCGCAATGTGAAGACAACAAAAACTTGTTTTGTGTACCACTCGGTGCAAAATGTCAATATTGACAATTTCATTTCATTCATGGCTATCGGAATTCATCGGCCGCGAATCGGGGAGTTGAGGAGTTGACCCGAGCGTCTAACGGAAAATCGATCGGGCTTTGAAACACGCACCTGCTGTTATTTATCAACAAATATTGATATTTTCATCGACTACAAACTCATTTTTGTACCAAAATGAATGCAAACAGTTTCAAAGTGTGTGTAAATAGAAACCTGTTGGATTTATGTGTGGGAAAACCCAATAGGAGGCCAAATTCGGCAACTTGAGCCGTATAGGGGCTTTAAAGGTACTGTGTCTCAGATGAGGTTGGAAATTGGGGTATTGATTTGGGAAAAAAGTAATTAACTGAAGATTTGTATTGGTTTCCTGAATATATTAGCTAGCCCCTGTGAGTGATCTGAGAAAGTAAAAAAAAAATCTGAAGAAAAAAAAATTATATAAAAAAAATAGCGTTAGTAAATCGGGCTTGTGTGATTTGTAACCAGTGTAGGTCCTTATCAAATATCACACTCCTGTAGTGTAAAAATTATCTAGATTGCTTGTTAGTGTTTCATTGATGGAATGGGGAAAAGTGCAGATACTGATCAGTCTGTGCGGATGCACAGGCTGATCTGGATCTACACTGGTCGCAAAAGCCCCGTGTTGTGTTTGGCGTATTAACCCTCTCAGTTGCAGTGCCCGGGCAAGGCAATTAATCGCTCTGATAAGTACAGTGGATGACGCAAGCTTCAAACAACGTCGCCGCGGGCAGGGCCTATCAATTAATATTCAACCCATCATTGGGGTATTCGGTCACTACTCCAGTTCATTCCACCCCCGTGGCAATTGGAGCGACTAATTTGACCCCATGTGCAGCATTGTAAATGGACCACGGCCCGCCCACAAGAGTTACCGTATGACATTTTGACCAATCCAATTGCAACCAATCCAATCATCACAAAATGATTTTCAGACTAGTCCATTTATAAAAAGTGGAACATATGAAAATTATAATACTTGCAAAAAGTGAAGATCCTGATGAGACGGCTCATCACGAGCCGGCTGATCTGGATCTACACTGTTTGCCAGTACCACTATACAGGCCTATGGTGTTGAAAGGGCTAATACCTGGGGACATGTTGTCTGCTACCTGGCTCCTGGTAACATATCAGGATGTTGTGATTACAATGACTACTTTGCAACCTACCCCCCCCCCCCACCCATAGCTGTTATGCCCAAGTACGAACATATACATGACCAAATGTGCATCACTGGGAAACGAAGATACGTAGAATAATAATTCCAGATGCATCGTAGAACTGACAGGATAGGACCTGGAAAGTTAGCGGCTGGGTTTTACAAAAGCAACAACAACAACAATACGAGTACCGTCCCTTGCCTACAAAACCTGACAAAACCTTTGGACTTGTAAATAATAAGGTTTTGTGGTATTACCATGATCGCCAGAATATGGAACTTTGTCAAGCGACACAAGAAGAAAATTGGCTTTACGGCTGTGCTGCTTTGGGGTAATTTTATATTGCTTAGTTTCCTAAATGTATACACCATTATTGGCATAGTAATTGCCTGGCTGATTCCCGACATGTGCCAATGATCGACAATCAAACATAATATGAAATAGGCACTAACTATAACTGGCGACGTTAGTGTATGAAACTAAATTGACCAATTAATAGCTTTTCCATGATGTTAGTATGCTATAAATAGTACCGTAGTATTGTAGTATTACAGAGCTACTTACCTCAACTACCATGGTGTTAATGGTGATAAAAGTGTTTCCTTAAACCGTTAACAGACATTGCTATTTATTCTCTGTATTTATTTTTTGATGTACCAGAGCTCCAGATAAGGTGCGTATTTGCATAAATACACAATTAAAAAATGCGAAAACCCTATTAAAATCAGAGCCAATGCACATGTGTACCAAAAAGCAATTAAAATGTCCGGTACGCAATAGATTTTTATTCTGTAACATACTGCTCAAAGTATTTTCAGTCTGTAGCGTACTGCTAGGGTTGTTCGTGTACAAAGCTACAGAAAGCTACCGAATATATGTCGGTCAGCCATTGACTGTGGTTTACACATTCTGGTCCCGGTGTATTCGGTTGTAGCTCCAGCTATGATTTAACGCGAACGATCTCGGCTATCGGTGGAACGAGAAGAGTTCTGATTCGGATCCAACTCGATATGAAACTCTAGTAACCCATGACACATTGGTGGTTTTGAGTCAAGTTTATGAGCCCAGATCTGGAATTACCACTATTATCACATCGCAGTTTTTCACCAATAATGATTTGGAAAATATTTTCATACATGATGATGTCGAAAATTAAATTCTGCTTTAGTTCTGAATTTGTTGTTACAGGGGAGTCCCGTTTCTACAGAGTCATTGGGAGCCAGGAATCATGATCGCGATATAGCCGGATCAATTGTGTAGCAATTGTTCTGTTAATGAAACCGGGGACGTTATGGCCCGACTGAAAACGTACCAAACTGTACTCTGGCGGTATCGGGTCACGATTTTAACAACGAATAAATAATAAATTTTGTCTAATAAACTACTTAAAAATGTAACAGCATAGATCTACCCTGAATTTATTATATCCTGTTGCATCGCAAGTATCCACAAACTAGTTTGTCCCTTACGGTAAACTGTTTACGTTTATTGCTTTTGTTTCGCATGTTTACGTGTTTTACGGTACACACAGCTGACAAATACAATACTGAGCGAGTTCGAGCTTAAACTATGGTTACTATAGTTGAACTATAGTTCAACTAAACAACTGCGAATGCAGACTGGTTCGACCAGAATGACGTCGTACATCTACTATAGGTTGACTAGCCAAAACACGCCTGTTCCTCCAGTTTCAAGATGGCGGCGAATAGGTAAAAAGTTCTAGAGAGCGGGAAATTTACATGGAAATTCTCAACTAGACATGTGCAATGCATCTACTATAGTTCAAGATATAGTATGAACCTGAACTCGCTCACTGAAATGAGGCTGATGGGTTGATATGGGTTATTTTTAGGTGTGTGTGATACGTGTAGATACGCTACATACACTGATTGAACGGCGATAACACGTGATTAAGCAAGAGCGTTTCATTGGCTGATCAATTAGGCAGATTCTGCGTCCTAGTACATGCGGCTGATTGCAAACTTCAAAGGCAATGTCACCTGTTTGTCAACTTCTGGAATATGTATAACTGTCGGGGCTATTATCTCAGACAGCCCAGCAGCACAGAGGTAGTAAACGCACAGGGCGGGCTACATTCACAGAGTAAATTTAATTTGTCACAGATATGGGCCATATTAGGGGGTCGCTATCTCGAAACGTACATGTTGATAGTTTAGTTAGTGGGTTGAAAAAAAAATTGGGAGCCACACGAGCACCGCGTAGTAACCGTGTTCGTGTAGTAAGCAGTCTCATAGAAACGGGACTTCCCTGTATATTCAAATTCATTTTCATAAAATAAAACTGATTTTCTAAGTCAATATCGGCAAAAGAAAAACTGCGATGAGATAAGGGTGGGAACTCAAGATCCAGGCTCATTATTAATATCTTACATTCAAATCGATGTGAAACTCTGCTTGTTTCGGTGACCCCTTAGTTGCAACGAAAACCGCCCATAGATCACTATCCGCATGGATAAAAAAATGGTATGGTGGACTTGAAAGTCTTCTATATTTCAGGTGGCCGGTATATGTACAGCTATGCTATGAGGCGCTTACGTGAATTTCAAGAGCAGGAGGCTGCAGATTGTCTAGACTATGCCAGGTACATTGTATTGCCAGTGGGTGGCAGGTGGGAGCATGCGATGGGTAATTTAACGATCGGGGTTCATCCTTCGTAATCATATTATTTTTAGGGGAAGAGCCAAGTGACTGGTGCGGTATGGTCCTGGCACCAGGTCCGGTTATTCTAATTTCGGGGTCTGAATATATTTTTTTTTCAATGTAAATTTTCTGTTCTGATTTTGGGATTTTCCCCCCAATGCAGCAGGTTAAATACGAGATCGAACCCGTTGGCCCAGGCTTAAATGACCTTAGCTGTTGATAGGCCATTAAACAATAATACAAAAACAAACATATTTACCATATCAGAGACAAGCCAGGGTGTGTGGGGGGGGGGGGGTGTGTGAGGTGGCGTATCCATGTTTTACAAACGTAATGTCTAGTAGTTAATATTTTTTCACGAGAAACTTCTCCGCATTTCCTATTAGGTACAAAAACACCATTTTAAATGATTGTAAAGTGCTGCAAAACCATGTTTTTGTTGTGAAAAAAAAAAGAAATTAAAACGGTGAACAGCAGACGACAAAATTAAATTCAGCATGTCGGTGATGAAGGTGTAAAGTGCTCCTCCACATACAGATATATTCCCATATGTATATGACCTTGCTGTTGAATGTTGAACTGACATAAACCCCCAATCAATCAATCCATCAGTCTTTACTCGGGCATGAAATATTTTACTACAATTTACCCTTTCACCCCTAAGTAACTGGAATGGAATTTGATATGTTAACTTTACAACCAATCCAATCGTCGCAAAATCATTTTCAGACGAGTCCATTTATGAAAAGGGGGTGTTTTGGTTCTCAAAAGTATGAAAATTACTTGCAAAAAGTGCAGATCCTGATGAGACGGCTAGATCTTCACTTTTTTCCAATACCACTACACGGGCCTGTGGCGTTGAAAGGGTGAAAGCTTGAATACTTAAACAAATAATCAAGTGTTTTCAAGCACAGGCATTCGGCGTGTTTCGGCATTCGTCAGTACTGTTATAATTGAACAGCACTGGTAATACTGAATGCATTACAATGATTACTTCCCTTGAGATTAAATAATGCCATTTGCTTTGGTATTTATTATAAGGTATGCAACTTCTGGTCGGACACAAGCTCGTATTGTAACAAAATAACATTGTAATTTTCTATGTATTATACGTATTTCTGCAGGATAACGATAATTCTGAAATGAACATATGAACTTGCCACTACAATAGTGACGTTAGAACCTTAAACTCATTATTTCATTTGTTATGATATAAGGTCGTGTCTGACCTAGGAAAACGAGTTGTAATTCGATATTCTTTGCATAATTATGTTATTTCAGCAAGATAATAATTCTCAAATGATCATGTGCAAATCCCGCCAAAATATTTACATTAGCGTTAATAAAATCGCGGAATTTGTTGTGATACGAGGTCGTGTCCAAAGCTAAAATCCGTGTTCATATATATAATTATACCGATGAAAGTCGAAACAAGTCAAATACTTATGTTTTCAGGCTCAAATTTGGGCTACCTTGGAACGTTTGCGATAAATCTATGTCCTGAGCATTAAATTTACTGTAATTCTTGAATTTTCAGAATGATGTCATGTAATGTACTAAATTACACTTGTGACAAGTGTAATTTAGTACATTACATTACTTCATTCTGAAAATTCAAGAAGTGACTTGTCATATATTCATGATACTTAGAAGATCAGGGGCATAGAAGCATGTCACATTCAGTAGCTCTGGATTGTGTACTTTTGAAGTTTTCTCAATTTGACAAAATGTTCATATTGTTTGTTTAGGTTCATTAGAGCATTAGTCGTATGCCGCTTTGCATATATTCTTAATACTTCACACGTGTGTACATCATAGAGGCGTGTCATGTGCAAGAAATATGACTCTGGATTTTGTAATGTGAGAGTTATCTCCCTTCGACGAAATGTTCACCTTATTGATTTAGGTCCTTGTCCAGAGTTGTATGACCTTGACCTCTATTCCTGATCAGAGTTCCAGATAAGCTGCGTATTTGCGTAAATACCTAATTGATTAAAATTGCCAAAAACCCAATTGAAATCCGAAGTAGCGAGTATCAAAAAGCAATTACAATTTTGTGGTTCATTTATCATGCTGCAGAAAACAATAAATAGACAACAAATATAGCATAGTTTTCTTATTTTCCATGAAAACACATCTTGGTATTTCATTAGAATTGTCTCCAAGGAGACAATTCTAATGAAATGCCAAGACATGTTTTCATTTCGAAGCAAACTATTCAATAATTGCTGTCTGTTGATGTGTAGTTTGATTTTATTTTACCCAATTAAAATTTCGAAATACCCAATTGCTTCAGAAATGATGGAGTGAAAATACTCAATTACTAATTCCTTATCTGTAGCCGATTTCATCAACATTGCAAAGTATACTTTTCTAGCAAAGTATACTTTGAGGGAGAAATTTTCAATTTCAGGATAAATTTATTAATTTTTAGCTCGACTATTCGAAGAATAAGTAGAGCTTATGTTGTCACGTCGGCGGTCGGCGTCACCGTCACGCCTTGGTTAAGGTTTTTAGTCAACCTTGTATATGGAATACTACTGGCCCTACACCCACCATACTTGGACAACTTCATCTCCTACTGATGTACATCAATAACCCCTGATCTATATTTGACCTTGACCTACATTTCCTCTTGAATTACTTAGTTAATTCCTCTTGGTTACGGTTTTTAGTCAACCTTGGTTAAGGTTTTTAGTCAAGCTTGTACATGGAAGACTATTGTGCATACAAACACCATACTTGGACAACCTTTTCTCATACGGATGTACATCAATAACCCCTGGTCTATATTTGACCTTGACCTACATTTCCTCTTCAATTACTTAGTTAATTCCCCTTGGTTAAGGTTTTTAGTCATGCTTGTATATGGAATACTCCTGGCCCTACACCCACCATACTTGGACAACTTCATCTCCTAGGGATGTACATCAGTAACCCCTGATCTATATTTGACCTTGACCTACATTTCCTCTTGAATTACTTAGTTAATTCTCTTTGGTTAAGGTTTTTAGTCAACCTTGTAGATGGAATACTCCTAGCCCTACACCAACCATACTTGGACAACTGTATCTCCTAGTGATGTACATCAACAACCACTGACCTATATTTGACCTTGACCTACATTTAACCTTGAATTACCTAGTTAATTCCCCTTGGTTAAGGTTTTTAGTCAACCTTGGTTAAGGTTTTTAGTCAAGCTTGTACATGCAATACTATTGTGCATACAGACACCATACTTGGACAACCTTTTCTCATAGGGATGTACATCAATAACCCCTGATCTATATTTGACCTTGACCTACATTTCCTCTCAATTATTACTTAGTTAATTCTCCTTGGTTAAGGTTTTTAGTCAAGCTTGTATATGGAATACTCCTGGCCCTACACCCACCATACTTGGACAACTTCATCTCCTAGGGATGTACATCAATAACCCTTGATCTATATTGACCTTGACCTACATTTGACCTTGACCTACATTTTCCTCTTGAATTACTTAGTTAATTCTCTTTGTTAAGGTTTTTTATTTTTAGTCAAGCTTGTAGATGGAATACTCCTGGCCCTACACCAACCATACTTGGACAACTTTATCTCCTAGTGATGTACATCAACAAACCCTGACCTATATTTGACTTTGACCTACATTTAACCTTGAATTACTTAGTTAATTCCCATTGGATAACGTTTTTAGTCAACCTTGGTTAAGGTTTTTAGTCAAGCATTCTACATGGAATACTATTGTGCATACAGACACCATACTCGGACAACCTTTTCTCATAATGATGTACATCAATAACCCCTGATCTATATTTGACCTTGACCTACATTTCCTCTTGAATTACTTAGTTAATTCCCCTTGGTTAAGGTTTTTAGTCAAGCTTGTATATGGAATACTACTGGCCCTACACCCACCATACTTGGACAACTTCATCTCCTAGTGATGTACATCAACAACCCCTGATATATATTTCACCTTGACCTATATTTCCTCTTCAATTACTTACTTAAGTCACCTTGGTTAAGGTTTTAGTCAACCTTGGTTAAGGTATACTCAAGCTTGTACATGCAATACTATTGTGCATACAGACACCATACTTGGACAACATTTTCTCATAGGGATGTACATCAATAACCCCTGATCTATATTTGACCTTCACCTACATTTCCTCTTCAATTACTTACTTAAGTCTCTTTGGTTAAGGTTTTTAGTCAACCTTGTAGATGGAATACTCCTGGCCCTACACCAACCATACTTGGACAACTTCATCTCCTAGTGATGTACATCAACAACCCCTGACCTATATTTCACCTTGACCTACATTTAACCTTGAATTAATTAGTTAATCCCCCTTGGTTAAGGTTTTTAGTCAACCTTGGTTAAGGATTTTAGTCAAGCTTGTATATGGAATACTATTGTGCATACATACACCATACTTGGATAACTTGTTCTCATAGGGATGTACATCAATAACCCCTGACCTATATTTTACCTTCACCTACATTTAACCTTGAATTACTTGCTTAATGTTTATAGTCAAGCTTGTATATGGAATACTCCTGGGCCTACATCAACCATACTTGGACAACTTCATCTCCTAGTGATGTACATCAATAATCCCTGACCTATATTTGACCTTGACCTACTTTTATCCTTGGATTACTTTCTTATTTCCCCTTGGTTAAGGTTTTTAGTCAAGCTTGTATATGGAATACTCCTGGGCCTACAGCAACCATACTTGGAAAACTTCATCTCCTAGTGATGTACATCAATAACCCCTGACCTATATCTGTCATTGACCTACATTTAACCTTGAATTACTTACTTAATTTCCCTTGGTTAAGTTGTTTAGTCAACCTTGGTTAAGGTTTTTAGCTCGACTATTCGAAGAATAAGTAGAGCTTATGTTGTCACCCCGGCGTCGACGTCGGCGTCACCGTCACGCCTTGGTTAAGGTTTTTAGTCAAGTTTGTATATGGAATACTACTGGCCCTACACCCACCATACTTGGACAACTTCATCTCCTAGTGATGTACATCAATAACCCCTGATCTATATTTGACCTTGACCTACATTTCCTCTTGAATTACTTACTTAATTCTCTTTGGTTAATGTTTTTAGTCAAGCTTGTAGATGGAATACTCATGGCCCTACACCAACCATACTTGGACAACTTTTCATCCCTCCTAGTGATTTACTTCAAACAACCCTGACCTATATTTGACCTTGACCTACATTTAACCTTACATTACTTACTTAATTCCCCTTAAGGTTAAGGTTTTTACTCAACCTTGGTTAAGGTTTTTAGTCAAGCTTGTAGATGGAATACTATTGTTCATACAGACACCATTACTTTGACAACCTTTTCTCATAGGGATGTACATCAATAACCCCTGATCTATATTTGACGTTGACCTACATTTCCTCTTCAATTACTTAGTTAATTCTCCTTGGTTAAGGTTTTTAGTCAAGCTTGTATATGGAAATACTCCTGGCCCTTACACCCACCATACTTGGACAACTTCATCTCCTAGGGATGTACATTCAATAACCCTTGATCTATATTTGACCTTGACCTTACATTTTGACCTTGACCTACATTTCCTCTTGAATTACTTAGTTGAATTCTCTTTGTTTAAGGTTTTTAGTCAAGCTTGTAGATGGATACTGGCCCTGGCCCACACCAACCATACTTGGACAACTTTATCTCTAGTGATGTACATCAACAAAAACCCTGACCTATATTGACTTTGACCTACATTTAACCTTGAATTACTTATTTAATTCCATTGGATAACGTTAGTCAACCTTGGTTAAGGTTTTATAGTCAGCATTCTACAGGATACAATTTTTGTGCATATCACGGACACCATTAACACGGATTTTCACTCCCTCGCAATCATTCTCTAGGTGATGTACATCAACCCCAAACCTCCTTGATTTATTAATATCAACATGGACTAATAATATTGGACAATTGACTACCCCATTCCTTCCTTTTATTTTACCGGTTAGGTTAATTTTTCTTGTAGGTAGGGTCAAGCTTTGTATATGGATATCTGCTTTTACCACACCAATTACTTGGACAACCTTCATCTCTTAGTTGAGTACAATTCAACATGGATATTATTATCACTCTAAAAAGATGTTACTCATTAACTTGGGAATTTTTTTTATAAAAATGACTGGACTTACATCTTTTGATTTTTTTTTTACCTGGTTAATTTTTCCCCGGTTAAAGGTTTTTAGTTCACGGTTTTATAGATAACTGGTTTACACCACATTTAATTAACAACTTCATCTTCTTAGTGAGTTACTTACACCTGATATTTTTAATTCACCTGAACTTTATAATTTACTCTTCAATTACTTACTTAAGTCACCTTGGTTAAGGTTTTTAGTCAACCTTGGTTAAGGTTTTTACTCAAGCTTGTACATGCAATACTATTGTGCATACAGACACCATACTTGGACAACATTTTCTCATAGGGATGTACATCAATAACCCCTGATCTATATTTGACCTTCACCTACATTTCCTCTTCAATTACTTATCTTAATTCTCTTTGGTTAAGGTTTTTAGTCAACCTTGTAGATGGAATACTCCTGGCCCTACACCAACCATACTTGGACAACTTCATCTCCTAGTGATGTACATCAACAACCCCTGACCTATATTTCACCTTGACCTACATTTAACCTTGAATTAATTAGTTAATCCCCCTTGGTTAAGGTTTTTAGTCAACCTTGGTTAAGGATTTTAGTCAAGCTTGTATATGGAATACTATTGTGCATACATACACCATACTTGGATAACTTGTTCTCATAGGGATGTACATCATAACCCCTGACTATATTTTACCTTCACCTACATTTAACCTTGAATTACTTGTTTAATGTTTATAGTCAAGCTTGTATATGGAATACTCCTGGGCCTACATCAGCCATACTTGGACAACTTCATCTCCTAGTGATGTACATCAATAATCCTGACCTATGTTTGACCTTGACCTACTTTTATCCTTGGATTACTTTCTTATTTCCCCTTGGTTTTAAGGTTTTTAGTCAAGCTTGTATATGGAATACTCCTGGGCCTACAGCAACCATACTTGGAAAACTTCATCTCCTAGTGATGTACATCAATAACCCCTGACCTATATCTGTCATTGACCTACATTTAACCTTGAATTACTTACTTAATTTCCCTTGGTTAAGTTTTTTAGTCAACCTTGGTTAAGGTTTTTAGCTCGACTATTCGAAGAATAAGTAGAGCTTATGTTGTCACCCCGGCGTCGACGTCGGCGTCACTGTCACGCCTTGGTTAAGGTTTTTAGTCAAGTTTGTATATGGAATACTACTGGCCCTACACCCACCATACTTGGACAACTTCATCTCCTAGTGATGTACATCAATAACTCCTGATCTATATTTGACCTTGACCTACATTTCCTCTTGAATTACTTACTTAATTCTCTTTGGTTAAGGTTTTTAGTCAAGCTTGTAGATGGAATACTCATGGCCCTACACCAACCATACTTGGACAACTTCATCTCCTAGTGATGTACTTCAACAACCCTGACCTATATTTGACCTTGACCTACATTTAACCTTAAATTACTTACTTAATTCCCCTTGGTTAAGGTTTTTACTCAACCTTGGTTAAGGTTTTTAGTCAAGCTTGTAGATGGAATACTATTGTTCATACAGACACCATACTTGGACAACCTTTTCTCATAGGGATGTACATCAATAACCCCTGATCTATATTTGACGTTGACCTACATTTCCTCTTCAATTACTTAGTTAATTCTCCTTGGTTAAGGTTTTTAGTCAAGCTTGTATATGGAATACTCCTGGCCCTACACCCACCATACTTGGACAACTTCATCTCCTAGGGATGTACATCAATAACCCTTGATCTATATTTGACCTTGACCTACATTTGACCTTGACCTACATTTCCTCTTGAATTACTTAGTTAATTCTCTTTGTTTAAGGTTTTTAGTCAAGCTTGTAGATGGAATACTCCTGGCCCTACACCAACCATACTTGGACAACTTTATCTCCTAGTGATGTACATCAACAAACCCTGACCTATATTTGACTTTGACCTACATTTAACCTTGAATTACTTAGTTAATTCCCATTGGATAACGTTTTTAGTCAACCTTGGTTAAGGTTTTTAGTCAAGCATTCTACATGGAATACTATTGTGCATACAGACACCATACTCGGACAACCTTTTCTCATAACGATGTACATCAATAACCCCTGATCTATATTTGACCTTGACCTACATTTCCTCTTGAATTACTTAGTTAATTCCCCTTGGTTAAGGTTTTTAGTCAAGCTTGTATATGGAATATTACTGGCCCTACACCCACCATACTTGGACAACTTCATCTCCTAGTGATGTACATCAACAACCCCTGATATATATTTCACCTTGACCTATATTTCCTCTTCAATTACTTACTTAAGTCACCTTGGTTAAGGGTTTTAGTCAACCTTGGTTAAGGTTTTTACTCAAGCTTGTACATGCAATACTATTGTGCATACAGACACCATACTTGGACAACATTTTCTCATAGGGATGTACATCAATAACCCCTGATCTATATTTGACCTTCACCTACATTTCCTCTTCAATTACTTACTTAATTCTCTTTGGTTAAGGTTTTTAGTCAACCTTGTAGATGGAATACTCCTGGCTCTACACCAACCATACTTGGACAACTTCATCTCCTAGTGATGTACATCAACAACCCCTGACCTATATTTCACCTTGACCTACATTTAACCTTGAATTAATTAGTTAATCCCCCTTGGTTAAGGTTTTTACTCAACCTTGGTTAAGGTTTTTAGTCAAGCTTGTAGATGGAATACTATTGTTCATACAGACACCATACTTGGACAACCTTTTCTCATAGGTATGTACATCAATAACCCCTGACCTTTATTTTATCTTCACCTACATTTAACCTTGAATTACTTGCTTAATGTTTATAGTCAAGCTTGTATATGGAATACTTCTGGGCCTACATCTACCATACTTGGACAACTTCATCTCCTAGTGATGTACATCAATAATCCCTGACCTATATTTGACCTTTACCTACTTTATCCTTGGATTACTCAGTTATCTCCCCTTGGTTACGGTTTTTACTCAAGCTTGTATATGGAATACTCCTGGGCCTACAGCAGCCATACTTGGAAAACTTTATCTCCTAGTGATGTACATCAATAACCCCTGACCTATATCTGACATTGACCTACATTTAACCTTCAATTACTTACTTAATTTCCCTTGGTTAATGTTTTTAGTCAACCTTGGTTAAGGTTTTTATGCAGGCCGCAGCCACCTTCTTTGTCAAGCTATGTGTACATCGACAACCCTCGTAGTCGAGCTATGCTGTTCTCCTACAGCTCTTGTTATGCAGGCCGCAGCCACCTTGTTTGTCAAGCTATTTGTACATCGATAACCATCGTAGTCGAGCTATGCTGTTCTCCTACAGCTCTTGTTATTATACTGAATTTATTACATTATCACAGCCATTTTGATAATGTAATAAATTCGTTATAATAATTCTGCATACTTTTAATCATCAAATATATGCAGTCGTTAGTTCTGTATGACATAATGCATTTCGGGACAAATAAATGATTACTCCCTCAAAGTATACTTTGCTAGAAAAGTATACTTTGCAATGTTGGTGAAATAGGCTACTGGAGCCCTGCCTGATACTTCACACATGTGTACATCTTGACCTAGTGGTAGTGCATGCAAGAAAGATGACTCCTGATTGTATAATTTTTCCATTTTCACACAGTGATCAACTTGTTGGTTTAGGACCTTGTCCTAATCATAAGTCGGAATATTTGTCCATTACAGGTCACACATGTTTACAGATAATGTCCTCTATTCTAGTTCTCTACTCCCATTGTTATATGCTGCCAGGGGGGCATCCGTGTCCCATGGACACATTTCTACTGTCTGTTTCACGAAACCTGCCAAACTTTTACGGATATATCCATAAAATAAAAACAATATTTTTTATCAAAATTTAAGAATAAGCCTTCTTTTTATTTTTTGAAATTTTGTCAAATACATGTATTGATTTTATTGCAAAAAACTATTTCTTCATAGAGTGAAGGGGGCTAAGTGATTCTGGTGTGGCAAGGACCTGGCATCAGATCAGGATTATGCTGATTTCAGGGCTAAATATATATTTTTTTTTTTATTGTAAATATTCAGTTCTGATTTTGGGATTTTCACCTCATTTGTACATTAATTCAGGATTCCGGTGTGACGATTATCTCCGAAGGCAGCAAAAAAGCGGCATTGTTTGAAATTGTTTGCTGCAATAACAAATAGCCCACAGAAACCACGCGTGCAAATACACACCAGGTGTCATCAAACAAATCAGCTGTTCAATTTGGCCCAATTTGACACGCCTAATGGCTGAGATTAGCGTGTTATAACATCCACCGGGAGCCGGTATGAATGAAATGTGTAATATTTTATTTTTCTCGAGGATTTTTAGGGCGACTTGAACTTCTCCTTGTCGGACACATAGGGCGACTTGGGTGAAAAAAAAAAGCGACTTGGGCGAAAAAAAACCCGACAACTTCGCCCAAGATGCCCCCAAAATTGAACCCTGGGTTGGACAGAACTTTAGAATCATTTCCATTGGAAATGATTCTAAAGTTTGGTCAAACCATGTTTTTGATGATAAAATTGGAAGGTAAAATATAAACAGCAGATCTATGCTAAATTTTAATAAAGCTTTGGTAGGGTTAATCGCCGGGGGAACACTTTTGTATATTTCAGGCGGCAGCATCACTTCGACAGTAACCAACGGACGTGCAACATGACAGGTAAAAAAAGAATAAACTTTATATTTATTTTACAACGATTACAAAGGAGTGCGAGAGCACTTATACAAATGCTTTCGTTGGCACAGATGAAGGTGTAAGGGCGGACATTAATGTGGAAGGAAACCGGAGTACCCGGAGGAAACCCACTTGTCCGATCTGGCGACCACCATACCACCTCACATACTGCCCTGGCCGAGGATCGAACCCGGGGCCTTATTGGTGAGAAGCGCAATTGTTACGGATTGTGCTAACCGGACAGGTACGGTACCAGTTAATTGCCTTTCTGAGCAAGTACGCATTCATATTGCATGATCAAAATCAAAATGCTTGATCCTGAGCTCACATGTGACTGGACAAATGGGGCTTATGGGTTTTATGCGACCAGTGTAGATCAAGATCAGCCTGTGCATCTGCACAGTCTGATCAGGTTCTGCACTGTTCGCCATTCTATCAATGAAACGCCTGTCATGTTTCTAACAAGCAATACAGATCACTGTTGGGCTACAGGAATGTGCTGTTTGATCACTTGTCACAATGCCATAAGCCCCATTTCTCCAAGTCATAGCCACATATTTCGTGAACTTTTTCAAAATGTTGCTTAATCTAGCCTCCAGCGCCCATGATTATAAATAAAACCTGTTTTTATCTGTGATAAACATGTAACTTCCCTCTGTCTAATAGACTAATTGTCAGTGAAACTTAAAACATCTATGATCTATAGACGTCTAGCCTAATGTATGTCATACACAAGAATGACAATACTGACTTTACTAATTATTGAGTGGTCTCCCTGTGTTGTTTCTTTCATAGCACGATTTTGTGTCTAGTTAATAACTTGAACCCCCCCCCCCCATGATGTGTTGTCCAAGCTGCCTACACTGAGTGAGGGTAATGCTAAATGCCCCCTCCACCATCGTGGTGGGGCATAAAAACCAAAACCTTGCTGGCTCCAAAAGCGGGGGCTCGATAAAACGTACCCCCCCCCATGTTGTGTTGTAGTGTTGTCCATGCTGCCTACACTGAGAGAGAGGTTGGTCCAGTTACTGGGCATAGAGAAACTCACAGAACAACTCAAGGGCAGGTAACTAGCCAATGGTTATTTGTCGCTGTGACTCGAGAAATGGGGCTTGTACCGATCTGTGACCAGTGCAGCTCCCGATCAAATAGCACACTTATTTATCCTAATGATTTGATCTATATTGATGGTTAGAAGCATGACAGGTGTTTCTTTGATGAAATGGCGATCAGTGCAGATCCTGATCAGACTGTGCTGATGCACAGGCTGATCTGGATCTACACTGGACGTAAACCCCATTAGCCCCGTTTCTCCAGTCACAGCCACATAGCTTTCTCAGGCTCCTTTTGGCATCTCTTGGCTATGAATATGTCTTAAAGGATTCATATCATACTGGTGAATGTTACTGGGCTTCACATTTGGGGCGAAGTGAAGTATAGTAATGGTGCCTGGCACCAGATCTGGACACTGTCTTTCAGTACTGAACGTTTTTATGGCAACTCCGCACCCCACTCCCCACACCCCCATCATCCCTCTGTATTGTTGCATTTCCGTCTGTATATGATTTTTCTGTTGAACAGTGTAAAACCCCAACCAATTAACCAATCACCAAACTGTATAGACCGTATAGAACCTTATCAGGCAGCCGGAGTGTACTAGCCTAGCAATTACAAGATTTGACATGAAGAATGCCCATTTATCTAGTAATTTATCTAGCCACTTATGACCTTGACAAAACCTCAATCAATCAGTCAATCAATCAATCAATTGTTTCGTGTTTCAGCCCTAGTAATAAAGTACAGATCTGGGAAGAGTTGAAAATACTCAGTAAGTAGCATATTGCCATGTCATGTACCAAACATGGGTGGCGCTTATCTGAGAAAACTACACTTTGGCATATGTCACCAGCCTAGTCCCAGATCAGCCTGCACATTTGCGCAGTCTGATCAGGGCCTACACTGTTCACCACTCGTTCCCTCTGTATCATTTCTGCCATCAGCAACACAATTAGAAAGTATCAGTATAAACCATCCCCTGTTTATGCCAATAGTTAGAATAATACCAGGGGCCCGTTTCACTAAACTTTGTACGACTAAAATGTTCGTAAGTGCAAAATTATGATAGTCTGTAAATTTCACATTAACAATGGTTTCTTGTTTAAAACAATTACTGGATTTACATTTATTGAGCATAGGCTGCATATGCATATGCAGCCTATGCTCAATAAATGTAAATACATCAATTGCAATTTACAGACGATCCTAAATTTACACTTACTAACATTTTAGTCGTACAACGTTCTACATGACATATCATAACGAAATTCGGTATACATGTTTATCATGGCAATTTGAAGAAGCCTTTTGATTTTAAAAAAGTTCAAATAACTTCTCTCCCCTTGGCGGCCTTTTTTTTTTAGTTTTGCTTTCTGTATCCTTGTCCGCGCAATAACTACAGTTCTGCTTGATGGGTCGTAATCACGGTAAGATAAGACCCTACTGATTTTCAGTGAGTTATCTTGTTGTCTTTTCTTGTTGACTGGCCATGCCTCGACAGGAGTATGTTGTGATCATCAACACTCTTGTTTCTGTAAATATTCAGTTCTGATTTTGTGATTTCACCTCATCCATACCGGTGAAATATGGGATTCGACCCTGTCAGCCAGGCCTGAAATAACTTTAGCTGTTAACAGGCTGTTAAACACCATTTAATAAATAAATATGTTGATCGATACTCTTTCTCTAATTGTGGAAATTGATGCAAGAATGATACCGTCATTCGATCAAATTGTGTGAACATTTGGAATTTGCATTTAAACATACTACATTGTGTATTGTGAAATATAACTGAAAATAATATTAATTATACAGTCAATCCTGTGAATAAAGGCCTGTAATGAGACGACAAAAATCTGGCCTTCATATAATTATTATATGTGGTAATTGAGTAATCGGGAAAACAAAATTGAGGCCGTTATTGACATGGTATTGCTATTCAGCGGTGGTCTTTAGCATAGGTTCGATTGCAAGTTTAATGATGTCAAACTTTATGCGTTCATTCTACTTGATGTAATTGGCAGGTATCACAAGGACGATATCGGTGGTGTATGCATGTACGATGATGTGTATGTTGTTGCGGGTCCAGCTGAATGTTATAGGCGGATATATGTACATAGACAACATGCAACATAAAGGTGATAAGATGCATGTAAGTAATGATTTCATTGGCAATTGGTGTTTTCCATCTCAATGAATAGGTATGTGGACTGTGATTATCATTCTTTTTATCACATTCAAAGTCAGGAAGGTTAAAATCTCAAAATCAGAGCTCAGCCTCGGCCAATCAAACTGCCTAATTTTGAGTCCAAATCTTGAGAATGTGGTCATCTTATATTATCTCTCCTTTCTGAACATGTGTACATATGGCAGCCATTTTTGTTTCACCCACGATAGTGGAAAGTGAGACATAGCGGTCACAATTCCAGCGGCAGCGGCTGCATCTTCAACAAGTTGGGACGTATACATTTTGGATGAAGCCAAATTTCCCATATCTCTTGATCTGTTAGTCGGATCATTGTATCCGCAGGACGAAAGTCGCGCCCAAGAATGACAACTCTTGTGTCACTATTTTTTTAGTTATCTCCCTTCACATGCGTAGACCACGACCCAAAGATGTGTCGCACGCAAGAATGACAACTTATGTGTATCTAATTTTTTAGTTACCTAATTTTTTATAGTTATCTCCCTTTGGTTTTTCGCGCACTGATTTCGTGTTCGGAGCATAACTCACACACTCTTTAGAATATTTTCATGAAACTTCACACATGCGTAGACCCCAATCCAAAGATATGTCGCGTTCAAGAATGACAACTCTTTCCTCACTAATTTTCGAGTTATCTCCCTTTGTTGTTTTTTGCATACTTGTTTCTTATCTGGAGCATAACTCGAACACCCTTTGGAATATTTTCATGAAACTTCACACATGCATAGACCACAACCCAACGGTGTGTCACATGCAATAATGATAACTCTTGCCTCACTAATTTTCGAGTTATTTCCCTTAATTTTTGCGAGACATAGGGATCACAATGACGTCCGTGTGTCCGTCCGTCCTTCCGAAATATGCGTTAAAGTTTTTAAATACCTTATATCTCTGCAGTCAGTCCTAAGTCACATTGACTTGAAACTTCATATGCTTATTAGTCATGATCCATATATTCATGCTGTATCCCACTCATGTGGCCCCTTTGCCCAAGGTCAAGGTCAAATGACTTAGAAGTTTGCGTTCCGAAATCTGCGTTAAAGTTTTTAAATACCTTATATCTCTGCAGTCCTAAGTCACATTGACTTGAAACTTCATATGCTTATTAGTCATGATCCATATATTCATGCTGTATCCCACTCATACAGCGACTGTGCCCAAGGTCAAGGTAAAATGACTTAGAAGTTTGCGTTCCGAAATCTGCGTTAAAGTTTTTAAATACCTTATATCTCTGCAGTCCTAAGTCACATTGACTTGAAACTTCATATGCTTATTAGTCATCATCCATATATTATCTCTTTTTTTTCACAGATTGATTTCCTGTCAATCCAAAACTTGATTACTCTTTGGAATATTTTCATGATATTTCACACCTGGTGACCTTGACTTTCGTGTCAATAATTTTGGATGCACGCCAAATGTTGAATACATGTATTGCAGAAGAAGCACGCAGTCTATCATGTGACACCAACTGAAGTGCAGGAGAAATACTTATCATTGATCAGGGACTTCTTTAATAAAGGTAGGTTTGTCATCACTACAGCAGAACCTACAACGCGATACTGGCCAGAGGTTGGCTTAGAAAGTAGGGTGAATTATAATTTCAGTGCGAAATAAAATGCTGTACTTACCATTCACCCTACTTTTCAAGCCAGTCACTGGCCTGTATCACGCTCCACTTATTTCACATATTTCAAAATTTAACCCCAATACGTTAACAGTTTACCAGATTTAATGAGTACATGATTGACAGGAATTGGAAAATCAATACTTGGATGGGAGACTGCATTATAAACCTACCTATTGTCTGTTCCACGAAATCCTGCCCAATATTTATTGCTATAAAAACACTCCAAACTGCTTATTTTTTTATATAAAACAATGTAAAACTATTTTTTAGAAATGAGCCTACTTTTTATTTCAAGAAAATCCGTCTAATAACAAAGTTATTTCGAATAAACAGTCATGGATGGGCTTTTGCATTATAAATTAATTTCACCGATTTTTAGTTGTTGACAATAAAACAAGAAACTGCTATGCAATAATCACTTCCGGTCAACAACAACAACAACTATTTTTGCGAACTGAACACAAATTCTTAATAAATTTGTTTATTAACATCATTTTCTGGCATATAATTTAAACAATTTGCATTAAAATATATCAATCATTTAATCTTCATATATTTAGCAAATATCATTCATCCATAAGGTTCCAAGTCGATCTGATACTATTGCTAATATGTCCTAATGTATTGTAAATTGTGAATGCTAACGAACTTGATTCGTCCGGCAAAGAAACTGGCTCACAGGAAGTGACTATATACTTCCTCCGGAAATGACGTATGTATGGTGTTCCCAAGTCATACCATTAGAGAATGTATATTTACACCGGTGTCGATGTGCGAGGATATGTGCAATTAATTTTGCGTGGTAGGAACAGCATGCCAACCTCAGCTTGGCGTTGTCAATAGATACGAAAGCTGTAGCAGATGATGATGACATCATGTTGTATTTTGACCAAATTCTCGGCATTTTCTTATGTAATTCTTGTACGAACACCGAGAAATGGAGGCTCGATTCCTTTATTTTTCAACCTGGCAAGATTTGCTCTCATAAATACAAGGTTAGTGTCTTGTTTTTAATGATGAAATCCAGCAAGCAGTTCGATGCTAGAAAAATGTTGAAAATCTGATCGCACGTGACATTTTAACATTGCAACCCTGCATTCAATTCTTGATTTATGGCTATTACTTCATTATAGGACCGAAAATCAAAAAATAAAAAGATGGCTCATTGCTAAATTTTGCTGAAAAATGATTTTATGCCAAAAAATAAGAGTTTTAGGGTGTTTAAATAGGTGTAAAAGTTGGGCAGGTTAACATGAAACAGACAGTAATTAAAGGTAACACTCCCTCACATTCAATTTCTTAAAAAATCAATAAGTGAACAATGACTTATACTTATTTACATCTGTATATGGCAGTGTTCAGGCCCGTACACAGGATTTTCTACCCCCCTTAAATTTGTTAAACCTAGATGGCCTGAAATGCACTCTCCTGCATTTTATGTCATTTAATTTCAGATTTCAATGGTGGCATTTTCATGCAAATTACCTGCATATTAATGCATTTCAAGATTTGTTGAGATTACTGTTTGAAAAATAGCGGACCTCGGCGAATTTAGGGGGGTGCGTACGCACCCGTCGCACCCCCCCTGGTTACGGGCCTGGTGTTATAGAATGGACATAAACTGTCATTCAATCAAAATCCCATACAAAACAGCCTACAACATGCTATCACAGCTACAGTTGTTGCCGCAACAACAGTTGTGGGTATCAATTGCACAATTTACGTACCCGGCTGTTGTTGTGGCAACAACTGCAGCCGCGATAACTATATGTTCTGTCAATCGAGTGACTGTCATTTTGTTATGTTAAAAAGAAAATATATTCCTCTGGTTTGTTTCAGGGTTGTGTGACTTGGTTTCTAATGTGAAGGAAGCTGTTACCAAGGAAACCAGCAGGTATATAACAGAATAACTAACTTTGTTGCAGTGTCCGCGTAACTGGCAAAATTTTACAGGACATTCGGTCTGGTAAACTTGAAATTTTCACCAGACAGGACAAAAATTTACCAGACCGAAAAAACTACTTTTATAAAAATAAAATTGATTTGTGTGATATTTAAGAGCTTTTTATATAAGTATATCAGTCATATAAGAAAAGCTAGCTAGCACCAGAAGCGCATACTAAAGGAAGATGATTTCATTGAAGCTTAGAATAGAATTATTTTATTATTATTTTAACGGAAAATTTTGGACATATGTGCGGAGGTCATGCAGAATTCAATTTGACATGAGCTCCGAATCTTGTGTCCGTCATTTTCACAGCATATTACATTTTTTTTGCGAATGTTGTACCTTTTCTTATCCGTCTGACTATATATCGTTCACTGCTACTGGGATATTAAACCCTTACCAGTATTCAAATTACCAGCCTTATGATGAAATACCAAAATGAGGCTGTTCACCATTCAGTCAGTGAAACACTCATCATGCTTAAAAAAATCAGTGCAGATACTGCAGGCGTGAGTTAACAAATCAGGAGCTATAATGGCCACAACTGATATAAGCCCCATTTCTCCAGTCACAGATGAGGAGATGGAATGACGACAAATGCCATAAGCCCCATTTCTCCAGTCACAAATCAGGAGCTAGAATGACCACAAATGCCATAAGCCCCATTTCTCCAGTCACAAATCAGGAGCTAGACTGGCCACAAATGCCATAAGCCCCATTTCACCAGTCACAAATCAGGAGCTAGACAGGCCACAAATGCCATAAGCCCCATTTCTCCAGTCACAGATCAGGAGATAGAATGACCACAAATGCCATAAGCCCCATTTCTCCAGTCACAGATCAGGAGGTAAAATGACCACAAATGCCATAAGCCCCATTTATCCAGTCACAGATCAGAAGGTAAAATGACCACAAATGCCATAAGCCCCATTTTTCCAGTTATTGATCAGGAGATAGAATGACCACAAATACCCTAAGCCCCATTTCTCCAGTCACAGATCAGGTCAAATGACAAAAAAATGCCATAAGCGCCATTTCTCCAGTCACAGATCGGGAGGTAAAATGGCAAAAATGCCATAAGCCCCATTTCTCCAGTCTCAGATCAGGAGGTAAAATGACAACAAATGCCATAAGCCCCATTTCTCCAGTCACAAATCAGCAGGTAAAATGACAACAAATGCCATAAGCCTCATTTCTCCAGTCACAGATCTGGAGGTAAAATGACAACAAATGCCATAAAACCCATTTCTCCAGTCACAGATCAGGAGGTAAAATGACAACAAATGCCATAAGCCCCATTTCTCCAGTCACACATCAGGAGGTAAAATGACAACAAATGCCATAAGCCCCATTTCTCCAGTCACAGATCAGGAGGTAAAATGACAACAAATGCCATAAGCCCCATTTCTCCAGTCACAGATCATGAGGTAAAATGGCAACAAATGCCATAAGCCCCATTTCTCCAGTCACACAGATCAGGAGGTAAAATGGCAAAAATGCCATAAGCCCCATTTCTCCAGTCTCAGGAGGTAAAATGAAAACAAATGCCATAAGCCCCATTTCTCCAGTCACACAGATCAGGAGGTAAAATGACAACAAATGCTATAAGCCCCATTTCTCCAGTCACAGATCAGGAGGTAAAATGACAACAAATGCCATAATCCCCATTTCTCCAGTCACAAATCAGGAGGTAAAATGACAACAAATGCCATAAGCCCCATTTCTCCAGTCACAGATCAGGAGGTAAAATGACAACAAATGCCATAAGCCCCATTTCTCCAGTCACAGATCAGGAGGTAAAATGGCAACAAATGCCATAAGCCCCATTTCTCCAGTCACAGATCAGGAGGTAAAATGACAACAAATGCCATAAGCCCCATTTCTCCAGTCACAGATCAGGAGGTAAAATGGCAACAAATGCCATAAGCCCCATTTCTCCAGTCACATATCAGGAGGTAAAATGACAACAAATGCCATAAGCCCCATTTCTCCAGTCACACATCAGGAGGTAAAATGACAACAAATGCCATAAGCCCCATTTCTCCAGTCACAGATCAGGAGGTAAAATGACAACAAGTGCCATAAGCCCCATTTCTCCAGTCACAGATCAGGAGGTAAAATGGCAACAAATGCCATAAGCCCCATTTCTCCAGTCACACAGATCTGGAGGTAAAATGGCAAAAATGCCATAAGCCCCATTTCTCCAGTCTCAGATCAGGAGGTAAAATGACAACAAATGTCATAAGCCCCATTTCTGTTTCAGTTTATCGTTAAATGAGAGAATGTGCATTCAGAATATAGAAGCTGTGATATGCCATTTCTGTTTCAGTTTATCGTTAAAGGAGAGAATGTGCATTCAGTATATAGAAGCCATGATATGCCATTTCTGTTTCAGTTTATATTTTAAGGAGAGATTGTCCATTCAGAATATAGAAGCCATGATATGCCATTTCTGTTTCAGTTTATCGTTAAAGGAGAGAATGTGCATTCAGAATATAGAAGCCATGATTTGCCATTTCTGTTTCAGTTTATCGTTAAAGGAGAGAATCTCCTTTCAGAATATAGAAGCCATGATATGCCATTTCTGTTTCAGTTTATCGTTAAAGGAGAGAATGTGCATTCAGAATATATAAGCTGTGATATGCGATTTCTGTTTCAGTTTATCGTTTAAGGAGAGAATGTCCATTCAGAATATAGAAGCCTTGATTTTCCAATTCTGTTTCAGTTTATTGCCATTTCTGTTTCAATTTATTTTTAAAGGAGAGAATGTGCATTCAGAATATAGAAGCCATGATATGCCATTTCTGTTTCAGTTTATCGTTAAAGGAGAGATTGTCCATTCAGAATATAGAAGCTGTGATATGCCATTTCTGTTTCAGTTTATCGTTAAAGGAGAGAATGTGCATTCAGAATATAGAAGCCATGATATGCCATTTCTGATTCAGTTTATCGTTAAAGGAGAGATTGTCCATTCAGAATATAGAAGCTGTGATATGCCATTTCTGTTTCAGTTCATCGTTTAAGGAGAGATTGTCCATTCAGAATATAGAAGCCTTGATTTGCCATTTTTGTTTCAGATATTGTTAAGGGAGAGATTGTGCATTCAGAATATAGAAGCCGTGATATGCCATTTCTGTTTCAGTTTATCGTTAAAGGAGAGATTATCCATTCAGAATATAGAAGCTGTGGTCACACACGTCCGAGAGCGGGTGGAGAATGGACGTGAGAGCACCCTGCAGGAAATCGCGACGCTACCACTGTCCAAGTATCTAATTAACCACGACCATGATAATCTGTATGATAATGTCACAGAGGACTTGTATGTGAAATTACTGCAGGAAACTCAGGATATTTTGGAGAGGTAAATATACTGCTCCATGTACATTTACGTCAAAAAGTTTGTAAGACTTTCTCCATCATGTAATATCTTCAAAATTACTTGAAGGATTGCTTTAATATTTGGACAGTTCATTCACCTGAACATGTGTGACACACACACACCACCAGTGACATGACCTTGACATTTTTGACACACTGACCTTTCTGAAACACTCAGCCATTTTTTTATGTCAAAACGTTTTGTAATAGTTTCTCTATGTGTAATGTCTTCAATATTACGCGAAGGATTGCTTCAATACTTGGACACTTCAATCACCTGAACATTTGTCACACACTCACGCAACCATTAACACGACCTTGACCTTTCTCATCTTCGAAATGTTGCTGAAACACTTTGTTAATTCAAAAAGTTTGTAAGAGTTTGTCCATCATGTAATATCTTCAATATTTGCTTTAATATTTGGACAGTCCATTCACCTGAACATGTGACACAATCACACCACCAATGACATGACCTTGGCCTTCATAACTGGTGCTGAAACACTTAGCCATTTTCTGAAGTCAAATTATCTCGAAGTTGACCGGACTGAGCAAAATATATAGACATATCCGAACTTCAAGATAAAAATTAGCCAAATTTAGCAACCATTCTAGAAAAAATCCGAACAGAATCGCTTCAAAAATATCCACTTAACTTTACTTCCGGGTATTCATAAATCGCACGCTTTCTTTTAACAAAATGCGCAAAGCGTTGTTACTAAATAGATCGCATATACATGACACAATTTCCGGTACACAACAAATTGTTTTGCAAATCATACCCAATACACATCAATGAATATCCGTTACATCTAAATGTCAATGCTGGCTGTCTTTTCTGACGATGTTCAATCGCAAAATGCAAGACCTGCATTTTATTCCCAAATCACGTCGAACTTCGACTCGTTGGCCACTGTCACAAACAAATTCGGCCCAAATCGAATCAAATCGGCGTTAAGAAATGCCAAGTTCAATTGGCTTGATTGATTGCCACTCTGTTTATTTCATCTTCATGTTAAAGTGATCCGATGTCGCATTGGTTAATTATGGTTTAAGTGAATTCATTCAACATGTTTGTGCAACGTTTAGCACATTTTAGCAGCTGCGTTTTTTATTTCTATATACGGGTGAAAACTTACCTGAGATAATTCTCTGAATCAGACTTGGCGGTGCCAGGCTCTTATTTTTCACATCGAGTTATCAGAATACAAATATGAAGGAAACATGCTATCGGGACTCGATTTCCACCTCGACATAACCGAAATATCAACATTTCAAATATCGATTTATCAGAAGTAAAATACATGATCTATATAGGGAATTTGCCCGGGACCTCGGACATACATGTATATCGAGATAAGCAGATATAGAGAGATAAGCGATATCAAGATAACGAGAATCAGCTGTAGTTTTCCTTTTTTTACACACAATCTCTAGTTAGGGTCCAGTATGCCATGGGGGCATATCCATGTTTTACAAACATAGTGTCTAGTTTTATATATGAGACAGGCCATGTATTTTGTAGCATGTGCGATTTTTCATGAAACACATTTACAGTAACTGTGGTATTTTGTGTAATGGACATGGAAAAATGATGAACTTTTCATAGCATTTGCTGTGAAATTGTTGTCAACTTGAGATGTCATTTAAGAAAAATATTGTAAATTGTGTAGATATTTTTCATGAGATATTGCACATGTTTTTAAGTACAAAATCACATGTCTTGTCATGTGGCTTTGACTGGAGAAATAGGGCTTATGGGTTTTGTGACCAGTGTTGATCCAGATCAGCCTGTGCATTCGCACAATCTGATCTCAGGATCTGCATTGTTGTCAATTTCATCAATGAACATGTGTTGTGTTTCTAACAAGGAAAATACATTGTTATCAGGCTACATGCTTGCGCTATTTGATTAGGAACTACACTGGTCACAAATGCCACAAACCCAATTTCTCCAGTCCAGGGCTCCAGATAAGCTGCGTATTTGCTTAAATACCCAATTGAAATTGCCAAAAACCCAATTGAAATCAGAAGTAGCGAGTATCAAAAAGCAATAACAAATTTGTGGTACCTTTATCATGGTGCAGAAAACAATAAACAGACCACAAATAAAGCATATATTTCTTATTTTCCATGAAAATACATCTTGGTATTTCATTAGAATTGTCTCCAAGGAGACAATTCTCATGAAATGCCAAGACATGTTTTCATTTCAAAGCAAACTATTCAATAATTGTGGTCTGTTGATGTGTAAACAGTAGTGTGATTTTATTTTACCCAATTAAAACTTTGAAATACCCAATTGCTTCAGAAATAATGGAGTGACAATACTCAATTACTAATTCCTTATCTGGAGCCCTGACAGTCACAGCCACATATGCACATGGCATAGAATAGGTAGCTTACGTGTGTGACCAGCATTACCCCACACCCGCCTGGGAGTATGTTAGATGTCCTTGAATGGAGGAATTGTCGTTTTTATCACATCACATAGAACTTTCCAGTTCAGTAGATATTTTCTGGGGGCCGTTTCATTAAATTTCGTACAAATTAAATGTTCGTAAGTGCAAATTTAGTATCGTCTGGAAATTTCAATTAATGGATTTACATTTATTGAGCATAGGCTGCATATGCAATAAATGTGAATCCAATAATTGTTTACAAGAAAACATTGTTAATGTGACATTTACAGAACATTTTAGTCATACAAAGTTTAGTGAAACAGCCCCCTGGTTCAGTACTTATGCATTTCTCCATTATCATATAACTTCTTTACCATGTGACCGATTGGCTTAACACTTGATGTGCATGTTTACCAACCAGCCAGCACAGCAATGGGATACATGCCATTGGCATCTTTGTTTTCTGTTGCAGCTATGACTATAACAAGGTGTTCGAGGTGTCCTTGAATAGAGGGTTTGTCATGTTCTGTTGCAGCTATGACTATAACAAGGTGTTCGAGATGTCATTGAATAGAGGGTTTGTCATGTTCTGTTGAAACTATGACTATAACAAAGTGTTCGAGGTGTCCTTGAATAGAGGGTTTATCATGTTCTGTTGCAGCTATGACTATAACAATGTGTTTGAGGTGTCCTTAGTAAGTAAGTAGCCCCGTGCAGGCACCGGGGCGGGATCAACTGATCCTGAGAATAGTGCTGCAGTAGCCATTGCTTGTCGTAAAAGGCGACTAAACTGGCTTAACGATTGGGTTCATACTTTCCGGAACCCACTATACCGGATTTGGCCCTCATGTACATTTTTGGCTTTCTTGTATGTGAGAGTTGAGTCGGGCTATGCCCCATATATAAAAGTAAGATTAGCGCTAATCCTATTACTTTTAGGGGATGGGATAAATGATGCTGGTGTGGCGAGGGCCTGGCACCAGATCAGGTTGTTCTAATTTCAGGACTGAATATATATTTTGATTGTAAATATTGAGTTCTGAAGTTGGGATTTACCCCCCTTGGACAGGTGAATACGGGACTCGACCCCGTTGACCCGTCTGCGTGTAGACTCCCTGAGGCTTGTACCTCTATGTCAGAAAAGCGGACGTTAAACCCTATTCACTCACTCACCCTTAGTAAGTAAGTAAGTAAGTAACGTCTTTATTTATAGAAGAAGCTCAGTTGGCCTAGTCAATCTTCCCTGAGATCATCTATCTATCTACACATAAGTACACATATATTTAACAAATAATAATGATACAAGTACATGTAAACATGAGTCACAATGTTACAATCACAGGAGTATGATTTTTTTATACATGTATATATGATAAAACAGTACATGCGTATTAAATTAAGAGCTATTCATGTTGGGTACTTGTATGAACATGTATTATGTATTTGCTCTTAAAATCTTCTACGGACTTGGCAGTTTTAACATACACTGGTAGATCATTCCATATTTTGGCTCCAGAATAGACGAAGGTTGACCTGTATAGTTCAATATTAGGTTTTGGTAGATATATATTGTTTTTATCTGCTGACCTTAAGTTTAACCCATGGATTGCTGTTGTTTGTTTAAATGTATTGTTTAGATAATTTGGGCATAAGTTATTCATGCACTTAAACATTTGAATTGCTTTTTGATATATTATTCGATCTTCTATTTTCATCCAATTAGGTTCCTTAAAAAGTTTGTCGGAGGGGTAGTCTATAGGTTTATCCAAAATAATTCTTGCTGCTTTCTCCTGTACTTTAAGAAGTTTAGAGAGTGACTCGATGCTGCAACTTGAATAGAGGGTTTGTCAGGTTCTGTTGCAGCTATGACTATAACAAGGTGTTCGATATGTCATTGAATAGAGGGTTTGTCATGTTCTGTTGCAGCTATGACTATAACAATGTGTTTGAGATGTCCTTGAATAGAGGGTTTGTCCTGTTCTGTTGCAGCTATGACTATAACAAGGTGTTTGAGGTGTCCTTGAATAGAGGGTTTGTCATGTTCTGTTGCAACTATGACTATAACAAGGTGTTTGAGGTGTCCTTGCATAGAGGGTTTGTCATGTTCTATTGCATATTGTTATAGTCATAGCTGCAACAGAACATGACACACCTCTATTCAAGGATATATCTAACACATTGTTATAGTCATAGCTGCAGCAGAACATGACAAACCCTCTATTCAAGGACACCTCAAACACCTCGTTATAGTCATAGCTGCAACAGAACATGGCAAACCCTCTATTCAAGGACACCTCCAACACATTGTGATATTCATAGCTGCAACAGAACATGCCAAGCCCTCTATTCAAGGACACCTCAAACACATTGTTATTGTCATAGCTGCAACAGAACATGACAAACCCTCTATTCAAGGACACCTCAAACACATTGTTATAGTTATAGCTGCAACAGAACATGACAAACCCTCTATTCAAGGACAACTCAAACACCTTGTTATAGTCATAGCTGCAACAGAACAGGACAAACCCTCTATTCAAGGACACCTCAAACATATTGTTATAGTCATAGCTGCAACAGAACATGACAAACCCTCTATTCAAGGACACCTCAAACACATTGTTATAGTCATTGCTGCAACAGAACATGACAAACCCTCTATTCAAGGACATCTCTAACACATTGTTATAGTCATAGCTGCAGCAGAACATGACAAACCCTCTATTCAAGGACACCTCAAACACCTTGTTACAGTCATAGCTGCAACACAACATGGCAAACCCTCTATTCAAGTACACCTCGAACACATTGTGATATTCATAGCTGCAACAGAACATGCCAAACCCTCTATTCAAGGACACCTCAAACACATTGTTATTGTCATAGCTGCAACAGAACATGACAAACCCTCTATTCAAGGACACCTCAAACACATTGTGATATTCATAGCAGCTATGACTATAACACAGTGTTTGGGGTGTCCTTGAATAGAGGGTTTGTCATGTTCTGTTGCAGCTATGACTATAACGAGGTGTTTGAGGTGTCCTTGAATAGAGAGTTTGTCATGTTCTGTTGCAGCTATGACTATAACAATGTGTTCGAGGTGTACTTGAATATAGGGTTTGTCACGTCCTGTTGCAGCTATGAATATAAAAATGTGTTTGAGGTGTCCTTGAATAGAGGTTTGTCATGTTCTCTTGCAGCTATGACTATAACAATGTGTTCGAGGTGTCCTTGAATAGAGGGTTTGTCACGTTCTGTTGCAGCTATGAATATAACAATGTGTTTGAGGTGTCCTTGAATAGAGGGTTTGTCATGTTCTGTTGAAACTATGACTGTAGCAAGGTGTTTGAGGTGTCCTTGAATAGAGGGTTTGGCATGTTCTGTTGCAGCTATGAATATCACAATATGTTCGAGGTGTCCTTGAATAGAGGGTTTGCCATGTTCTGTTGCAGCTATGACTATAACGAGGTGTTTGAGGTGTCCTTGAATAGAGGGTTTGTCATGTTCTGTTGCAGCTATGACTATAACAATATGTTTGAGGTGTCCTTGAATAGAGGTTTTGTCATGTTCTGTTGCAGCTATGACTATAACAAGGTGTTTGAGGTGTCCTTGAATAGAGGGTTTGTCATGTTCTGTTGCAGCAATGACTATAACAATGTATTTGAGGTGTCCTTGAATAGAGGGTTTGTCATGTTCTGTTGCAGCTATGACTATAACAAGGTGTTTGAGGTGTCCTTGAATAGAGGGTTTGTCACGTCCTGTTGCAGCTATGACTATAACAAGGTGTTTGAGGTGTCCTTGAATAGAGGGTTTGTCATGTTCTGTTGCAGCAATGACTATAACAATGTGTTCGAGGTGTCCTTGAATAGAGGGTTTGTCATGTTCTGTTGCAGCTATGACTATAACAAGGTGTTTGAGGTGTCCTTGAATAGAGGGTTTGTCATGTTATGTTGCAGCTATGACTATAACGAGGTGTTTGAGGTGTCCTTGAATAGAGGGTTTGTCATGTTCTGTTGCAGCAATGACTATAACAATGTGTTTGAGGTGTCCTTGAATAGAGGGTTTGTCATGTTCTGTTGCAGCTATGACTATAACAATGTGTTCGAGGTGTACTTGAATAGAGGGTTTGTCACGTCCTGTTGCAGCTATGAATATAACAATGTGTTTGAGGTGGCCTTGAATAGAGGTTTGTCATGTTCTCTTGCAGCTATGACTATAACAATGTTTTCGACGTGTCCTTGAATAGAGGGTTTGTCACGTTCTGTTGCAGCTATGAATATAACAATGTGTTTGAGGTGTCCTTGAATAGAGGGTTTGTCATGTTCTGTTGAAACTATGACTGTAGCAAGGTGTTCAAGGTGTCCTTGAATAGAGGGTTTGACATGTTCTGTTGCAGCTATGACTATAAAAAGGTGTTTGAGATGTCCTTGAATAGAGGGTTTGTCATGTTCTCTTGCAGCTATGACTAACGAGGTGTTTGATGTGTCCTTGAATAGAGGGTTTGTCATGTTCTGCTGCAGCTATGACTATAACAATGTGTTAGAGATGTCCTTGAATAGAGGTGTGTCATGTTATGTTGCAGCTATGATTATAACAATGTGTTTGAGGTGTCCTTGAATAGAGGGTTTGTCATGTTTTGTTGCAGCTATGACAATAACAATGTGTTTGAGGTGTCCTTGAATAGAGGGTTTGTCATGTTCTGTTGCAGCTATGAATATCACAATGTGTTTGAGGTGTCCTTGAATAGAGGGTTTGTCATGTTCTGTTGCAGCTATGACAATAACAATGTGTTTGAGGTGTCCTTGAATAGAGGGTTTGGCATGTTCTGTTGCAGCTATGAATATCACAATGTGTTCGAGTTGTCCTTGAATAGAGGGTTTGCCATGTTCTGTTGCAGCTATGACTATAACGAGGTGTTTGAGGTGTCCTTGAATAGAGGGTTTGTCATGTTTTGTTGCAGCTATGACTATAACAATGTGTTTGAGGTGTCCTTGAATAGAGGGTTTGTCATGTTCTGTTGCAGCTATGACTATAACAATGTGTTTGAGGTCTCCTTGAATAGAGGGTTTGTCATGTTCTGTTGCAGCTATGAATGTAACAATGTGTTTGAGGTGTCCTTGAATAGAGGGTTTGTCATGTTCTGTTGCAGCTGTGAATATCACAATGTGTTTGAGGTGTCTTTGAATAGAGGGTTAGTCATGTTCTGTTGCAGCTATGACAATACCAATGTGTTTGAGGTGTCCTTGAATAGAGGGTTTGGCATGTTCTGTTGCAGCTATGAATATCACAATGTGTTCGAGGTGTCCTTGAATAGAGGGTTTGCCATGTTCTGTTGCAGCTATGACTGTAACGAGGTGTTTGCGGTGTCCTTGAATAGAGGGTTTGTCATGTTCTGCTGCAGCTATGACTATACCAATGTGTTAGAGATGTCCTTGAATAGAGGTGTGTTATGTTCTGTTGCAGCTATGACTATAACAATATGTTTGAGGTGTCCTTGAATAGAGGGTTTGTAATGTTCTGTTGCAGCTATGACTATAACAATGTGTTTGAGGTGTCCTTGAATAGAGGGTTTGTCATGTTCTGTTGCAGCTATGACTATAACAAGGTGTTCGATATGTCCTTGAATAGAGGGTTTGTCATGTTCTGTTGCAGCTATATGACTATAACAATGTGTTCGAGGTGTCCTTGAATAGAGGGTTTGTCTCGTCCTGTTGCAGCTACATTGTATGACTATAACAATGTGTTTGAGGTGTCCTTGAATAGAGAGTTTGTCATGGTCTGTTGCAGCTATGACTATAACAAGGTTTTCGACGTGTCCTTGAATAGAGGGTTTGTCAGGTTCTGTTGCAGCAATGACTATAACAAGGTGTTCAAGGTGTCCTTGAATAGAGGGTTTGTCATGTTCTGTTGCAGCTTTGACTATAGCAAGGTATTCAAGATGTCCATAAATCAAGGATTTGTCATGTTCTGTTGCAGCTATGACTATAACAAGGTGTTCGACGTGTCCTTGAATAGAGGGTTTGTCATGTTCTGTTACAGCTATGACTATAATAAGGTATTTGAGGTGTACTTGAATAGAGGGTTTGTCATGTTCTGTTGCAGCTTTGACTATAACAAGTTATTCGAGATGTCCTTGAATAGAGGGTTTGTCATGTGCTGTTGCAGCTATAACTAAAACAAAGTGTTCGAGATGTCCTGGAATAAAGGGTTTGTCATGTTCTGTTGTAGCTATGACTATAACAAGGTATTCGAGATTTCCTTGAATAGAGGGTTTGCTAGAATGATGGACTTCCTAGCTGAACACTACAAACATGCCCAGAAGCATGACTCATCCATACAACAGTAAGCTTTATAGCCATAAAGTGGCTGTGATTGGAGAAATGGGGCTTATAAAATTTGTGACCCGTGTAGCTCTTGATCAAGTAGCACATTTCTGTAGCCCGATAACAGTCTATATTGCTTGCTACAAGCATGACGGGTGTTTCATTGATGGAATGACGAACAGTGCAGATCATGATCACAGGCTGATCTGGATCTACACTGGTCGCAAACCAATAAGCCTAATTGTTCCAGTCACGGCCACATGTGTTTTTTTTACAAATGATCTCAACTACAATCAGACCATGTTTAATGCTAGCCATACCCCTACTACATAGGCCATGTTTAATGCTAGCCATACCCCAGGCCTGTACCCTTAATCCGCCGAGATTCGTCCGTGAATGTGTAAACAAATTTTTGTTAGCAACTCCGGCCCTTCTCGCCATCGATAACACATATCCCTTTGTAAATTCCTGCGTACTGACCATACCTCTACTACATAGGCCATCTTTAATGCTAACCATACCCCTACTACATAATGCCATGTTTAATGCTAGCCATATCCCTCCTACATAAGGCCATGTTTAATGCCAGCCATACCCTTACTACATGAGGCCATATTTAATGCCAGTCATACCCATACTACATAAGGACATGTTTAATGCCAGTCATACCCCTACTACATAAGACAACATTTAATGCCAGTCATACCCCAACTACATAAGGAATTGTTTAATGCTAGCCATATTCCTACTACATAATGCCATTTTTAGCTCGACTATTCGAAGGATAGTGAGAGCTTATTTTGTCACCCCGGTGTCGGCGTCGGCGTCACCGTCAGCCTTGGTTAAGGTTTTTAGTCAAGCTTGTATATGGAATACTCATGGCCCTACACCCACCATACTTGGACAACTTCATCTCCTAGTGATGTACATCAACAACCCCTGACCTATATTTGACCTTGACCTACATTTAACCTTCAATTACTTAGTTAATTCCCCTTGGTTAAGGTTTTTAGTCAACCTTGGTTAAGGTTTTTAGTCAAGCTTGTAGATGGAATGCTATTGTGCATACAGACACCATACTTGGACAACCTTTTCTCATAGGAATGTACATCAATAACTCCTGATCTATAGTTGACGCAGACCTACATTTCCTCTTGAATTACTTAGTTAATTCCCCTCGGTTAAGGTTTTTAGTCAACCTTGGTTAAGGTTTTTAGTCAAGCTTATAGATGGAATACTCCTGGCCCTACACCAACCATACTTGGACAACTTCATCTCCTAGTGATGTACATGTACATCAATAACCCCTGACCTATATTTGACCTTGACCTACATTTCCTCTTGAATTACTTAGTTAATTCCCCTTGGTTAAGGTTTTTAGTCAAGCTTGTAGATGGAATACTATTGTGCATACAGACATCATACTTGGATAACTTTTTCTCATAGGGAAGTACATCAATTACCCCTGACCTATATTTTACCTTGACCTACATTTAACCTGGACTTGCTTAGTTATTTTCCCTTGGTTAAGGTTTGTACTCAAACTTGGTTAAGGTTTATAGTCAAGCTTGTATATGGAATACTCCTGGGCCTACAACAACCATACTTGGACAACTTCATCTCCTAGTGATGTACATCAATAATCCCTGACCTATATTTGACATTGACCTACATTTAACCTTGAATTACTTAGTTAATTTCCCTTGGTTAAGGTTTTTACTCAACCATGGTTAAGGTTTTTATGCAGGCCGCGGCCACCTTGTTTGTCAAGCTATGTGTACATCGACAACCCTCATAGTCGAGCTATGCTGTTCTCATACAGCTCTTGTTAATGCTAGCCATACCCACTACTACACAATACCATGTTTAATGCCGTATCCCTACTACATAATGTTATGTTTAATGCCAGCCATATCCCTACTACATAAGGCCATGTTTAATGCTAGCCATACCCCTACTACATAAGGCCATGTTTAATGCTAGCCATACCCCTACTAGATAAGGCCATGTTTACTGCCAGCCTTAACCCTACTACATACGGTCATGTTTTATTATAGCCATACCCTACTACATACGGACATGTTTAATGCTAGCCATACCACTACTACATAAGGACATGTTTAATGCTAGCCATACCAGTGATACCACTACTACATAAGGTCATGTGTAATACTAGCCATATCCCTACTACATAAGGACATGTTTAATGCTAGCCATACCACTACTACATGAGGTCATGTGTAATACTAGCCATATCCCTACTACATAACAAAATGTTTAATGCTAGCCATACCACTACTACATGAGGACATGTTTAATGCTAGCCATACCACTACTACATGAGGACATGTGTAATGCTAGCCATACCACTACTACATGAGGACATGTTTAATGCTAGCCATACCACTACTACATAAGGTCATGTGTAATACTAGCCATATCCCTACTACATAAGGACATGTTTAATGCTAGCCATACCACTACTACATAAGGCCATGTTTAATGCTAGCCATACCACTACTACATAAGGTCATGTGTAATACTACCCATAGCCCTACTACATAAGGCCATGTTTACTGCCAGCATTAACCCTACTACATATGATCATGTTTTATTATAGCCATACCCTACTACATAAGGACATGGTGAATGCTAGCCATACCACTACTACATAAGGTCATGTTTAATACTAGCCATATCCCTACTACATAAGGACATGTTTAATGCTAGCCACACCGCTACTACATAAGGACATGTTTAATACTAGCCATACCACTACTTCATAAGGTCATGTTTAATACTAGCCATACCACTACTACATAAGGTCATGTGTTAATGTAGCCATACCACTACTACAAAAGGTCATGTTTAATACTAGCCATACCACTACTACATAAGTTCATATTTAATACTAGCCATACCACTACTACATAAGGTCATGTTTAATGCTAGCCATACCACTACTACATAAGGTCATGTTTAATGCTAGCCATACCAATACTACATAAGGTCATGTTTAATGCTAGCCATACCACTACTACATAAGGTCATGTTTAATGCTAGCCAATCCACTACTACATAAGGTCATGTTTAATACTAGCCATACACTACTACATAAGTTCATGTTTAATACTAGCCATACCACTAATACATAAGGTCATGTTTAATACTAGCCATACCACTAATACATAAGGTCATGTTTAATACTAGCCATACCACTAATACATAAGGTCATGTTTAATACTAGCCATACCACTACTACATAAGGTCATGTTTAATACTAGCCATACCACTAATACATAAGGTCATGTTTAATACTAGCCATACCACTACTACATAAGGTCATGTTTAATGCTAGCCATACACTACTACACAAGGTCATTTTTAATACTAGCCATACCACTAATACATAAGGTCATGTTTAATACTAGCCATACACTACTACATAAGTTCATGTTTAATACTAGCCATACCACTAATACATAAGTTCATGTTTAATACTAGCCATACCACTAATACATACGTTCATGTCTAATACTAGCCATACCACTACTACATAAGTTCATATTTAATACTAGCCATACCACTAATACATAAGGTCATGTTTAATACTAGCCATACACTACTACATACAGACATGTTCAATGCTAGCCATATCACTACTACATAGGGTCATGTTTAATACTAGCCATACCACTACTACATAGGGTCATATGTTTAATACTAGCCATACCACTACTACATAAGGTCATGTTTTATACTAGCCATACCAATACTACATAAGGTCATGTGTTAATGTCGCCATGTCACTACTACATTATAGTCTGTTTCACGAAAGCTGCCCAAATTTTACGGCTATATAAACAATTCAAAAACAAGATTTCTTTTGATAATATTAAATTAAAGGAAAAATTAAGAATGTGCCTTCTTTTTATTTCGTGTAATTTGGTCAAATATTGATTTTATTGCGAAAAAACAATTTCCCCATGTTAAATCCCCATAGACATGAAGATGTCTATGGGGATTTAACATGGGGAAATATTTTTGAATTTTAGAAATACTGGACCGATTTTTAAAATTTAACTTTTGTTTTCTTAGTTAGATCATATCCAAGCTATCTAGTCAGGTTTCGGAGTCAATTTCCCCAAAAAATAGTTTTTTGACTCCTTCCACAAGTCCTCTACCTCTTTTCTCCCCATGTTAAATTCCCATAGAGAAATCAATTTTTCGTAATAAAACCAATATTTGACCAAATTTCACGAAATAAAAAGAAGGCTCGTTCTTAAATTTTGCTTTAATGTAATATTATCGAAAAAAATATTGTTTTTGCATTGTTTATGTAGCCGTAAAACTTGGGCAGGTTTCGTGAAACAGACTATAGGTCATGTTTAATGCCAGCCGTATCCCTACTACATAAGGACATGTTTAATACTAGCCATACCACTACTACATATGGACATGTTTAATGCTAGCCATACCATTACTACATAAGTTTCAATGTAATACGACCATACCACTTACTACATAAGGTCATGTTTAATGCCAGCCATACTACTACCATAGCCATTCCTGCCACCAAATACGTAACTACATACAGGTCATGTTTAATATAGCCATACCCTACTACATAAGGCCATGATATGGCTAAAGCCGGTAAGTCCTAACCTACATAAGACATGTTTAATACTACCATACACTACATAAGGACATGTTTTATTATAGCCTACCTCTACTACATAAGGACATGTTTAATACTAGCCATACCACTACTACATAAGGACATGTTTAATACTAGCCATACCACTACTACATAAGGACATGTTTAATACTAGCCATACCCTACTACATAAGGACATGTAATGACTAGCCGTACCTCTACTACATAAGGACATGTTTAATACCAGCCTACCACTACTACATAAGGACATCCTGTTTATACTAGCCATACCCTACCTACATAAGGACTGTTTAATATAGCCATACCACTACTACATAAGGACATGTTTAATACTCCACCGTAACCTTCCTACTACATAAGACATGTTTATATACCTTAGGCGTACTCTATACATAAGGACTAATATAGCCATACTACTACATAGGACATACTACTGTTTACCGCTACTACATAAGGACATGTTTAATACTAGCCATACCACTACTACATAAGGACATGTTTAATACTAGCCATACCACTACTACATAAGGACATGTTTAATACTAGCCATACCTCTACTACATAAGGACATGTTTAATACTAGCGGTACTCCATACACTACCCTATAAGGACAGTGTAATACTAGCCATAATACTACCATAACTACCCCACATGGTATTAACATAGCCTACCTCTACTACATAAGGACATGTTTAATTCTACCATACCCACTATAACAGAATCCATATACTAGGCATAACTACCTACTACATAAGGAACATCATGTTTAATACTAGCCATACCTACTACTACATAAGGCATGTTTAATACTAGCCATACCTCTACTACATAAGGTCATGTTTATACTGCCATACCACTACTAACATAAGGTCATGTAATAAGCCTATATACATAGCCATAATACTACCTACTACCTATACTACATAAGACCATGTAAGGCATACCCCTACTACTAGCCATCCCACTACCTAACTACATAAGGTCATGTTTAACTAGCTACCGCTTACCTACCACTACTACTAAGGTCATAATTTAGCCATACTATACATAAGACATATCCTACTACGCCTACTACTAGGCAATGTTTACCATACTTAGAATACATATCCCTACTACATAAGGACATGGACATGTTTGAATACTAGCCATATCCCTACTCATAAAGGACAGGTTTAATACTAGCCATATCCCTACACATAAGGAATTTAGTTTATCGCCATACCCCTACTACTAAGGAACATGTTTAATGGGCTAGCCATATCCCCCCCCCTTTTTTTTACTACAAATAGGGCATGTTTAATGGGCAGCCTACCGTTTACTTACTACAGTTAACCACTAAAGCCATACCCCCTACTACATAAGGACATGTTTAATACTAGCCATACCTCTACTAATAAGGTCATGTTTAATACTAGCCATTATCTATACCATAAGGAAATGTAATACTAGCCATACCACTACTACATAAGGACATGTTTAATACTAGCCATACCACTACTACATAAGGACATGTTTAATACTAGCCATATCCCTACTACATAAGGACCATGTTTAATGGCCCTGCCATGCCCCTAACTACATAAGCCATGTTTAATGCTAGCCAGTACCCCTACTTACATAAGGCCCATGTTTAATGCCCAGCCCTAACCGTTTACTACATACGTCATGTTTTATATGCCATTACTACTACCATAAGGTCATGTTTAATGCTAGCCGTTAATCTACTACATAAGGTATGTTTAATACTAGCCATATCCCTACTACATAAGGACATGTTTAATACTAGCCATACCACTACTACATAAGGTCATGTGTAATACTAGCCATACCACTACTACATAAGGTCATGTTTAATACTAGCCATATCCCTACTACATAATTCCATGTTTAATGCTAGCCATACCCCTACTACATAAGGCCATGTTTAATGCTAGCCATACCACTACTACATAAGGCCATGTTTAATGCTAGCCATACCATTACTACATACGGTCATGTTTAATACTAGCCATACCACTACTACATAAGGTCTTGTGTAATACTAGCCATACCGCTACTACATAAGGTCATGTTTAATTACCTGCCATATCTACTACTAATTCCATGTTTTAATGCTAGGCCTGCCCCTTTAACTACATAAGGCCATGGTTTTTAATGCTAGCATACACTAGGTAACATAAGGCCATTTGTTTAATGGCTAGCCATACCATTACAAACTTCGGTCATGTTTAATACTAGCCATACATACTACTAAGGTATGTGTAATACTAGCCATACCACTACTAACATAAGGTCCTGTTTATTATACCCCCTACTGCCATATCCTTACCTACATAATTCATGGTAATGCTAGCCATACCTACTACATAATGGCCATGTGTTTTATGCTAGCCATTACACTACTACATAAGGCCATGTTTAATGCTAGCCATACCATTACTACATGTAACGGTCCATGGTTTAATAAATAGCCATACCACTATACATAAGGTCTTGTGTAATAACTAGCCTTACCGCTACTACATAAGGTCATTGTTTAATATAGCCATATCCCTACTACATAATTCCATGTTTAATGCTAGCCATACCCCTACTACATAAGGCCATGTTTAATGCTAGCCATACCACTACTACATAAGGCCATGTTTAATGCTAGCCATACCATTACTACATACGGTCATGTTTAATACTAGCCATACCACTACTACATAAGGTCATGTGTAATACTAGCCATACCACTACTACATAAGGCCATGTTTAATGCTAGTCATACCACTACTACATAAGGACATGTTTAATACTAGCCATATCCCTACTACATAATTCCATGTTTAATGCTAGCCATACCACTACTACATAAGGCCATGTTTAATGTCAGCTATACCACTACTACATAAGGTCATGTTTAATACTAGACATACCCCTACTACATAATTCCATGTTTAATGCTAGCCATACCACTACTACATAAGGACAACATAAGGCCATGTTTAATGCCAGCCATACCACTACTACATAAGGCCATGTGTAATGCTTGTCATACCCCTACTACATAAGGTCATGTTTAATACTAGCCATACCCCTACTACATAATGTCATATTTAATGCTAACCATATCTCTACTACATACGGCCATATTTAATGGTAGCCATACCCCTACTACATAATGTCATATTTAATGGTAGCCATATCCCTACTACATAAGGCCATATTTAATGCTAGCCATACCCCTACTACATAAGGCCATATTTAATGGTAGCCATACCCCTACTACATAAGGCCATATTTAATGCTAGCCATACACCTACTACATAAGGCCATATTTAATGCTAGACATACCCCTACTACATAATGTCATATTTAATGGTAGCCATACCCCTACTACATAAGGCCATAGTTAATGGTAGCCATACCCCTACTACATAAGGCCATATGTAATGCTAGCCATACCCCTACTACATAAGGCAATGGTAGCCATACCCCTACTACATAAGGCCATATTTAATGCTAGCCATACCCCTACTACATAAGGTCATGTTTAATGCTAGCCATACCCCTACTACATAAGGCCATGTTTAATGCTAGCCATACCCCTACTACATAAGGCCATGTTTAATGCTAGCCATACCCCTACTACATAAGGCCATATTTAATGCTAGCCATACCCCTACTACATAAGGCCATGTTTAATGCTAGCCATACCCCTACAACATAAGGCCATATTTAATGCCAGCCATACCCCTACTACATAAGGCCATGTTTAATGTCAGCCATACCCCCTACTACATAAGGCCATGTTTAATGCTAGCCATACCCCTACTACATACGGCCCTGTTTATTGATAGCCATAACCTACTAATAAGGCCATATTTAATGGTGCCATACCCCTACTACATAAGGCCATTAGTTAATGGTAGCCATACCCCTACTACATAAGGCCATATGTATGCAGCCATACCCCTACTAAACTAGGCCATATTTAATGGTAGCCATACCCCTACTACATTAAAGGCCATATTTAATGCTTGCCACAGTACCCCTACTAACCATAAGGCCAATGTTTAATGTAGCCATAACCCACCTACTACATAAGGCCCAAAGTTTATGGCTAGGCCATACCCCTACTTACATAAGCCATGTTCTTAATGCTTAGCCATACCCCTACTACATAAGGCAATGTTTAATGCTAGCCATACCCTTACTAAGGATTTTAATGCCATGTTTAAATTGACTAGCCATTACCCCTACTGACATAAGGCCATGTTGGTAAATGCTAAGCCATGCCACCCCATACATACATAAGGTCATGTTTGAATGCTAGCCTCATAACCCCTACTTACATAAGGGCCTTGTGTTTAATGCCTAAGCCATTACCCCTACTTACATAAAGGTCCCAATTTTTGTTTAATGCTTAAGCCATTACCCCTACTACATAAGGCCTTGTTTATTGCCAGCCCATTAACCCTACTAAATAACGGCCATGTTTAATGCCATAGCCCCTAACCCCTTCTACATTAATTGGCCACTTGTTTAATTGCTAGCCATACCCCTTAACTACATAAGCCCATGTTTGTAAATTATGCTAGCCTTATACCCTAACTAATAAGGCCTTGCATTTAATGCTAAGATTAACCACATGCTTCTAAGGCCATTTTTAATGCTAGCCATAATACTAACATAAGGTCCATCGTTTAAATGCTAGCCATTATCCCTACATACATTAAGGCCAAGTTTAAATGCTAAGCCATCACCCATATTACATAATGCCATGTTTAATGCTAAGCCATACCACTACTACATAAGGCCATTGTGTAAAATAATAGCCATACCACTACTACATGAAGGTGCATGTTTAATGAATAGCCATACCACTACTACAATAAGGCCAAGTTTAATGCTAACGCCTACACATTACATAATGCCATGTTTTTATTGCTTAGCCAAACCACCTACTACAATAAGGCCCATGTTGTAAATACAGCCCCATAACCACTACTACAATAAGTCCCCATGTTTTTAAGGAAAGGCCCCATAACCACTACTAAACCAATTTAAAGGCCATAATGCCCCTAGCATACCCCTATACCATAAGGCCCCATGTTTTAATGCTAGACCATACCCATACTACATAATGGGTAATAATTAAATGGGTAAAGCCATACCCCCAACTACTAACCAATAAAGGCCAATGTTTTAATGCTAAAGCCAATACCCCTAAAAAAAAAAAAAAAAAAAAAAAACTAACAAAAAGGGCCAAAAATGTTTTAATGCTTACCCCCCCCATACCCCATAACCCCTACAATAAATGCCCCATATTTAATGCTTCCCATACCACTACTACATAAGGTCATGTTTAATGCTAGCCATACCACTACTACATAAGGCCATGTGTAATGGTAGCCATACCACTACTACATAAGGCCAAGTTTAATGCTAGCCATACCTCTACTACATAATGCCATATTTAATGGTAGCCATGCCCCTACTACATAAGGTCATGTTTAATGCTAGCCATACCCCTACTAAATGAGGCCTTATTTAATGCCCTACTACATAATGCCATGTTTAATGGTAGCCATACCCCTACTACATAAGGCAATGTTTAATACTAGCCATACCACTACTACACAAGGTCATGTTTAATACTAGCCATACCACTACTACATAAGGCAATGTTTAATGCTAGCCATACCACTACTACATAAGGTCATGTTAAATACTAGCCATACCCATACTACATAATTCCATTTTTGTCGCGCTTGCGGAAAGCGCGATATAGTCGGCACTTTGGCGTACGTACGTACGTACGTGTGTCCGGTTAAAGTTTTTGGTTAAGTTGTTTGGTTAAGTTTTTTGGTTAAGTTTTTTGGTTAAGTTTTTTGGTTAAAGTTTTTTGTTATACTATATCTCTGCAACTGCATCTTTGTCCATTACCTTGAAACTTCACATGGGTGTTTATCATCATCTATATTTTCATTCTACCCCCCTCCCGTGCGGCCCCTGTGCCCAATGTCAAGGTCAAATTTCTGTGAAGTTTTTGGTGAAGTTTTTTTGGTTAAAGTTTTTGGTTAAGTTTTTTGGTTAAAGTTTTTCGTTTTACTATATCTCTGCAACTGCTTTGCCCATTACCTCGAAACTTCACATGGGTGTTTATCATCATCTGTATTTTCATTCTACCCCACTCCCGTGCGGCCCTGTGCCCAATGTCAAGGTCAAATTACTTTGAAGTTTTTGGTTAAGTTTTTTGGTTAAAGTTTTTGGTTAAGTTTTTTTATTAAGTTTTTTGGTTAAAGTTTTTGCTTAAGTGTTTTGGTTAAGTTTTTCGTTATACTATATCTTTTTTTTTAGTGTCCATGCCTCGCCACAAGGCGCGACATGCAGGCCGCGGCCATCTAGTTTAATGCTAGCCATATATGTACCACTACTACATAAGGTCATGTGTTATTCTAGCCATACCCCTACTACATAAGGTCATGTTTAATGCTAGCCATACCCCTACTACATAAGCATGATAAGGTCATGTGTTCTTCTAGCCATTCCCCTACTACATAAGGCCATGTTTAATGCTAGCCATACCCCTACTACATAAGGCCATGTTTAATGCTAGTCATACCCCTACTACATAAGGCCATGCTTAATGCTAGCCATACCCCTACTACATAAGGCCATGTTTAATGCTAGCCATACCCCTACTACATAAGGCCATGTTTAATGTTGGCAATACATCTACCATAAGCCATCAGAATACCGTGTTTGATGCTAGCCATACCCTGTCATTCGAACTAACCTTAAACTATCATTATACAGTGGAACCTCTCTAAACCGGACAGCAAGAAAACACCTGTGATTTTATTTTTGATGAGTTTCTTGGTCATTTATCTCAGGTTATAATGCCTGATTTACAGTGAAACCTCTCTAAGGTGTCTGGTTTAGAGAGGTTTCACTATACCATGTTTGATGCTAGCCATACCACTTCATAACACCACGTTTATAACACTATATTTACAGTTTCCATGATGTGGCAGTGCCTATAGCGAAGTTGATCCCGTTTATAAATAGCCTGCTGTTTAAATTATGCAGTGACGCCCCAAATCCATTGGTGCAGGTAAGCAGAGATTAAATGTGATCAGTCATGGCAAAAGGGGGCTTATTGAGTTTTTAACCAGTGTAGCTCACACTCATTCAGCACTGAAAGTTTTGTTAGATGCAGTCCCCAACTCAATAGTGAGCAGTATGGGCCCTGATCAGACAGACTGCTAGTCGAATACTCAGTATGAGTCACATAATGTTTGCTGTTCTATAATAGTCATCGCTTTTTAATGATACTGTTTTTGAAAATTAACTAGATTTTTATTAAATGATAAAACAAATTGGCAAACATTGAAAGAATATGTCTGACGTATTTTGTATTTAGTTTTGAGATCAATCGTGGCTATGACTGGAGAAAAGGGGCTTATGGATTTTGTGACCAGTGTAGATCCAGAGGCATACACATTATGTCGAGGGTTTTTTATTGTCGAGCCTGCTTGCGGAAAGCGAGACATAGTGATCACAATGACGTCCGTGCGTACGTGCGTCCGTCCGAAATCTGCATTAAAGTTTTTAAAAATACCATCAAATGCCTCGGCGGGCTCGACATGCGGGCCGCGGCCATCTGGTTAGCTTTTGTATTTCCATCCGTCTGTTTGTACGTCCGTTCATAAGATTTGCGTTAAAGTTTTCGCATACCCATTATTACTGCAACCACAAGTCGGATTGACTTGAAACTTCATATACTTCTTTATCATCATTCATATTTTCATTCTATATGCCACACATGTGGCTTTCATGCCCGTGGTCGAACCAGGCAGCGGCCGGGGTATCCGTGAGCCACTGCTTACTTGCTTTAGTTTTAAAATGGTGCAGTTTCATTTTAGTATTTATAAAAGATGTCCATCAGACAATGTCAATGCTAAAACGTTATATATAATCTAAACGCCATATACATTCTATCTTTATTTGTAGGAGCTGCTGTTGTTAGAACAGACAAAGACGTTGGCGGCCAATATCTACGAAGCCTTCAGCCAGTGTGAAGAAACGGTCGACGCCCAGTTTGCTCGGTGACCCCGATGATCCCTGATGCCGACCTTATTATATATGGTTGTGACTGGAGAAATGGCACTTTTGACAAATGTTACCAGTGTCTGTGCAGACTGATCAGGATCTGCACTGGTCGATACTCAGTGAAACACATATCCTGTTAATAACACTGAGTCTGATCAGAATCTGCACTCAACGAAACAACCGTCATGCTTCTAACAAGCAATATAGATCGTTATCAGGCTACAGGAGTGTCATTCAATCAAGATTTACACTGGTCAAAAATCCCATAAGCCCCATTTCTCCAGTCGCAGCATCACACCACAAGTTGACAAATCAGGCATATACCATTTCTGGGGGCGGCGTTTCACTAAACGACGTACGACTAAAATGTTCGTAAGTGCAAATTTAGGATCGTCTGGAAATTTTAATTGATGGATTTACATTATGCTCAATAAATGTAAATCCAATAATTGTTTACAAGAAAACATTTTTAATGTGAAATTTACAGACTATCATAATGTTGCACTTACGGACATTTTAGTAGTACGAAGTTTAGTGAAACGGCCCCTGGTCACCTGCTACATTCTTGCAGTTTCACCAAATCTAGGTCATAAAAATGTACTTTGGTTCTCAGACACGGGGTTTGCGGATTGTGAGGGCGGATTTTTTAAAATATATTTTGTTTGTTTGAGATGTTCATCTCCAAATAATTCCAGCACAAAAATATTTACACAATTCCTTAACATTTGATTGGCCTGTAGCAAGTCTCTGTCCAAAATTTATATCCCAGTAAACTCCCACGCCGAACTACTTTCCGTAACCATGAGGCGCAGTTAAAATAATTCTTAAGAAAACGGAAAATAAACACATTTTCTTGATGAATTTATTGCAAATGCTGGAATTATAAGGAATGAATGGCCTTTTTGTGGAATTTATCGGGGATATAAACTTGGAAAAGTCGCGGGAATACTGGACGAGGCCTTCCAGCCTTCGTCCAGTATTCCCGCGACTTTTCCAAGTTTATACCCCGATAAATTCCACAAAAAGACCATTCATTCCTATAATGTTTTCAAGTCACCAGATGCATATACAATGGTGTCCGCTAATTCTGCGCACTTTCCAAACAAATTTAAATGTCATGAACATTCCCATATTCAGTGAATATTCAACGAAGTCCAAAGAAGTCTGTGTAGGTAAAATGTCATAACGTTCTGACGTCAGCAAATGGCATAAATTGTGTGATGTACAACATCACATGCGTGTTTGCAACGTCACATTTATTTCTGCTAGCATCTGGTAGTGTAAACAGTAATGGAGCTCAGCATACTAGATCAGCATTGCAAAATTGGTATTAAACTTGAAGCAGAACTATCCAGTGTCATCATGAAAGGTTAGTTCCTTAATAGTTGAACAGTTAATTTAGTAAATATGACAGCTATTCCATCAGCAGGGTCTGAGGATTTTACACATTTTTACTGCATTCTGAATATAACGTTTTACCAAACTATCGGAATGTGGTATAATTGTGCAAATGTAGCAATTCAACAGCTCGTTTATTCCAAAATCTAAATACATGTATTTTATTATGACGTACGCAAGGCTAAATTTGACGTGAATTGCGAATTAGCCTAATCGCAGAATTAGCCAGAAATGACAGTATGTTCTATAAAGTTACTATAACCATCAGACATGATTGGATTTAACATATGTTGCGAATTTACTTCTCCATGACGATAAAAGCCTCTGACGCGCAGCGATTTTCTGATACGGCTATTTCTAAGAACCAAAGCACTTTTTTTTATGGCCTTAAGTTTTCTCCAACAGTTGCATGCATGGTTTGTGGACTATATGTGTAGATCCTTATCAGCTACTATACTCCTGGGGGCCGTTTCATTAAACTTTGTACGACTGAAATGTTCGTAAGTTCAAAATTTCACATTAACAATGTTTTCTTGTAAACGATTATTGGATTTACATTTATTGAGCATATGCAGCCTACGCTCAATACATGCAAATCCATCAGTTGAAATTTACAGACAATCCTAAATTTGCACTTACAAACATTTTAGTCTTTAATATGAAGTTTAGTGAAACGGGCCCCTGCACCCTGACAATATTGTATATTTCTCGCTAATCGTTTCATGCAGTAAAGTAAAGTTTGTGTATTATAGTGTCGCCCATATTAAAAGGGCCAGTCATATTTGGCTCTATCGAACAATCAGTACTTCCCAATTCCAATCCTTTATGCTAGGCACCCGACAGGAAGGCAATTGGTACCCTTACATTTAACTATCTGGCGGCTAACCAACCAGCCACATCAGTCTGAGCGGAGGCTCGAACCTTCTACCTCACAGTTGCAAGATGGGTACCTTATCTACTAGGCCACAGCGACTTGTGATGTGATTTGTTAACCCTTAGACCGCTACACACAACAATTGTCGTCTGCTGTTGCTTTTATATCTTACCTTATTTCTCAATAAAAACATGTTTTGACAGCACTTCAGAATCATTTCAAATGGAAATGATTCTGAAGTGCTGTCAAAGCATGTTGTAAATTATTCTAAAGTGCTGTAAAAGCATGTTTTTGATGATAAAAATGGAAAATAGAAAATAAACAGCAGACGACAAAAATGAAGATAGCAGTCTAAGGGTTAATAGTCTGGTGAACGAGTATTGCATTTCAATATTGGATGCCGTGGGGTTCAATGTCCGTCCTAGACATGAAAACTACTTTCATAGTATTTCCATCCCACTGCGGCCCGTTTCACTACACTTCACGACTCGAATGTTCGTAAGTGCAAATTTACGATCGTCTGGAAATTTAAACTGATGGCTTTACATGTATTGAGCATATATGCAGCCTATGCTCAATAAATGTAAATCCAATAATTGTATACAAGAAAACATTGTTAAAGGTCACATTACAAACTATCACTTATTTTCTCCACAATGATCTAAAAACAACAACGGAGACCCTAATAACCGATATCCGGTTCGTTTGTATTTTTCGTGATATCGAGATTTCTCATATCGCACCATATCTGACACCTATACAGAGCCAGACAATGAATTGGTCATCGCTTATCTCTCTTGTTACTGCGACCTACTGGCACGAGGTGGCGCTGTAATAATAACCGCTATGATGTAGTAGTAGTACAACTTTAATACCTGATTGGTGGATAAAGGTTTCTTATATAATATCGTTTGGATTTACTGACATCATTTATTTGTCGCATAAATTTCTTCTTTTTGTCATTTAATATATACTACGTTAATCGTGTTTTTTTCTTCGCCTAGTTATACTTGGATTATTTATACGTTGGTTGCAATCGTCGGCGATGGCTATCTGTGCGAAAGTCGGTTGTAATTCACTGGTCAAACAGACACCGAGCCAGAATCAGAAAAAATGTGGAATTAAATGTTAAATTTATATTTTGTTTACAAAATGCTGACATAATCTCAAGACATTTCATAAATTTATTCTGCAATGCTATGCAGATAGTCACTTCAGCATACTTGTGTTTTGACGATTTCGATTTGAAATGAATTCTTTATTTTGAGCTGAAATAATCGGTGACACGCGTGTGTAGCTACCAGAGGTCATTAATAGTTCGGCATAGCAAATAACTTATCCGATGATTTGACCGCAGGCAAATAGGGAAGTGTATTTTGGGACAGGTGTATTCTGAATTCAACGAAGCAACACCTATTCTATGCTGATTGGTTGAATCCATTTTTGTCGAGCCCGCTTGCGGAAAGCGAGACATAGTGATCACAATGACGTCCGGGTGTGCGTGCGTGCGAAATCTGCGAAAAATACCATCAAATGCCGCGGGCCGCGGCCATCTGGTGTTTATTTGTCCTAGTCCGTGACAGACGTGTGAAGCTATGTTCAAACGGTTGCCAGTTGGATGTCAACAATAATACGGCAGGTGTATATTGAATCCACACCTATGCCAAGCCGATTGGTTGAGTCCAGTTTGACAGACATGGAAGAATAGATACACTGTGCACATCAGGATGCTTTCCACTAGCTAGGTTAAATTAACCACCTCATCGCCTCCTTCATTTAATGCACATATTTCGACTGTATGGCAGATATTAGTAAATTCGGAAACAAACGGGCCAACGGTCATTGGCCTGCCATTTTTGGGCTCAAATGGGACTTTGTGACGAGTGTAGATCCTGATCAAATATCACACTCGTAGAACCTGATAACAATCTGTATTGCTTGTTAGAAACATGGCGGGTGTTTCTTTTGATGTAGTGGCAAACAGTGCAGATCTTGATCAGACTGCAGATGCACATTTCTGCATATTTCCAGTCACAGCCACATATTATGTTAAAGCATTTCTAATGTTCTTTCTTTTATTACTGTGGGTGGCAGGTTGGAAGCATGTAGTTATTTATTTATTTCATGGTATTTAATGGCCCATCAACCGCTAGTCATTATAGGTTGGGTTCACGGGGTCAAATCTCATATTTCACCTCGTCGTGTACGGGTGGAGGGAAAACCTCAAACTAAGATCTAAATACATGTATTTACATAAAAAATGTTCAGCCCTGAAATTAGAATAGCCTGATGCCACTTCCTCACCACATCAGAGTCACTTTGCCTCACCCCCATGAAAGTAACAGGATAAGTACTAATTTTACTACTTTTATAATGGTATGATTCAATGACTTATCCGAGGGTGAAATCAGGTATAGATGAACCCCATCGCCAACCCTTTCAATCCGACAGACCATGGCGCTAACAGTTAGAAATACTGTAGGTCCAGATGAGCCAACTTTTCACGAGCAAAAAGAAATTCTCATCAATGGAATAGTCCAAAATTAGCATAGGAAATCCAGTGCTGGATATTTAGTGGTGAAACCTTCACTCAATGCTTCCAACCAGACATCCGCTCCCATTAGTAAGATTAATGCTAATCCTATTACTTTTAGGGGTTGGAGTTGAGTGATGGTGAGAAATTGGTACCAGACCAGGCTGTTCTAATTCTGAGCTCAAAATAAAAAAATTATTTTAAAATTTCAGGGGATTCGGCGATTTTCCCACTAGCATACAGAAAATGCGGGATTTGATGCTGACCTTTACAGACCATTAAATAAGTAAATCTTTCTTTACAAATATATGGGGGAGAAAATGAGACGAAGTAGCTGAAATAAATAGTGCATTTATTGATAAAAATCGCAAAACGTGGAATAAAATTCAAATTCAGAAAGGCTTTGCGTGGGCACGCAATAGACTTTGCGTGTGCAGGCGATAGTTTTTGCGTGCACACGCGATAGTCACGCTACGTCTTCACATTTTCTGAGAATGTACTCCTTTAAAAGTTTTTCCGAGAATGTACTCCTTTACAACATTTTCTGAGAATGTACTCCATTCTCATGCTCTGAAAGCAGGAAGTTTGATTGGCCGAGACTGAGCGGTGATTTCAAGTGCAAATTTGGAGAATTTGCTTAAAAGTTTTGTAAGCACAGGCCCTGGGTAGTAGTCAATATGAAATTGCTTAACATGCATGAACATGTTTGTTTTTTTAAATGCAAAAATAAATATACTAGACAAAAAAGTTTAGATTATCTCTCGTCATATAATATATCAGACAAACCAGGTGATGTTCTACCTAAGAAGATGTGCAATGATATCACCTGAAAATATTTACAACTCTCGACATCATTTACAGAAAATATCACAGTTAAAGATTGCACATCTGATCAAAATCACATGGCGTGTCTCATATGTGTCGTCTTTTATTATAGGAATGAATGTCCTTTTTGTGGAATTTATCGGGGTATAAACTTGGAAAAGTCGCGGGAATACTGGACGAAGGCCGAAAGGCCTCGTCCAGTATTCCCGCGACTTTTCATCCACGATAAATTCCACAAAAAGGCCATTTATTCCTTATAATTCCAGCATTTGAAATAAATTCATCAAGAAAATGTGTTTATTTTCCGTTTTCTTAAGAATTATTTTAACTGCGCCTGACGGTTACGGAAAGTAGTTCGGCATGGAGTTTACTGGGATATAAATTTTGAACGGAGACTTGCAACGGACCAATCAAATGTTAAGGAATTGTGTAAATATTTTTGTGCTGGAATTATACACTTTTAATAACTTTTGGCAGCTTAGTAAATTATTACAATAGAAACAATTCTAATATTCTGCCAAACCCGTTGTTTTTTTGTTGTTAATTTTTGATACCTTTAGCTTGGAAATTGCCGTGAATTTCAAAATTCCATATATACATGAAGTACTTAAGTATTTTGTGTGCTAACTATGCATAAAAGCCATGTCTCAAGTTAAAATACATGTGAAACAATTAGGTTTACATAATATATCAGTGATTCTATATTTTATGTACATCTGGTGTCCTGGTGTAATTTACTGACAAATCACACAATTTATAAGGAAAATTATTTTTGTTTTCAGTAAAGAAACTATGTATAATACCAATCCATTAAGAAAACAGTCAATCCATTAAGAAAACAGTATTTACAATTCTTGTTATGTGTGTTTAGTTATTATTTTCCGTTGTTGGCATACGTGTGGTGCACCAAATGGGCATGTGCCGGTCATCAATCAGCACAGTTTACAAGCCCGTAATTCTCAAATATTGTCCATTTGTACTTTACTATACATTGCATCTGAATTAAAATAGTTTAACATTTACATTAAACTTATTCTGCAATAAAATTTCCTTTTGTTGTGAAAAATACTGACTTTAATGTATCTGTCCCGAGAAATCGAATCATTACCGTTGCGCTGAACAAAAAAATGTAAAATCAGAGTAACCTCCCTTTCCTACTCTCGGCTACTAATGCAATGAAAACTGTTTATGCGCGCGCAATTTGTAAATAAATACGGTGGTAACACAACTTAAGTCATTGCCGAGAACGAGGCCGGTCTGTATTCATAATTTTAAGGTTACACATGACATGCATCATTACCGTTCGGGGTTTATACACGTCCATATGTACGTAGGTCGGTTGAAACCCAAATGGGTGGATAGACACACTTACAACGTTGTATTTGTATATTCTACCTTCATGATGCGTTGTATACAGAGGGGTGAAACATTTGATTTTTTAAAGAAAAATCATTACCGTTACGGTCATTTCCGTTACGAAATTGTGTAACGGTAATGACGATCGTGTAATGGCAATGATACATTACCATACTAACCAGTCAGTTCATGCGTCAATTAGATATAAACCATGTCCCATCAGTTGTCGGTCAGCAATGGCACATTTATTCAGACCTACAACATTTATATATCAGGATTTAATTAGTAAAAGCTCTGGAACAACAAAAAACAGACACAGCTTCGAGGATTATCTTGAAGTTATATTGTACAGCATATGCAAAGTATAAATATGTTTGTTATATATGCTGTATTAGTATTTTAAATATATGGAGAGTCATTACCGTTACGTTTTGTCATTACCGTTACACAAATCATTTCCGTTACGCCCATATTTTGGAGGCTGTGCTATTAATTAAATGTAGCTTTATAACGATGTTTGGTACATGTGGTAAAACACGGCATTCTGTTACATGCCAAGCTATTTTGTTTTGTTTAACTTTACTGATTCGTATTAAATACATGTTGTTGGTTTACCATAAATGAGAAATTCCGCGACTTGCTACTAAATTGCTCTGTTTCAAACTAATACAATTAGCTTACCATATTATTGACACTTGTCTTAATAGATGCCCCTTCAGTTTTATGTGTTATGCCGTTGAAAAGAAAAAAGTGCAAATGTAAAGCTATATTTACGTCATGTAAATTTACATGGTCCCCTGAAGTGGAAATAAAATATATAAAATGACGAGAACAATTGGCAATACTATTATAAATGTAACACCTGGACTGTCATCCAATGGAATAAACACAGTTTAATGAATTATTGGTTCTACCTCGAAACTAGAAAAACGGCACCAAGATGTACATAAAATATAGAATCACTGATATATGTGAAACAATTGGGTTTACATACAACATAGATCTATATACATGTAATAAATATTTACAGTAATGCATAAACATCGACAGATACACAAGACCAGTAAGATATTGTTCATACATAGCAATACCAGTAAGATATTGTTCATACATAGCAATACCAGTAAGATAGTGTTCATACATAGCAATACCAGCAAGATATTGTTCATACATAGCAATACCAGTAAGATATTGTTCATACATAGCAATACCAGTAAGATAGTGTTCATACATAGCAATAATACCAGTAACAATACTCTTGCTGTACATCATTTTATCGCAATTCCTGGAACAGCGACGCTGCAAACTTTAACCAATCAACATCATGCGACATCACATGCGTCTTATGTATTGTATTGGGATGCATACGCAATACGTCAAATGGGCGTTTGCATTATGAATTTACAGAAGGTGTAAATATTTGTTCATACATAGCAATACCAGTAAGATATTGTTCATACCTATCAATACTAGCAAGATATTATTCGCGCCATGCAAAGGTGGAAATAAATATTGTTGTTGGCTGTTTTTCATTTTAATTTATTTCTTAATTGGGGAAAATATTCAACATTGTAATGCTTAATTATAGTGCTTATTAAGTGAATACAAATATAATATAAACTGCCCTCATGTATGTAATACTGAGAAACATTGTCGGGACATTCCACAGCCCAGCAGAAACAGTTGGAGGAATTAAACGCACCATCTCTCAATGAGGTTTCGGATATTAAAAAATTCTTGTTTTTGCACTTTATTGACATATAATTCCAGCACAAACATATTTACACAATTCCCTAACATTTGATTGGCCCGTACTCGTAGCAAGTCTCTGTCCAAAATTTATATCCCAGTAAACTCCCACGCCGAACTACTTTCCATAACGCAGTTAAAATAATTCTTAAGAAAACGGAAAATAAACACATTTTCTTGATGAATTTATTTCAAATGCTGGAATTATAAGGAATGAATGGCCTTTTTGTGGAATTTATCGGGGATATAAACTTGGAAAAGTCGCGGGAGTACTGGACGAGGCCTTCCGGCCTTCGTCCAGTATTCCCGCGACTTTTCTAAGTTTATACCCCGATAAATTCCACAAAAAGGCCATTCATTCCTATAGTAAACGATCAATTATTATATTAGCCTCAAAGTCATTATTAGCAGCATATTTGCAGGGTTTCTTTTCCGAGTCCTACACAAACTCTTCACCCGTGATTTTTATTTGATTTAGTGGTGGTTAACGGCCTATCAACAGCTAAGGTCATTTAAGGCCGGGCCAACGTGTTCGATCCCGCATTTAACCTGCTCCGTTGGGCCTGTGATAAGAAAATGCTTTTGATTGATTGAATTCAATTTTATGTCCATTCAACAAGGTATGCAATTTCCCAAATAACATTTTCCCAGTAGTAATAGATGTACATGTATATAATAAAACAAGAAAATGTGGCCTGTCGGCACACAAATGCCCGGTGGCAGATTGAAGAAACTGACAAAGTGAATAATAATCATACCCTATCGTTATTCTGTTTGTAATCTCTGTCAACCTTGAGTATTAGAGCAGATTCCAGAAGCCTATTTCATCAACATGGCAAAGTATACTTCGTTAGCAAAGTGTACTTCAGGGAGAAATTTTCAATTTAAGGATAAATTTATTAATTTTTATTATACTGAATTTATTACATTATCACAGCCATTATGGCTGTGATAATGTAATAAATTCAGTATAATAATTCTGCATACTTTTAATCATCAAATATATGCAGTCGTTAGTTCTATATGAAATAATTAATTTCGAGAAAAATAAATGATTGCTCCCTCAAAGTATACTTTGCTAGAAAAGTATACTTTGCAATTTTGATGAAATCGGCTACAGATACACAAAATATATTCAGATTTAACCCTTACAGTGCGGAAATAAAAATAGTCGTCTGCTGTTGTTATTTCATATTTTGTCTTTTTCTCTCAATGAAAACATGGTTTGGCAGCACTTTAGAATCATTTCCATTGGAAAGTGTTGTCAAAGCATGTTTTTGATTAGAAAAATGGAAAACAATAATTTACAGCAGACACCATTTTAATTCAGCATTAGAAGGGATAATATATTATATATAAATAGAGAGGATTTTAACTGTGTTGATTTAATATATTTATTAAATTGAGTTCACTGATTTCATAAGAAACTAGGCTATGCCGAGTTGTTATGAAATCCTTCAACATATTTTAATAAATACATTAAGTGAACACAAAGGTTACATCATTATATTTATTGCATAAGTACAGTATCATACATTGAAGCTGAACATATCACTTAGCGTATTTCTGTAGCAGTATCATATATTTTATTACACTAGTGTACTATGATCTTAATCCAACATATTATTACACTGCGAAAGCCCATTTTATGCAATAATTTAATATTTCTACACAAAAACATGCATGTGGAACTAATTTAGAACCATCTCAAAAGAATCTGTTCAAAACGAGGTCGTGTTTGCCACAGGTGGAAGACTTGGACATGTGATATAAAAAAAACGTCCATTGAAAAAATCCCATTACCCCACCTACCTGTTGTCATAATGTACCAGGTGGGTGGGTTAAAAGCATATTTTTCATTATGTCACAGGTACAAACCTTCCTTGGAGTTTGCATGATTTATGTAGGAATAGACATGTAGAGAAAAATACTACTATCAAAACTCAGTTTTGATAGTAGTATTTTTCTCTACATGTCTATTGATTCAAAATACTAAGGGCAAAATATGTCAAATGATACAGAACCTGCTGGCAAGCAAAATGCCCCACAGATGTGATAAAGTAACCAGGGTAACTTCAGTTTTCCAGGCTAGTGTATTCCTACTTACGTAAATTGTTGAAAAAAAATGCATAGATTGATTGGGGTTTATTTGTTGTGGTTTAACGGCCTATCAACAGTTAAGGTCATTTAAGGCCCGGTCAATGGGATTAGTACTAAATGCCATATAGTACCTGTACAAGTACATGTACATGTTAAAGTACATGTACAAATGGGGGGAAAATCACAAAATCAGAACTGAATATTTACAATAAAAAAACTATATTCAGCCTTGAAATCAGAATAATCCTGATCTGATGCCAGGTCCTCGCCACACCAGAATCCCTTGGCCCCTCCCAAAAGCAGTAGTATCAGTAATAATCTTACTACTTTTATAACCCAATTCAACTCCCAGGTAACAAAAGAGCCAAAGATAACTAGAAAATGTGTTCATAGAAATGTGATGCCCCACATATCGCTTTGATAATAAATGAGGCCAAATTCCAAGTGAAATGTTTTTTTACGTGAGCGTTGAAGTTTTTGAAGCACTCAGTATGTGACCTTGACCCTGGGCTTGGCGGGGGCAGGTCAAACGTGGATTTGGCACAGGACAGTAGAGGACCATTAGAGCAATGCGTATATGAAGTATGAAGCTGATCCGTGAAAGGGAACAGAAATTATAAGATATTTACCTGAGCGTTAAAGTTTTTGAAGCACCAAGTATGTGACCTTGACCCTGGGCTTGGCGGGGGCAGGACGAACGTGGATTTGGCACAGGGCGGTAGAGGACCATTAGAGCAATGCGTATATGAATTATGAAGCTGATCCGTGAAAGAAAATAGATATTATAAGATATTTACCCGAGCGTTCAAGTTTTTGAAGCACTAAGTATGTGACCTTGACCCTGGGCTTGGCGGGGGTAGGACAAATGTGGATTTAGCACAGGACAGTAGAGGACCATTAGAGCAATGCGTATATGAAGTATGAAGCTGATCCGTGGAAGGAAACAGAAATTATACGATATTTACCTGAGCGTTAAAGTTTTTGAAGCACTAAGTATGTGACCTTGACCCTGGGCTTGGCGGGGGCAGGACGAACGTGGTACAGGGCGGTAGAGGACCATTAGAGCAATGTGTATATGAAATATGAAGCAGATCGGTCGAAGGATGAAGAAATTATGAGACATTTACCCGAGCGTTAAAGTTTCGTGACGGACGGACGGGACGTACGGACAAGGGTAACACTATATGCCCCCTCCACTATCGTGGTGGGGCATAAAAACGTACCTGAGGGTCGAACCAGGCAAATCGTGATTCCTATAAGGAGGAACCCCTGCTGTTAATTTATGCCATTATAATTCCAGCACAAAATTATTTACACAATTCCCTAACATTTGATTGGCCCGTAGCAAGTCTCTGTCCAAAATTTATATCCCAGTAAACTCCCATGCCAAACTATTTTCCGTAACCGTGAGGCGCAGTTAAAATAATTCTTAAGAAAACGGAAAATAAACACATTTTCTTGATGAATTTATTTCAAATGCTGGAATTATAAGGAATGAATGGCCTTTTTGTGGAATTTATCGGGGATATAAACTTGGAAAAGTCGCGGGAATACTGGACGAGGCCTTCCGGCCTTCGTCCAGTATTCCCGCGACTTTTCCGAGTTCATACCCCGATAAATTCCACAAAACGGCCATGCATTCCTATAATAACCAATAGGATAAAAAATAAACAATTGACGATAAAAAATTACAATTTTCGAAAAAAAATATAAAAATATTATTTCTTTTCGAAAATTATAATTTTTTATCGCCAATTGTTTATTTTTATCGCCAATTGCGAAGGTGACTTTTCCAAGTTTATACCCCGATAAATTCCACAAAAAAGGCCATTAATTCCTATAATACGTATTGGGCCAATACAAAGCCTGTTACCTGATAAATATACATCGCCATCTAATAATGATACTTAAACTACATGCATGCATGCTTATCTTAAAACATGCATAGGAGGGGTACCAGAAAGTTTGAGAACTAAGTCTATATAAAAATAACTACATGTACTGCTTCCTCGCTTATCAAAACCAGCATATACATAGCACACCATCTATGTGACAGGTTGAATGTACTACGTCATGACGCCACGTGACTTCATGTCGTTTTGTACAAATTACTAAATTACTGCTTGCATCGTTCTTAGTAAAGCGATTTTCGAGTTATATATTTTCATAATGTAGAGCATGTATTGGTTATTAATAATTTCATAGCATTTCATGTAATATCTGCTAGCTTCAAATAATTATGTTAAAATTGCAAAATTTACTAAATAATTTTTTTTTCAAAATGGGATTAAATGGCTATATCATGGACGTATTTTGCCAGGACTCTGTTGAGATTTAAACTATAAGATACATTTTAGAAACTGACAGGGTTCTGGTGATTTGGAAACTTATTTTAAAAATTGAACATACTGTTCTGACCCAGTTGCAATGACCAATTGATATGGCAGTTTTATGTTCCATAAAAGCACACCTCGACAGATTAACCATTTCACCCCTAAATAACTGGAATGGATTTTGATATGTTAATTTTGCAACCCATTCCAATCATCACAAACTGATTTTCAGACCAGTCCATTTATGAACATGAGGTGTTTTTGTTCTCAAAATTATGAAAATTACTAGCAAAAAGTGCAGATCCTGATGAGACGGCTCGTCACGAGCCGGCTCATCTGGATTTACACTTTTTGCCAATACCACTATACAGGCCTGTGGTGTTGAACGGGTTAAGGAGGGTGCGTACGGGCCTGCTGTATGCTGTTACATTACTGTTAACTTTCAGTGTGCTTGGAAGTATAGTTTCCGAAATATCATCTATTTTTGTAATTCGAATAGAGCCATTTTTACAACATTCTGACAAACATGTTGTATATGACGACATTGACGTTGTGACATCACAAGTGTAGCAACGTCAGCATGGTGATAGCCCATTCAACTTTTTCCCAATAAAAATGTGCGTGTATATACTAGCTTTCGGTAGTTTTCAAGATATGAAATTAGTTCTCAAACTTTCTGGTATCCCCACGTATAATCACACAACAGTAGCTAATGGTGACACTAACTACACCGATGTTAACATGTACTACCGTAATAACCACAAGTATTCGGGCAGAATTTATTCTGGGAAACACATATACATATATGGTTTCCCCCACAATGAAGAATGTCCCAATATTTGGGGTTGTACAGGTTTATCACAACAAATGTGTTTCGACAAACTCAAACATGCTGAAATCAAACTACTGATAACTGAGTCAAATACTTGGTCCCAAGTACAATCTAAGTTTCCAATATAATTATGATAATAACTCGCGGTAGCTCAAATTTTCGTTAACTAAGTATTTTCCTCTGTTCCCTGGACTTGAGTAAACAAATTTGGACTTTACATTTGTATTGGTATACAATTGGCTGTTTTATAGGGATTTCCCCCTCAACAAATGGTGCCCAAATACTTCGGGTTATTACGGCAAGACATCGAAATATGGACAAATATTACAAGCAGATTTCAGCGAACCTCTCTAAAATGGACACCCTGGGATACTCCATGCTGTCCAGTTTGGAGAAATTCCACTGTATCAGGGAAATTGCTCAAAGGGAATGTAAGAGCTTCATGCTAAGTTATGCAAGTACATTGTAATACATAAGTTGTAATACATAAGTAAGATCGGTCTATCGTAGTTGATGGGGCCCGTTTCACTAAACTTTGTACGACTAAAATGTTTGTAAGTGCAAAATTATGATAGTCTGTAAATTCCACATTAACAATATGTTCTTGTAAACAATTATTTGATTTACATTTATTGAGCATAGGCTGCATATGCAGCCTATGCTCAATAAATGTAAATCCATCAATTGAAATTTATAGACTATTCTAAATCTGCACTTACGTTTATTGAAACGGCCCCCTGGTCCACAGTCTAACCATTAAAAGGTGGAACCAAATATCCTCGTCTGCTGCTTTTCATTTTTAATTTATTTTTAAACATATTCCATTGGGACAGTTCTCACGTGTTGTCAAAACATGTTTTCGTCCAAAACTAGACATTATGTTTGTATATACTCCCCTGGCTGCAGGCATACTGGACTCTAACTGGAGAAACTCTTACAAACTTTTTGACTTTTCGACTTAAATGTACACGGCTATCGCAGAGGGGGTATAATAACCAGCAAAAGACAAATAGAGGGAGGGCCTCATGGAAGATTAGTTTTGTACTAAATGTGTAACCATCTTTAATTCTGCCTTGTAAGGTCATTATAAAATATATGCTAGATTCTCATCCATTTCTTTTTTCAAAATGGGGGCGGGGGGTGAAATTTTATTTTATATTTTCAGGATATCGGAAATACCGACCATCGACCATTGCTTGTGTTAACTCATTGCATGATGGGAATAAAAATAATGGCTATACTCTTTAACTTAATAGCAAATGACAATGTCTTTCTTGGTTTCACTCTGAAAATATGTAATTACCCATCACATGCTCCCAACCAACCACCACGTATTGACAATCACAATTTATTGCCAATAAAAAAAATCGCGGCAGGCCTTAATTCTCGGGGCAGGCGGGGATGAGAATCTAGCATTTATTTTATAATGGCCTAAGGGTTAATGCCGACTCACATAGACAGCTAACAGCATAATGATGCGGGATCTCCTATTTACATAAATATAGCAAATGTTATGTGATAACATTATATACTGTATTATGAGCAATTATATATCCATAATGCCATTACATGGGAAATACTAGAACATGGACGGATATCATACACATATATAGTGACTATTTATGGGATGGGGAAATATCTGTTTTTTAATATTTTCGTTCTGTTTTTCATACAAATACAAGTATTACAATATAGAGCAAACATGGAATAAAGAAGACGCCACAATATGTTATTTCCACAGCAAAGTAAAAAACATCAACTTGATGGAACATTGAAAACAGCCTGGTATACAATGCCACAAGTAATAAGATCTGTCAAGTGTTGTTAAGCAACAACAGTGACCTACCATAATAACTCTACATATGTCAAGCTTACTGTATTAACCCTTAGACCGCTATCTGTTTTTTTTGTCGTCTGCTGTTTATTTTCTATTTTCCATTTTTATCACCAAAAACATGCTTTGACAGCACTTCAGAATCATTTCCATTGGAAATTATTCTGAAGTGCTGTCAAACCATGTTTTTATTGAGAAATAAGGCAAGATATAAAAACAACAGCAGACGACAATTGTTGTGAGTAGCGGTCTAAGTGTTAATACGATATGTTGAACAATACTTCAGTAACCAGAACCCACTCTTCAAACGTTTCGGCACAAGGCCTTTATCAAGGAATTAGTTTCAACTAAACGCTAAGTGGCATCCATTTTAGATTTCACAACTAATTCCTTGATAAAGGCCTTGTGCCGAAACGTTGGAAGTGTGTGTTCTTACTAAAGTAGTGTTCTACTACTTATTTTGACACAGTTTATTTTTGGAAACACATAACTACCGGTACATGGTATTCCATAACAAAGAGTTCCAATACTTAGGGTTAGTATGGTTGTACTAGTTTATCACAATAACAATGTATATTGGATACAATTTGATGTCTGAATATTTATGTAATCTTTCTGCAATAATACAATTAATATATTCAACAATTCTGCAAAAACCAGGAACCCACTTTTCCGATGTTTCGGCACAAGTCCTTGTGCCGAAACGTCGGAAAAGTGGGTTCCTGGTTTTTGCAGAATTGTTGAATATTTATGGTTATTACTGCACATGTAGTATCTATATTTATCGGCCTGTCCACAGCTAAGGTAATATTAGGCCGGTTTAACATGGGCGTATCCTGTATTTCACCTTCACAGATGAGGGGAACATCCCAACAACAGAACTTAATAAATGTACATGTATTCACATAACAGAAATAACTATGCAGTCCTGAAATTAGGATAAATTATCTGGTGTCATGTCCTCAAAACACCAGAATCACTTAGTGCCACACCCTAAAAGTAATAGGATTAGTACTAATAGTACTACTCATATAATGGGTATAACCAGATTCAACTCTCACGTACCAGAAAGCAAAAAAAATGTAAATCCGATGGAAATGATTCTAAAGTGTTGTCAAACCATGTTTTGATGAGTAAAAATGGTAAATAAGAAACAAACGGCAGACAACAAAGTTTAATTCAGCAGTGTAAGTGTAAATGGGGAGTCAGTGAACAAGAAACGCTGCGCAATGATCTGACAAAAACAGGCTCATTCTGGCTGTGACTGGAGAAATGGGGCTTATGGGAGTTGTGACCAGTGTAGCTCCTGATCAAATAGCACTCGTGTGGCCTGTTAACGGTCGACGTTGCTTGTTAGAAGCATGACAGATGGCTCATTGATGGAATGGCGAACAGTGCAGATCCTGATCAGTCTGTGCGGATGTGAAGGCTGATCTCGATTTGAACTGGTCACAAAACCCATAACCACAATTCAACTTCCAGGTAACAAAAGAGCCAAAGATAAAAACGTACCTGAGGGCCAAACCAGGCAAATCGTGATTCCTATAAGGAGGAACCCCTAACGTTAATTTACACCATCCTGTTCGCCCGACCAACCACCCACCATATTGTGCATGTATAGATGGGGGGAAAATTCCAAAATCAGAACTGAATATTTACAGAAAAAAATATATTCAGCCCTACAATTCAGCCCTAAACCTGGTGCCAGGTCCTCACTACACCAGATTCACTAAGCCCACTCCCTAAAAGTAATAGGATTAGTATTAATATTGGCGTCAAACGATGGTATAACGGGATTCCGGTAAGGATGAATCCCATCGTTAAATTACCCTACACCTATCACCCACCTTCATACTTGATACACCTGGTGCACAATGAAAAGCTGTTGGATATGTTGGTGTTCAGCACTAAAATTACCAGATCAAAAATTCAGCACTGGCATACAGTATCCAGAATTGGTGCCAGACACCCATTACTACACCTAAATCACTTGACCCAAGTGTGAATCCTAGTAAGGTATGAAATCCTAGTAAGGTATGAACTCTTAAGGATTCATCTCTACATGTGCCCCAGCCACCTGTCTGTTGATTGAAATGCAGACAGTGTAACCTTGACCAGGCTCACAGGTTCAGGGCTTCCCTGTCGCAAACAATAAACAGAGTTTTAAATCATTGAATACGGGATATAATTACAGTAGTAGGAGAATATAAATAAAAAAAATCTATATTAACTTTATTTCTTCTCGGAAATATATGTTGTTACCACTCGTTTGAACCGTCTCGATGAGACGGTTCAAATGAGTGGTAACAACATATACTTTTATGGAGAAATAAAAAAAATCAGATCTATTCTTCACCAAAAATATTCTATCGTTAGACTGCAAAGGTTTATCAGACCCATTCAACATTTTGGAGATCGCAAGTGTTCCTCGTTATTGTGTCGCCCCTATGAAAGGGCCTGTCAGTTTTTTCTTGCGTGACTATTTGTGAACAACTGGACAACATGTGATTACAGCAAACATAAGACCGCGCATGGGAGTCCAAAAACCCACAGATTCATTACCGTACTTCAGTAGTCCCTTCCACCAACATTGCAAAGTATATACTTATCTAGCAAAGTATACTTTGAAGGAGAAATTTTCAATTTAGGGTTAAATTTATTAATTTTTATTATACTGAATTTATTACATTATCACAGCCATTTTGGCTGTGATAATGTAATAACTTCAGTATAATAATTCTGCATACTTTTAATCATCAAATATATGCAGTCGTTAGTTCTATATGCATTTCGGGAAAAATAAATGATTACTCCATTAAAGTATACTTTGCTAGATAAGTATACTTTGCAATTTGATGAAATTGGCTACAGATCTAGATCCATACATAGCTCTGTCATGATGTCGCAACTGCTGTAAACCAATGAAATCGCTTGTGCTATCAGCTGACCCTATTTATCGCTCCTATCTCCTAGGTAGTTAGCATATTAGCTACCGGTAATTATTAAAATGGTTGATGATCATGCTGCTAGTAGCTATATTTCAATATAACGATATTTTACATCTGTACACGCGGTTTAAACACTCATTGGATTAGTTTAGTTACTACCATTATCTTCTAGATAATTGTGATAAGTTAACCCATTACAAGTACAGTAGTATGAAAATATTTGTTTGGCTATTTTCTCTATTTCTGTTCGAAAGTATATGTTGTTATCACTCATTTGAACCGTCTCAACGAGACGGTTCAAATGAGTGGGGTTCAAACGAGTGGTAACAACATATACTTTTATGGAGAAATAAAGAAAATAATCAGACTTTCAATAAACGAAATGGCCGCGGCCCGCATGTCGCGCAGGCGCGGCTTTGACAGTATACTGAAAAACTTTAACCGAAAGAAAACTTTAACATGGACGCACATACGTCAATGTGCCGACTATATCGCGCTGTCCACAAGCGGGCGTGACAAACAGTGTTGTATCCACAGATTTCAATGGGTTACTATGGGTCAGTTGTCAATATTATAAATGCTATTTATAATTAGTGTTGTTCTTATTATTATTATTATATAACAAACTGTAGCAGACTTCAATTTGCTGACTATTAACTATTGCATAACAATTACAGTCTCAATTTATATAAACACATGAACATGTATATTATAGAAACCATTTTATAACTCATTATCATATTATCTATTCATATAGACTCGATAAAATTAGACTGAAATACTTCAAACGTATTTTAAATAAACTATATTTACATTGTTATTTGCTGTATGATATGTTAGGTTTAATATTGCTACTATTGCAATAGAAACGTGAACGCTGATACAGTGGAACCTATTTAAACCGAACACCAAGAAATGATGAGTTTCTTGGTCATTTATCTCAGGTGATAATGACTGCTCGTGATCACATAGCACACAACTATGGCTCAGAATGATCAAATGCCTGGGACCTCCCAGGGTGTCCAGTTTAGAGAGGTTTCACTATAACAATATGAGACGAACCATTGTGATTTTGTAAAAACATTTACAGAAACAGAAATGTATATTCTGTACATGTCGATAGTTGAAATTCATAGCAAATGTGAAATTCTAATCCGCATTTGCTGTGAACATTTCGTTAACTTTCGACAACATTTACGGAAAATATCGTAAATTTTGTAAATATTTTTTATAAAAAATCACTTAACTTCTTTGTTACAAAATCACATGGCGTGTCTCAAGTGAGCTACTTCTACTATAAACTGAACATTATAGTAATTTACAGTTTAACTGCTTTGAACCAGACTGGCAGAAAACCTTGGCGTGTTTAAGTTTGATGCCTTTCTCTATGTTTCATGATTTGACATCCCAGGGTGTCCAGTGTAGAGGTTCCACTGTACCGAAGAAGATTTGGGATATTTTGGACCTAGCTATGGAGATGTGTGATTTTTCATAAAGAATATTTACAGAAACTGTGATATTTTACAAAAATAATATCAAAAGTTGGCGAAACATTCAGAGCGAATATGGAATACACTTTGACATTTACTTGGAAACTCTCAATGTCATTTACACAAAATATCACAGATTTTGTAAATATTTTTCAACTTGTCTCATATATGTAAACAAAATATGAATATAGCATTTGGGGCAAGCTAATGGGTCAGTATGCCTTATCACATGTAACAATTTTCCCTGTTCTGACTGTGATATTTTTCATAAATAAAGGACGTTACATTATATGTGGCCGTGACTAGAGAAATGGGGCTTATGCATGGTATTTCTACTCAATCAAGCACCTCGGGCCAGTTTCACTAAACTTCGTACGACTAAAATGTTTGTAAGTGCAAAATTATGATAGTCTGTAAATTTAACATTAACATTGTTTTCTTGTAAACAAGTATTGGATTTACATTTATTGAACATGGAGCCTATTCACAATAAATGTAAATCCATCAATTCAAATTTCCAGACAATCTTAAATTTGCACTTACAAACATCTTAGTTGTACAAAGTTTAGTGAAACGGGCCCCTGGTCTAGGCTGCTTGTTAGAAGTATGGCGGCTGTTTCATTGATGGAATAGCGAACAGTGCATATCCTAGTCAGATGCACAGGCTAATCTGGAGCTACCGGTACACTGGACGCGAAACCCATAAGGCCCATGGCATTTCTCCAGCCACAGCCAGAAATGATAATTTAATAAAATATTTACTAAACAAATTTTCCGACTACAAATCCTCATTGTTTTATGAATTCAGTCAAGAGTTTAATAAATCTTGTATTAACTCTTTGCATGCTAGCGGTGAAATATCCGCCAAACAAATTAGGAGTAAATTTTATATTTACTCTCTGTAAATATGTCTTGGAATTTCATTAGAATTGAGTCCTCAGGACTCAATTCTAATGATATTTCAAGACATATTCATGATATTTACAAGGAGAAATAACAGAAAATATGATGATTTTTTGTCTGCTATTTTTTAACTATTTTTAGCCCGCAAATTTCCCCGCATGCAGAGTTAAATCAACACAAAAGTTACATTCTATTTACTGAATAAGCAAACACAACTTAATGTATTGAAGCTGTACAGATCACCTTTACATGTTTTCTGCAGTGGTTTTGTTTATATATTTATTCCGTTAACTTAGTGTATTAATTTTTTTTGTTTCTTTATTGGTGTTTAACGGCCTATCAACAGCTATGGTCATGTAAGGCCGGGCAAACGGGTTCGATCACGTTTTAACCTGCTGCATTGGGGGGAAAATTCCAAAATCAGAATTGAATATTTACATCGAGAAACAATATATTCAGCCCTGAAATTAGAATAACCTGACCTGGTGGCAGGTCCATACCACACCAATGTCACTTGGCCCCTTCCCCTAAAATAGGATTATGAATAATCGTAATACTCACATAAGGGGTATAACCAGATTCAACTGTCACATACAAAATGCCAAAGTATGTGAGGGCCAAACCAGGTCTCCAGTCGGAATTTCGGTAAGGATGAACCCCGATCGTTAAATTACCCACCGCTTGCACCCACCTTCCACCCACTAGTGTATTAAGATGCGAAAGAAAAATAATGTGATAAGGCATGTACAGTGAAACCTTTCTAAACCGGACATCCTGGGAGGTCCCCAGGGAGTCCGGCTTAGAGAGGTTTCACTGTAAATCAGGTATTTGATCATTCTGAGCCATAGTTGTGTGCTGTGCGATCATGAACAGACATTATCATCCGAGATGAATTACCAAGAAACTCATCAAAAATAAGATCACAAAGGTTTCTTGGTGTCCGGTTTAGGGAGGAAAATTCCACTGTATATAAATCTCATAAAGTTAACTTACCCATGTCAGACATTTAAATGAATTCATTACCTGACTAAATCATTTTTTTTTGTGAAAACCAGTTCACTGTCAAATAATACATAACTTAAAACCATAAAATAATCTACATATATGTATAACTAAATTACAATCTGACTATTCAATAACATAAATTGTACACTCTGTAAATAAACACATGAATGCATATGAGCAAGATGAATTAGTTGTAAACTTAAGATGTCAGCAACAATAAGTGTACTTCAATAACACATTTGATCAGTACATGAATAAAAATAGTTAACATACAAGATATAATCAGGAAGCTGATGACCTATTAACCCATGACACGCTAACTATCCATCTTGGGATCAAAAACTTTTAAAATATTTTCCACCAATTTTTTTCTCATTTCTCAGCCAAAGTATATGTTGTGACCACTCATTTGAACCGTCTCAGTAGCCTATTTCACCAACATTGCAAATAATACTTTTCTAGCAAAGTATACAATGTACTTTGAGGGAGAAATTTTCAATTTTAGGAAACATTTATTAATTTTTTATAATACTGAATTTATTACATTATCACAGCCATTTTGGCTGTGATAATGTAATAAATTCAGTATAATAATTCTGCATACTTTTAATCATCAAATATATGCAGTTGTTAGTTCTATATGAAATACTGCATTTCATGAAAAATAAATGATTACTCCCTCAAACTATACTTTGCTAGAAAAGTATACTTTGCAATGTTGGTGAAATCAGTTACAGAGACGGTTCAAATGGTGGCCACACCATATACCTCCAAAAAGAAATAAGAAAAATATTTAGAATTCTCGCTATTAAAGGAAAACGCTATATCCACAGCATGAAATGGATTAACACTATCAGCAACAATCAGATTGTTTGGGACTGGCAAAGGGTTTTCCAGTTGGCATTTCATTTGGTTACAGAATACAAGAACACTAACACTGAAGATGAACATGTTCTTCCAAAAGTCTGGCCTTCGTAAGCACTACAGAGCTCCAGATAAGGTGCATATTGGTGTATTTTATGCAATTATATTAGCTGAATATGCATTGATTATCAACAGTGGATGTACAAAAAACTCACAGCAATGTGAAAAGACACATTCATTTTCAAATTGAGTAGTGGAAATACTGTAATGAAGTTGAAAATGTACTTAGTAGAGCTGCAAAAAGCTTTTTGCAGTTCAACTAAGCAGGCTCGTAGCGGTGTGTAAAATAATGCCACGGCAGCCTTTTTAGCGGGAAAAATTCCACTTAGACCCTCAAAATCGCATTGTTATTGGATGTTCAACGCATGAAGCGGACGAAAAAAACAGGCCAAAATAATGCCATGGCAGCGCCGTGCTGCCATGGTGCTGCTACGGCCCTGCTAAGTAAAGTTTCAACTGTATAACAACATACATAAGTGAATAAGTAATACTACATTCAAATAAATGAATGGTTAAATTTATTTCATGTTTTGATCATTTGTTCCCCATTTCATAATGAAGAAAATCAATAATCCATTTCTAAAAATAAAATACGCATTTAATTTGAAAGCAGGGGGTACATACAATACTCTTTAGACACAAAGCTTATCTGGGGCTCTGCACTAATCCATGACCCAGGGGTCGAATAACAAATGTAACTGCGACTGGAGAAATAGGGCTAATTATGTGACAATTGTGACTTCGGATATCACACTCCTGTAGCTGGAATGAATGGATGTTTCATTCAATGGTGAGCAGTGCAGATCCTGATCAGACTGTGCGGATGAACAGGTTGGTCTAGATCGACACTGGTTTCAAAACATGGGAAGCCCCATTTCTCCAGCCACAACCACAAATAACAATGCACTTTGCACAACTGCACACCATAAGGGAGCTTTACGCTATTACAAGCAGCTCCATTTTGTTCACACGTACAATGCAGAACAAGAGTGTCATAGTAGGTGATAATATACGCTGGGCATGGTCAGAAATGTGAATAAGTGGCGATAACTCGTCAGATACATACAGATGGATTTAAACATGTGTTTCATGACATGCTTGTGTCGTACCAGCATTGGAAACATTTCTATAAATAATAAAACAAATCTTGCAGTTTATACAGCAATAGCAAGCCAAGCACCTGTGCATGTCTCGCAACTTTAATCCCTACATGACTGATACCCGTAACCATGCTCAAATTTTGATATAAAATTACCACGATTGGCTTGAAAGAATGTATTCCTCGGCAAGCATCAGAACAAGCATTAGAAACAACAATAAAAATTGAAAGTGTTAATGGAAGAAAGGGGCTAACTCCCTTTCTTCCATTAACACTTTCACTTTCATCCGTTGACCCTTCAATTGCAACAAGCTATCGTAATACTACTAGAAGCAATTTGGCAATATAGCCAAGTGAAATAAATACATGTTATGTACCATTGCATCCAATTATACACAAGCTGTTTTGTATGGGGAATCATTTTAACATTACCAGCTTGTGATGTCACAAATTCTACGGATTCAAATATTTGATATCGGTTATAAGCAATATCACCTGTTCAGCGTCGATAAGTGCGATCATATATTAAAATAGGTAGAATAGATGATATCACTGGCTATAATAGGTTATATCACTTGTTCAAATAGGTAAAACAGATGATATCACTGGCTATAATAGGCGAACATTTTAGTCGCACAAAGTTTAGTGAAACGGGCCCCTGATTCCCGCATCTTAATTGTCATATGCGACCTGTCAAAATTGCTCCTGGTCAATTTACATGTCATTTCTGAATACTACGGAACTGGAGTTTTAGTTTGCGGCACTCAAAATGTTTAACCGGTGCAATAACGACCAATGTAGGCCCTGATCAGACTGCACAAATATGTGCAGACTCATCAGGGCCTACATGTGTCGCAATCTTTATAACCCCCTTTTTGTCGTGACTGGCCATACGAGACATATACTCTTGATAAACCGGTAGTGTGCAGCTGCAGACTTTGCTGATGTTGATATCGAAAATCTGCACTACTTCCGATAAATGTACATTTTAAGTTGACAAAGCAATCAGAGCACACGTGGTATTGAATTCCGTACATACCCTCAGATTTGTCCACCTATACTGCCATTTATAGAAAATGTCCCTTTTGTTTAAGTTGATATCAACAAAACATAAAGATAAGGTGTTTTACCCAGAACTGCACCCATGTTTCAACAGGCATCATTTGATCCTCATATAAGGTTAATGTAGAGATCGGTAGAAGAAAATACTCATCGTAATTTCCACAATCTGAAATAGAACAACAAGAAGTCAGTGACACTGATTGATGTACCCCTCAAAATTGTTAACGCAAAAGTCATTTGACCTTGAACTTGAGCACAGGGGGCACATCAGTGGGCTACAGAATCTAACTAGAAAATGCATTCATAGAACACGGATGCCCCACAATTGGCTTTGATATTAAACAAGGCAAAATTCTAAGACCAAATGGGGGGAATAATCCATGGCCTCAAATCGAATCAAAAATAGAAATGCTCTTAGAGCATCTACACACCGTATAAAAGCTACATACCAAGTATCAAGCCTCCGGCTATTAAGGTTTAGAAGTTTTACAAGTTACAAGTCCAAAAGTGGAAGATAATCCATGACCCCGGGGTCGAAATAAAAAATCTAAATGAAATTTGCGCATTTATACATTATAAGGAAGCTACATACCAAATATCATGCCTCCAGCTATTGCGGTTTAAGTTTTATGAGATACAAGCTCCAACAAAAACTTAACCAAGTGAAATAGCTATGTAATTATTGGCAACTATAGGCAACAACACATCATTGGCTCATGATAGTATACAAGTATGATGGCTATATATGCTGAATATTATTGAAATTACAAATATTGAAATATTATAACTGTAGGTCAAGGTCACACAAAGGTCATTTGATTAACAGTAGGTTGATGTGCACATCTCTGGCTCATGATAGTGTGCAGGTATGGTGGCTGTAGACCTAATACCTTTGAAGATACAAGCTCTCACAAAAACTTTAACCTTGTGACGGACAGGACGGGACGGACAAGGGTAAGACTAAATGCCCCCTCCACTATTGTGCATGATGACAAATATGTGTATGCAAGTCCAAGCCAATTCAACAAAGATAGTAGGCAGCTGATAACATTAACGCAAATATCTGACAGACACACGGACAGGGTGGCAACTATATGTATTCTGAAATGACAAGAAATGGATTTGCTACCTCAAGCAAATCCCCCTGCTGGCAAGCTCAGTCACCAAGTGAAAATAGTCTAAGGAGAATTTTCGATACTACCGAGGCATCAATGTACAGGTACTAGATGGTCAGGATCTACACTGGCTGTACCCCTCAAACACAAATATAAATCATTTAAGTCATTTGACATGGAGCTTGACCTTCAGCACAGGGGCCACATGGGTGGGCTGTATAATGAAAATAAGGATGGTGACAAAAATGTATATGAAGTTTGGGCAGTCAGACAAACAACAGAACAGAACAGGGCGCTGATTATATGTATCCCGGAGCTTATGGGATTTATAACCGATGTAGCTCCTGATCAAATAGCGCAATCATGAAGCCTAACAAGAGTTGTCAGAGGACAACGAAGCGCGCCCGGTGGCAGCAAAGGAAGGGCACATTTGAAAACACAACGTGCTGGATAAGGGAAACAAAATTTATGAGCCATTTACCAGAGCGTGTTAAGGTTTCGAGCGTACAAAGTATTTGACCCTTGGAGCAATTGGAGCAATGCGTATGTCAAATATGAAGCAAATCCAAGCAAGGAAACAGAAAATATAGGCCATTTACCCGAGTGTTATGGTTTCGGGATGCACAAAGTATGTGACCTTGACCCTGGGCTTAGAAGGGGCGGGACGGACGTGGATTTGCCACAGCGCAGTAGCGGACCGTTGGAGCAATGCGTGTGTGAAATATAGGCCATTTACCCGAGCGTCCGAACGTTAAGGTTTCGAGATGCACAAAGTATGTGACCTTGACCCTGGGCTTAGAAGGGGCGGCACGGACGTGGATTTGCCACAGCACAGTAGAGGACCCTTGGAGCAATGCGTGTGTGAAATATGAAGCAAATCCAAGCAAGGAAACAGAAAATATAGGCCATTTACCCGAGCGTCCGAGCGTTAAAGTTTCGAGATGCACAAAGTATGTGACCTTGACCCTGGGCTTAGAAGGGGTGGCACGGACGTGGATTTGCCACAGCACAGTAGAGGACCCTTGGAGCAATGCGTGTGTGAAATATGAAGCAAATCCAAGCAAGGAAACAGAAAATATAGGCCATTTACCCGAGCGTCCGAGCGTTAAAGTTTCGAGATGCACAAAGTATGTGACATTGACCCTGGGCTTAGAAGGGGTGGCACGGACGTGGATTTGCCACAGCACAGTAGAGGACCCTTGGAGCAATGCGTGTGTGAAATATGAAGCAAATCCAAGCAAGGAATATAGGCCATTATAATTTTTGAAGACAGACAGACAGACGGACGCCTACGACGCCGAGGGTATGCCATAAGCACTTCTTCCTTCGGAAGGCGTGCTAAAAACGATCTATATTGCTGGTTAGAAGCATGATAGGTGTTTCCTTGATGGAAAGTGAAAGTGAATGGGTTTAATGTCCCAGCAGCAGCTAAGGTCATAATAGAGACGGAACCACAATTTAAAGTTTCATCCAACAGACCAGTGGGATGGAAACACTAGGGTGAGGATCGGTATCGTATAAACACAAAATATGCATTGAATTTTGAAATGGAGAGTATAATACAAAAGACATTTGCCTGAGCTCCAGATAAGCTTTGTGTGTGAAACACAAAGCTTATCTGAAGCACTGGCAAATTGCAAATAAGGTATCTATCCTTTAGAGGGAGGGAAACAAAAATTGTTGTCTGCTGCTGTTTCATATTCTGTCATATTTCTCAACAAAAACATTGTTTGACAGCTCTTTAGAATCATTTCTATTGGAAATTATGCTAAATTGTTACCATACTATGTTTATGATGATAAGAATTGAAAATAGAAAATAATCAGCAGATAACACAATTGATCTCGGTATTGTAAAGGCTATTGTCATGTAATGTGTCTTAGGTTCTGTTAAACATCCATCCAGATGGCCAAAACCTACCTAAGTACCCGGTAAGAACAAACAAGGCCTTAAACAACGAACGGAAATTATGTTTAAAACTTCCCCAATCCTTTGCAGTGTGCAAAGTGTTGAGGAAGTTTTTAACATAAATTTAAATTGCTGCCATCACATTTTAGAAACAAATAAGAAGAAAATACTCTTATTAAACTTACTAAGTGTAAATTAATGAACAGATTTAAAAATCGGACAAGTCCCCAATCAGTTTTCATATTACTTCACCAGTATATAATGTAAAATTGCATACACAGTTTGCTTATTGTTTTTCACAGAACCACTATCAAAAACTACCAAAACGAGGATGCTTAACTAAGAGAAAGAACTTAGTATGGCCTTACCATAAATATACCAACTGTGACAGATGCTGTGCCGATCAGTAGGCCATTCTGTTTCAGGTAACCAGACAGCTTGTCAAAACACCCCTGCAAATACAACATGGCACCATTTCCTACCGTTTCTCAGCAAAGCCTGATAAAATTGATTGGATGGGGTAAAGTCCATTCAAAAGCAATGTCATATGTGGCAGTGGCTGGAGAAATGGGGCTTATGAGCTTTTCAACCAGTATAGCTCCTGTTAGAAGCACGATGGCGAACAGTGCAGATCCTGATCAGACTGTGCAGATGCACAGGCTGATCTGGATCTACACTGGTCACAAAACCCATAAGCCCAATTTCTCTAGTCACAGCCACATATACAGACGGGAATGCACCCCTGTAAGGGGGTGGGGGGTGAATTAGTACCTTACCACCATCACTAAAATTACAATATAAACTTTCTACATTGAAAAACAGTATCCTGGGTACCAGGCACCCTTACTACACCGGATCACTTAGCCCCATATGTGTTTGTTTGTTTATTGGTGTTTAACGGCCTATCAACAACTAAGGTCATGTAAGGCCGGGCAAACTGGTTCGATCCCGTTTCAACCTGCCGCATTGGGGGGAAAATCCCAAAATCAGAACGGAATATCTACATCGAGAAAAAATATATTCAGCCCTGAAATTAGAATAACCTGACCTGGTGCCATTCCATAGTGAATAAATCCATACCACACCAAAGTCACTTGGCCCGTTCCCCTAAAATAGGATTACGAATAATCGTAATACTCACATAAGGGGCATAACCAGATTCAACTGTCACATACAAAATGCCAAAGACGTATGTCAGGGCCAAACCAGGGGGCCGTTTCACTAAACTTCGTACAACTAAAATGTTTGTAAGTGCAAAATGATGATAGTCTGTAACTTTCACATTAACTGTGTTTTCTTGTAAACAATTATTGGATTTGCATTTATTGATTTATGCTCAATAAATGTAAATCCATCAATTTGAATTTCCAGACGATCCTAAATTTTCAATTACAAACATTTTAACCGCACAAAGTTTAGTGAAACGGGCCCCTGGTCTCCAGTCGGAATTCCAGTAAGGATGAACCCTGATCGTTAAATTACCCATCGCATTCTACCACCTGCCACCAACAGCCCTATGGGTGAAAGCCAGTAACATTCAGGCAGTGTGTGTGTGTGTGCGTGTGCGTGCGTGTGTGCGTGCATGTGCGTGTGTGCGCGTGTGCGTGTGTGCATTTTTTATTGATTTTTTAACGTTTGACATCTTGGAGCTACATTGTGTGACAGATGCAAAACCGGCAAAAAAAAACATTTTCTTTTAATTTTCTTCCAGTTAACTCTGTCAACATTGCAGACCTCTATAGCGATGTTTGCAACAAGCTTTATCTGGATCTACACTTTTAGCAAGTAATTTTCATATCTTTTAGGGGAAAAAAACACCCGCTTTTTAAAAATGGACCAGTCTGAAAATCATTTTTTGACGAATGGATTGGTCGGAATATTAACATATTAAAATCGATTCCAGTTACTTAGGGGTGAAAGGGTTAAGGATTTCTTTTGGGGGAGTCGGGGATCGTATGGTGCAATGGAATTCAGGCATGGTACCATTGGCAGGGCAGGAGTGGGGAATACAAGGATACCGACAAGACATAAATACCCACCGTGGTATACAGAGTGTAATTCTGTGGCTCCTCAACAATTGGTGGTTGTTTCCGTGGCGGCCAGTGGTCCGTTGTATTGGACTGGCCTGTACACAGGTATATATTCTCCGAGTTTGGATCGCAGCAGCTCGCCGGCACATAACTCTCATCTACAACACAGTGATAGCTGATTGAGTGATTCTTTCAAACTTTATTACAGTTAATATCCGAAGACAAGTTTGACCACAATTGTGACAATCTCAATTTCTCCAGCCACAGACACATATATCAGGTTTTGGATTGGCCACAAATGTTGTAAACACCATTTCTCCATTTGCAGTCGCACATATCATGAACTAGACTGACTAAAAATGTTACAAACCCCATGTCACCGGCTGAAGTCACCAGCTAGGGGCACAGGGGCCGCACGGTTGGGGGGTAGAATGAAAATATGGATGATGATAAACACCCATGTGAAGTTTCAAGGTAATGGGCGAAGCAGTTGCAGAGATATAGTATAACGAAAAACTTTTAACCAAAAAACTTTAACCAGACGTACGTTAAAAAGTTAACGTTGAAAATGGCTAAGTTATTACGTAGAAATAATAGGTGAAGGTAAAATAAATGGTCACATGTTGGATAGTTGTATGTGGTAGGCACCCCTTGGTTATGAAGCTGTGAAAGTTTGGTGGTCCTAGGTGGTACAGTACCAAAGAAATGGACTTAAACACGAAAACTTAACATTGTAAACGCGAAAACTTAACATTGAAAATGGCTAAGCTGACTGCGCGGAAAAAATGGGTCAAGTTCAAAACAAGAAACGAGGCAAAGCCACGAAGGCCAGGTTTTTTCCAAGCATAGACACTTGGATAACATAATTATACCCACTTTTTGTAGACTAGATGGCCGTGGCCTGCATGTCGCGCCTTGGGGCGAGGCATGGACACTAAAAACATAGATATAGTAAATGGAAAAACTTTAACGAAAAAACTTTAACCGGACACACGGACGTACGAACGGAAGGACGGACGTATGCCAAAATGCCGACGATATCGCTTTCCGCAAAGCGGTGCGACAATGATGATAAACACCCATGTGAAGTATCAAGGTAATGAATGGGGTGAAGCAGTTGCAGAGATATAGTACACAAACAAACTTTAACAAAAAAATTCAAAGTAATTTGACCTTGACATTGGGCACAAGGGCCACACGGTTGGGGGTTAGAATGAAAATATGGATAATGATAAACACCCATGTGAAGTTTCAAGGTAATGGGCGAAGCAGTTGCAGAGATATAGTATAACAAAAAAGTTTTAACCAAAAAACTTTAACAAGACGTACGTTAAAAAGTTAACGTTGAAAATGGCTAAGTCAATTACGTAGAAATAACAGGTTTAGGTAAAATAAGAAACGAGGCAAAGCCACGAAGGCCAGGTTTTTTCCAACGTATGCCAAAATGCCAACGATATCGCGCTTTCTGCAAGCGGGTGCGACAATGATGATAAACACCCATGTGAAGTATCAAGGTAATGGGTGAAGCAGTTGCAGAGATATAGTACACAAAAAAACTTTAACAAAAAAATTCAAAGTAATTTGACCTTGACATTGGGAACAGGCCGCACGGTTGGGGGGTAGAATGAAAATATGGATGATGATAAACACCCATGTGAAGTTTCAAGGTAATGGGCGAAGCAGTTGCGAGATATAGTATAACGAAAAAACTTTTAACCAAAAAACTTTAACAAGACGTACGTTAAAAAGTTAACGTTGAAAATGGCTAAGTCAATTACGTAGAAATAATAGGTGAAGGTAAAAACAAGAAAACGAGGCAAAGCCACGAAGGCCAGGTTTTTTTGGTTTTTTCCAAGCATAGACACATTGGATACATAATTATACCCACTTTTTGTAGACTAGATGGCTGTGGCCTGCATGTCGCGCCTTGGGGCGAGGCATGGACACTAAAAAAATAGATATAGTAAGAAAGGCAAAACTTTGTTAACCAAAAAACTTTAACCGACACACACGGACGAACGGACGGACGTATGCCAAAATGCCGACGATATCGCGCTTTCCGCAAGCAGGTGTGTGACAATGATGATAAACACCCATGTGAGTATCAAGGTATTGGTGAAGCAGTTGCAGAGATATAGTACACGAAAAAACTTTAACAAAAAAATTCAAAGTAATTTGACTTTGACATTGGGCACAGGATCGCGCTTTCCGCAAGCAGGTGCGACAATGATGATAAACACCCATGTGAAGTATCAAGGTATTGGGTGAAGCAGTTGCAGAGATATAGAACACGAAAAAACACTTTAACAAAAAATTCAAAGTAATTTGACCTTGACATTGGGCACAGGATCGCGCTTTCCGCAAGCAGGTGCGACAATGATGATAAACACCCATGTGAAGTATCAAGGTATTGGGTGAAGCAGTTGCAGAGATATAGAACACAAAAAAAACTTTAACAAAAAAATTCAAAGTAATTTGACCTTGACATTGGGCACAGGATCGCGCTTTCCGCAAGCAGGTGCGACAATGATGATAAACACCCATGTGAAGTATCAAGGTATTGGGTGAAGCAGTTGCAGAGATATAGTACACGAAAAAACTTTAACAAAAAAATTCAAAGTAATTTGACCTTGACATTGGGCACAGGGGCCGCACGGTTGGGGGTTAGAATGAAAATATGGATGATGATAAACACCCATGTGAAGTTTCAAGGTAATGGGCGAAGCAGTTGCAGACATATAGTATAACGAAAAAAAGTTTTAACCAAAAAACTCTAACCAGAACGTAAGTTAAAAAGTTAACGTTGAAAATGGCTAAGTCAATTACGTAGAAATAATAGGTGAATGGTAAAAAAATGGTCACATGTTGGATAGTTGTATGTGGTAGGCACCCTTGATTATGAAGCTGTGAAAGTTTGGTGGTCCTAGGTGGTACATTACCAAGAAATGGACCTTAAACACAAACTTAACATTAAACGCGAAAACTTAACTTTGAAAATGGCTAAGTCACTATGCGGAAAAAATTGGTCAAGTTATAAATAAAGAACATGTTGGATTAGTGATAAGTGGTCGGGCACCCCTTGATTATGAAGCTGTGAAAGTTTGGGTGGTCCAAGGTGGTACAGTAACAAAGAAATGGACTCAAACACAAAAACTTAACATTGATTGAGGAACGCCGCCCCCCCCCTGCCCTAACCGCACCGCCCTCGCCGCCCGCCAGCCCGGCTTTCGCCAATCCAATAGCCTTGGAATTTTAAAAAAAAAAAAATGCTAAAAATGGCACATGTTTGGATAGTTTTAGTGGTAGCACCCCTTGGTATGAGCTGTGAAAGTTTGGTGTCCTAGGTGGTACAGTACCAAAGAAAGGACTAAACACTAAAACTTTAACATTGTAAATGCGAAACTAACATTGAAAATGGCTAAGGCAAGTTGACTGCGCGGAAAAAAATGGGTCAAGTTTAAAAAAAAAAGTAACATGTTGGATAGTGATATGTGGTGGGTACCCCTTGATTATGAAGCTGTGAAAGTTTGGTGGTCCTAGGTGGTACATTACCAAAGAAATGGACTTAAACACGAAAACTTAACATTGTAAACGCGAAAACATTAACATTGAAAATGGCTAAGTCGACTATGCGGAAAAAATGGTCAAGTTAAAAAAAAATGTAACCATGTGGATAGTGATATGTGGTGGGCACCCCTTGATTATGAAGCTGTGAAAGTTTGGTGGTCCTAGGTGGTACAGTAACAAAGAAATGGACTCAAACACAAAAACTTAACATTGATTGTGGACGCCGCCCACCCCCCCCGCCCGCCCGCCCGCCCGCCCGCCCGCCCGCCCGGCTTTCGCCAATCCAATAGCCTGGATTTTTTAAAAAAAAAAATGGCTAAAAATGGTCACATGTTGGATAGTTTTATGTGGTAGGCACCCCTTGGTTATGAAGCTGTGAAAGTTTGGTGGTCCTAGGTGGTACAGTACCAAAGAAATGGACTTAAACACGAAAACTTAACATTGTAAACGCGAAAACTTAACATTGAAAATGGCTAAGTTGACTGCGCGGAAAAAATGGGTCAAGTTAAAAAAGAAGTAACATGTTGGATAGTGATATGTGGTGGGCACCCCTTGATTATGAAGCTGTGCAAGTTTGGTGGTCCTAGGTGGTACAGTACCAAAGAAATGGACTTAAACCCGAAAACTTAACATTGTAAACGCGAAAACTTAACATTGAAAATGGCTAAGTCGATTGCGCGGAAAAAATGGGTCAAGTTAAAAAAAAAGTAACATGTTGGATAGTGATATGTGGTGGGCACCCCTTGATTATGAAGCTGTGAAAGTTTGGTGGTCCTATGTGGTACAGTAACAAAGAAATGGACTCAAACACGAAAACTTAACATTGATTGTGGACGCCGCCCGCCGCCCAACCGCTGCCCAACCGCCGCCCGCCTGCCCGCCCGGCTTTCGCCAATCCAATGGCCTGGATTTTTTTTCAAAAAACCTGGCTAAAAAAGTAACATGTTGGATAGTAATATGTGGTGGGCACCCCTTGATTATGAAGCTGTGAAAGTTTGGTGGTCCTAGGTGGTACAGTAACAAAGAAATGGACTTAAACACGAAAACTTAACATTGTAAACGCGAAAACTTAACATTGAAAATGGCTAAGTCGACTACGCGGAAAAAATGGGTCAAGTTAAAAAAAAAAGTAACATGTTGGATAGTGATATGTGGTGGGCACCCCTTGATTATGAAGCTGTGAAAGTTTGGTGGTCCTAGGTGGTACAGTAACAAAGAAATGGACTCAAACACGAAAACTTAACATTGATTGTGGGCGCCGCCCGCCGCCCACCGCCCGCCCGCCGCCCGGCTTTCGCCAATCCAATAGCTTGGATTTATTTTCAAAAAACCTGGCTAAAAAATAAAAAAGTAACATGTTGGATAGTAATATGTGGTGGGCACCCCTTGATTATGAAGCTGTGAAAGTTTGGTGGTCCTAGGTGGTACAGTAACAAAGAAATGAACTCAAACACGAAAACTTAACATTGTAAACGCGAAAACTTAACATTGAAAATGGCTAAGTCGACTGCGCGGAAAAAATGGGTTATGTAAAAAAAAAGTAAACTGTTGGATAGTAATATGTGGTGGCACCCCTTGATTATGCAGCTGTGAAAGTTTGGTGGTCCTAGGTGGTACAGTAACAAAGAAATGGACTCAAACACGAAAACTTAACATTGTAAACGCAAAAAATTAACATTGAAAATGGCTAAGTCGACTGCGCGGAAAAAATGGGTCAAGTTAAGTAAAAGAGTCCTAGGTGGTACAGTAACAAAGAAATGGACTCAAACACGAAAAACTTAACATTGATTGTGGACGCCGCCCGCCGCCCGCCCATCCGCCGCCCGCCCGCCCGGCTTTCGCCAATCCAATAGCCTGGATTTTTTTTTAAAAAACCTGGCTAAAAAGGTAACATGTTGGATAGTGATATGTGGTGGGCACCCCTTGATTATGCAGCTGTGAAAATTTGGTGGTCCTAGGTGGTACAGTAACAAAGAAATGGACTCAAACACGAAAACTTAACATTGATTGTGGACGCCGCCCACCGTCCGCCACGCCGCCCGCCGCCCGCCTGCCCGCCCGGCTTTCGCCAATCCAATAGCCTGGATTTTTTTTAAAAAAAACCTGGCTAAAAAATTAATTAATAATTTATCCTAAAATTTTAAAATTTCTTCCTCCCTCAAAGTTTATATTTTGTAGAAAAGGTATATACTTTGCAATGTTGATGAAATCGGCTTACTGGGAGCTTAGACCTTGACCAAAAATAAATGTTTCATAAGCTCCATTTCTCAAGTTGTAATTGACACATATCAGTAGCCAGACTCGCCACTAAATTAATCATAAAGCCACCCTTTTCTGAAGTTGCACGGTCACATATATCAGTAGCTAGACTGGCCACATATGTCATAAGCCTCATTTTCCATTTTTCCTCCAGTCACAAATACTGTATCAGTGATTCATATTTTTATGTACATCTTGGTATTGTTTTTTCTCGTTTCCAGGTAGTAGACTGTGTTTATTTATCAGTTTGGATGACCAGTCCAGGTGTTACATTTAAATTATGTTTAGTAATAGCCAATTGTTCTCGTAAATTTTATATATTTTATTTCCCCTTCAGGGGACCACGGGTCTCAGAAATGTAATTTCCGTTACGTACATTTACATAAACGTAAAAATAGCTTTACATTTACATTTTTTTCTTTCCAATGGCATTATACATAAAATTGAAGGGGCATCTATTAAGAAACATGTCAAAAATAAGTTTGAAACAGAGCATTTATGGTAACCCAACAACATATGTATTTAATATGTATCAATAAAAGTTAAACAAAACAAAATAGCTTTAATTGGCATGTTACAGAATGCCCTGTTTTACCACATGTACCAAACATCGTTATAAAGCTACATTTAATTAATAGCACAGCCTCCAAAAATATGGGCATAACGG